>ML685903.1:7143434-7210118 GCA_007922175.1 Pelusios castaneus
GAAAGCAGGAGAGATCTAAAAAGTAGACAGGCACCGGTGCCCCACGGATGGGCGCCAGATGAAGGGATGACAGACACAAAATGTCATGCCATGGAGGAGCAAAAGCTGCTTGTCTGAGCTCGCCACCTCCTACTTATTAAGCCGCACAAACAACGTACATAAGATCAAAATAAGCATTCCTGTGCAAAAACATAACATAACAGAATAGAAGAACATAAGTTCTTTCAAGGCCTTTTACGCAGGGATGAGAAAATAAGCTGTGTTGATTACATTTCTAGCTGAACCCTTGAGAAAGAAAGCTGGGACATGGAAAAGAATAAATCTTTCACTGTCTCTCAATATACTCAGTGTCTTTTCATCACACTCTCTCTTTCCACCTGTCCAGCATATTTACAGGTGGATAGCCTGTGATCATGCATTGAGGTCATCCAGGTGTGCCTGGACATGCCGTCTCTGCATGAGCCCCAGGCCATGAATCCCTACAGTACATAATTTATTCTCACCGGTAATTATTTACATAAACTTCTGACTGTCAGAGCTGAATGGGAGACCATTTTCCCAGTCTATAAAAATGTCTTAAGTTTTGGGGTTTTTTTAATCTTTTATGTTTCAGGATAAAAATCAAGATTCAGAGAGCCAAATCCACTTAATTCTGTTCCTTTTGCCTCCATGTCATGGTTAATATTAGTCCGCACATTCAATCACATTTATTTTGCATAAAAGAGACAAACATCAAACCGCACCGCCTCTTCTGTACCACACCGGATATTCAGTTTTGCTGCCTTTACACTTTATGGCTATGTCCACACTGGCAAGTTAGTTCGAATTAAGGAAGCTTAATTCGAACTAACTAAAGCCATGGCTACACTAGGCTTTAATTAGTTTGAATTAAGGGTTCCCTTAATTCAAACTAATAAGTTCGAATTAACCAATGTGGCCATGTTAATTCGAACTAATTTCTTAGTTCGAACTAACCGGCCTATTGAAATCAATGGGGATCGCTAATTCGAACTAAGCAAGTGCCATAGTTCGAATTATTTTTTTCTAGTTCGAATTAAGCTAATTCGAACTAACTAAAATTAGTTTGAATTAGTTAGTTCAAATTAACTAATTCAAAATAATTTTAATAAGTGTAGACATAGCCTATAAGACCACACTAACAACTACAACAACAAAAAATCACAGACATGTAGGATGTGAAGGGACTTCATGAGGCCATCTAGTACAACACTTATTGCCAGGACCACCAGGACCTTGCAGGTATTTGAGCAAATCTGCCACTTTTCTGGACCAGAAGAACCACCAAATACACAGATATCTCACTAAGTCAATAGCTGTCAGGAATAAAATTCTGGTCTAAAACCCATTCTCTTCTTTTTCGCATATATTTAAGCATTGCTGATGCATCCATCACAATAATGTTGAGGGATCTGACTTGCTAACCTCCAGCACAGAGATAAACAAGATGAAACATATTTTACTCATCCTCGCTTTTTCTCCCCCACTTCCTCCAAAAATAATAAGGGCAACATTATACTCTATTCATGAAGACTCATGTCCAGCTGCCTCTCTTTCTTCTCTGCCTAAGTGATCCAGTTCTCACTCATATCCAGGTCTGCTGTCAGATTGATTTCACTCTGAAGTGCTGAGCCCATTCCCACTGGAATCAATAGGGAATTTGCACTTGACTTTATTGGGAGAAGTATTTGGTTCTAAAGAGATTTAATTCCTTTCTGAAGTCATATTTTGACTTAGATAAAAAACAGTTATCTAAATTAATATTGTATGAAGTGCTGAGCCACGTGGACAAAATCCTATGATTTCATTCTGCAAAGTGTAAAATGGGGAGGGTGGATTTTTCCCATTTCCATTGAATTTTACAAATTCAATCAATCACAATTTTCATTTTATTTAAATGGAATTCATTAGAATGGATTTTCCTCTCCCACCCCTTCAATTTTGGTTTGCAGTAAAGGTTAGGTGGAATGTCAGTCATCAGAATGTAATCCAGATCTGAAAGACAAAACCAAATAATTTAAACTTGATCACAAGCTTGTATTTATTCCTCAGGAAAGAGCTCCCTATTATGTACTTTTTTGTTTAAAAACTCCATTTTTCACTGGAGGAGTCAGACTGGATTGTTGATCTTTTAATACAACATTTAAATATAGATATAGATATACACACACACAGTAAAGACACAGGAAGGTCTCAGGCTGGTGTTCCAGTAAGCTCTTGGTTCCATAAAAATTACCACCCTTCTATTGTAAGAGCACCAAAGAGCCACTGTCACATCTTATAGCCAGATGAGATACTGAGTCACCTGCCTAGCTGGGTGGGCTGTTTTAGGGAGGATAATGCCAGCTTGTTACTGATAAACTGAACCTAGCTAATAGATTGAGGGGCAAAGAAATGGGAAACAGTTTTGTTCGGTTTTCCCATGTTATTTTATTTATTTGAATTTCAAAATGTTAAAATACGTTACTGAAATTTTAAAGATATAGTAACTGACTGACTGCAGTGTTAAGCCTCATTGTTAGCCAGTTTACATAAATGAACTGCAAAAGGAAGAAGACATTCAAACACCTGAAAAAGAGTTTTTTTAAAGATAGTTATCAGATAAATATGAACACCATTATGAACTTTTAAAAGTCAAGAATAGATACAAGGCAATACTTTGAATTCCCAGTGGACCATGCACATGCATAACAGAGAAGGACATCATGTGATTTACAATTAATATCAGTTAAAGAATGTCACTGGGCATTTGCGGCACTAATCATCATTGCTGGTTTTATTTTATCCAGCTAAATGATTCAGCAAGTAACTAGGATTCAATTCCGTGGTACAAAACTGACTGAGCTGGAAATTTTTTCTAGGACCACTAATCCTCAGCCACAGAAGGCACCAGGCGTAACAGAACCAAAGCAACATTAAGAGAGATCAAATGGAGATCAGAGAACTCAATGCCGTGGAAGCTCCTTAAATATTGTCATGAAGCCAAGGCTGAAGGAAAGAGATGGGGTAAAAGCCTAGCCTCTTTCAGAATTAGCACCTTTATAGTGATCCACCAGTCATTGCCATTACAGAACATCACATCAAAAGGAGTCTGCTGCAGTATCAGCTACTGGGCTGTATATTTGCTGGAGGAATAGGGGAAGTTCTCACCTTCTCAGTGTCCATTCAGTGCCTCTGCACTGTGTTTCAAGCTTGGCATGGAGTAGAGGGTGGCAGCTGAAAGGACTTTGAGACTGGGAAAGAGGCTAGCACACTATCTGTGAATCTCCACTAAAATGTAGATATACCCATTACATTCATTGACCTTTCCTGTGGTTTGTTTGCCTTGTTTATTAATTGTCATTGAAAGTTAGAATGGTTTCATCCACACTAATGAAGCCAACCAACCAACCAAACAAAACAAAACAAACAAAAAACCCAAAACATCTCCGCAGGGCAGAGTGTGTGACCAAAGGCAATTGAAACAGTGGCAAAATAGTACAATGGGCACACACAGATTCTTTACTTTTCAGGCAGACAATTGTAAGAGCAAATCTCAGATAAGGTAAATAAATTAAGCCAGATCAATCTCTTTTCCGATATTTTGGTTATTTCCTTTTGCACTATTGCTTATTTGTTTCTTTAGACAGTTCAAGTTCTCCTTTGTTTGTCCTGATTTACCATTCTTCCCATTGCCTTCAAGGCTGTGAATCACAATATGTATTGCTCCTAGATGGTCAAAAGAAGTTGCTGCTGACTCTTCTCTCCCTGAGGCGTTGAGTGCACTTTAACAATCCAAGCCTCTGCAAACTTGCAAGAAATATGATATGAGTCCAGAAAACAATCAAGGTCCAAGTCTAATCACACTTGTCATAGACTGGTCCTTCTCTCATCCCTTTGCTAATTATTATATAAATGTTTTTTCACTGCTGATAGCTGTTCTGCCCACCAGTTTTTGCGACCTTGTCCATCCAGCTACAAGAGATAGCAGTGATATGATTTATCTTCCCTGGTGTATCATGAAAGGAGCAAGATTTCCTTCATATTCTGATCTGTAAATAATTAAAGATAAAGACAAAGAAAATTATTTGACATGTGAACTGGTTTATATCTTAATATTCTTTTTCTACATATTTATTCCTAGGTATTTCAATGAATCCATTGACTGCAGCACTTGTTTTGTTTTACTAGGGAACAATTTGGTCCTTAGAGGACTTAAAAAACAATTTTAAAATAATGTATATCTACACTGCAAAAAGAAGCTGTATTAATTTGTTGCAGAAACTACTTTTACCAAGTAGGAAAGAAAACTGCCTTTCCCCACCTCATTTTTCTTTAGAAGGATATCTAAATAAAGCCTTTTGTCTGTCAGAGGCTATTCCTGTGGGATGGAGGGAACTATGGACTCTCTAGCAATGTGTACTTCAAATTGGGTAGTTTGTTAACCTCAGATTCTATCATGTGAAAGGTGCAGATTTCTGATGATGAACTAGTGAAAGTTCTCTAACTTAAAATGTTTCTGCTTACTTGAGATTGTTTTTATTTCTGGTGAAACTCGACTGAAATTAGTACAGTTACAGTCGGGATGAATTTGATCTTTGATCCCTCCAATTTGTGCCTGTCACACTCCACTAGCCCTAAATAAAAATGTTCATAGGCTGTCGTCATGGGCCACATACATTCTTGGAACTCAGGGACATAGTCAGGCTGCATTCTCTGTGCAGTCATATTTCTCAGGCATTGTCAGGAGACCTTGAGAGAGAGAAAAAAACTTCTAACATAAATCAGTAGGTCTTTGTCAGATCTGAAATGAAGGTCTCTCTATGTAGTGCAGAAGGGTCTTTTAGAGTAAAGTGTGTATAAAAACCTGAAGTGGTTTTTATATGTTGCCCCTGCTCAGAAACAGAGTTTAAATGGCTTCATTCTCATGATGTATATGGGGTATTATGTATAGGACAGTATAAGTCAGGCAAGGATTGTTGTAAATTGGCCATGGCAGGCCCACTACACCTGTAGACACACACTTCTGCCATGATTAACTGCAGATGAATAGTAGTACAGCTTACTCACATGCACTTGTGGAGTATATTAGGCTTCCTACTTAGACCAGAGGAATATTTTGCTATTTGTATCTATGGCAACATATAGTATCATTCAGATCTTGATTAGGAAATATCACTTGCTGATTTCTGGACTGGTAAAAATCTGTCAGCAATCCATTGCTATTAAAGTTCTGCGAGACTATGAAAAAGGCAAAAACAAGTTTGCCTTGAGGAAGAAAGAATAAAATCAGTCTTACATGGTTTTTATTATTGTGAACTGAAGCTGGTGATGTTCCTCTTAGTGTATAGAATTAAGTTATTCCAAAACCATCCATGGCACTATGCACCATCCAGGTTGACAGGTAATACATTAATGCTGATTATGTTTATTTAAATTACTGAGTCAAAGTTGAAAACTGATCTAATGATGCATAGGTGCCAGTTCTGAGTGCTGAGGGGCACCCGTGGAAAAGGAATTAGTAGATGCTGCACCAGGTGACCATCTGCCGGGAGAGGGGATTATAGCTGTTGGCAGCCAGCAATCAGTTCTTTCACATAGGTTTTTTGGCATGCCCTGCCTGCCCATCAGCTGTTCACTGCACCCATGGTTCAATGTGTTTTAGGGGTGCCTCCGTGCTCTGGCAAGGGCTCAGTCACTGAATCACAGCACAGACTTCTAGGGCTGCTGCTCCAGCCAGGGACACTGGGAGGACACTGCAGGGGTCAATTCCCAACCATATCATACACCCCTGGCACTTTGTAACAGAAAAAATAAAGGCTTAGGGACAGGGTTAAGTGTGGTCATCCTGGATCATCAGCACACAGAGCCAGCCAGCCCTGTTCCTGCTTACCTGGGGACAAATACTGGGCCACTCTGCACCTCTCTCCAACCCCTCCCTCATACCTGCATAAATGTGCCTCATGCAGCTTCCCTCCTGGCACCCAGCTAGGCCCCAGACTCCCAGCTAGGCCCCAGCTCAGACTCCAAGCAGCCCGTAACTCCCTGAAGAGGGAACCTGCTAGGAGGGTGAGTGCGCAGTGGTGGCCAATGCGGGACCTGTGGAAAAGTAAGCACCAGCTGACACCTCCAGCATCAGAAGTCCAGGAATGGGTGGGAGGAGCTAAGCCCCAGACCTGGAGACCCCCAGCAGAAGCTGGGAGGGTGGGAGAAAAAAAGCCCCACCAGCCGCTGCCACCTGGGGAATCTGTTTGGGATCAGCTGGACCCAACCCCCTGGCCACAGCAGAAGCTGGGAGGGGGCAACTGAGCCCTGGCCCCCAGCAGAAGCTAGGTGGGTGAGAGGAAAAGCCCCATGGGAAAGCCACGTGGGAGGGAGCAGGACTGGATTTCTAGCTCCAGCAGTAACTGAGCGAGTGGGAACTAAGTTCTGACCCTCAGCAGAAGCCAGGCAGGTCAGGGGGAAAGCCCTGAGGGGAAGCCACATGGACAGAGAGCCAGACCTGACCACTGGCCCCAGTAGAAGCCAGGCAGAACCACCCACCAACAAAACCAAAAGTCAGGACCTATGTAATGGAGGAAAGGAAATGTTTTACATGCAAGAATAAGCTGATTTATATTTATTGGAGTGTTACATCCAAGAAAAACCTAAACCAAAGAACAGGGTATTTTTCCTAAGTATCTTAGGCTATGTCTACACTGGCAAGTTATTTTGAATTAAGGGCTTCCTTAATTTTAACTAACTAAAGCCATGGCTACACTAGGCTTTAGTTAGTTCGAATTAAGGGCTTCCTTAATTCGAACTAATAAGTTTGAATAGGGTATTCGAACTAAGGGGTTAATTCGAACTAACTAGTTTGAATTAACCAATGTGGCCATGTGAATTCGAAGTAATTTCTTAGTTCAAATTAACCGGCCATTGAAATGAATGGGGATCGCTAATTCGAACCAAGCAAGTGCTTGCTTAGTTCGAACTAATATTCCAGTATGGCCATGCTAGTTCGAATTAAGCTAAATTCAAACTAACTAAAATTAGGATGAATTAGTTAGCTTGAACTAATTTTAGCAAGTGTAGACAGAGCTTTAATGTTTCAAATATGTATAAGTTTCATGGAATATTTCAACTATCTACCTTGCTATCAATCCTGATCAATATTTAGTCTGAATTCTTGTAGAAAACCAGTCAGAATCCATTTTCATGTGCAAGATGCAACCATTGATTGAAACTAAATGGCATACTTATATTACAATTTGGAGACACAGTGTAGTCTGGGGGATAGGAAGCTGAACTGGGAGTTGGAAAACTATATTCTTCCTTTGCTCAGACACTGATTAATTGTGTGATCTTGAGCAAGTTACATCACGTCTAAGACTCCTGAGGTCATCTACATGGTGTCACAGTTCAGGACAAAAAAACAAACAGAAACCTGTGGCACTTTTAAAGACTAAGATTTATTTATCGCATGAGCTTTCATGGGAGAAAATCCCACTTCGTCAGATGCTTTGAAGATGGGTAACTTACAGAATGGGAGGAAATTAAATGCAGGGACGTATATGACACAGAATCAGGTTAGGCTGTAACAGCAAATCAAAATAGATGTTAGGATTCAAACACTGTGGAACAGCACATAGAAGAAGGTGAGGTCAAATCACCTGTTGTAATGAGAAAAAAAATCCATAGCCCCTGTTTAACAGTTCAGGACAAGTGAACCCAGATTTCCCTCTATGGCCCAGCAAAGGCACCCACTTTGGGGCCCCCAGCTCCCCCAACATCACCTCTCATGGGTGGAAACATGTGTTTCTCCCTTCCGACCAGAGTATCTTCAATCTGAACAGTTTCCTACCTTCACTGTGTTTTCTCCAGTAAAAAGCCTGCCTGAGCAGGCCTGCTTGCTTTCTCTTCAGAGACAGTCAACGATGAGACTGCCTATAATAATGAGTTACCATATCATTCTTTCTAAGCACGCCTATTTTAAGGCAAAAAGCATTGCAGAGAAGAGACAATAAAAACAATTAAAAAAAACCTTCTACATTCATGTTAATAAGCTTCCCATAGATCACCCCAAGAGTAATATGAGCTCCAGGAGGAGCAGTACCTCACCCAAGAAGTTTCCTTGTGGCTTCACATTCACCACAGCTTCAGATCAGAACAAACACAGTGTGTTCTGGACCTCTGTAAGCCCAGCCCTCCCAGTCCTTCCTTAAAGATTAAGGCTCTCTGTGAGTGAGAAGCCATGCCCATTTACTGGATCAGGAAGAAGGCCCTAAACCTGTATCAAACCAAACAATGTATCCAAATATCCTTTGTCACTTGCTCCCCAGAGAATCCAGTTTGAACTTTTCCAGTGGCTTCAAAGGTCTGATAACCAGAGCTATATAAGCATCCCGCTTCTGCTAGAGGAGTTAAATATAATTCCACAACAACACATACACAATTGCATTTTTAATAAAATGGACCCTAAGGTACTAACTTTAATTCAGTAAAATATAATTTAAATTCAGTAACATTTGTCCAGGATGTTGCAAGATATTGGCAGTTTTCATAGATGGCACCAGAAAAATGCTGCAGGTGTATGCCAGGCACCTTTTGGTAAATTCCAATTGGGTATACATGGGGCAGTTACAGTGCAATATATTAGAGCACTTTATTAACCACATCCTTTCAATATGCTTTGCTGTGTCATGTAGACAAGCCCCCGTCTCCTTTCCCATCTTATTTTTCTTGCAAGTTGTCTACAGCAGAAGCTATCTTTACATTAAGTATATACAGATATACAGTGCCTAGCACAGCTGGGACACAAACTACAACCGTTTGAAAATTACAGCTCTTTTGCTAGGGTGAAGACTTCCAGAAAAGCATATAGTATATTTCTCAGTGCTAATACTTTTCTTGAGTGGAAATGCATAAACCAGTAGTGAACCAAATACAGGGCAACATGACACTGCACTTCAATTTGAAAACCACCTGCAATGATCTGAAATACTGCGCTCACTATCCAATTGAATTGAGCTCAACCCATTAATGTTAAAAGCCCAGGAGCAGAGGTGTACATTTATAGACAGGCAATTCTCTAGTGGAATATGAAGATTCTTTTCTGCCTCTGTTAGATAAAGCACAAAGTCTGGGTCAAGAGTTTGGCATAATAGTGTCAAGAAAATCTATTTCAGACATCCTGACCATATAGAATAGAAACAGTGAGGTGGAAATACAAGATAGAAAGATATTGATGGAAAAGTTATAGAAATGAACATGATGGAACTGAGTTCTTCCTTTATCACATTAATATTATTCAAAAATATAAGATGTGTTGAATTATTTTATAGTAAAGGACAAGACTCAAACAGCATTATTCTGGTAAGACTACAGAATGTTATGTAATCATTTTATAGTCTCATTTTCATTTTCCTTGTGCTTTTATTGACAATGCTTAACACTAAATGTTAATGAGTTACAACTGTGTCAAATGGCAAGTTTTCCAGCATGATTTAATTATCCACATGGAGTGCCTAATATATTTAGTAACTGACTAATATACTCCTTTGTTTTATTGGGTCTAATGCTTCTAAGACCAAATCGTTTTTATTAAAAACAACATGCTTTCCATGCTCTATTTTGATCACTTTGATTACTTCAAGCAGGTGTTATTGGATAATTCCCACCCTGTCTCAGAAATATTGCCATTTAATTAATGTGGAATGACTAAATAGAGAGCTAAACTGTACAGCTCTTATTCATATGAATAGCTCCATTGCCTTCAATAAAGCTACTCTTGTGAGTTAGAGATGCATAAAATAGAAAATGAGGTAAAAGTAAAAACATCTTAAGGAAGATCCATAGGATAATGAAGGACAAAAAATAGATTTGCAACTGTCATGACGAGGACATGGGCAGTCTGACCAAGTGGTCAAAACAGGAGTGGGAGTTAAGCCGGGTTAGATATTGGGAAAAGAGAGTCCGAGACAGGCCAGAGAGCAAACTGAGAGTTGGAAGGCAGGGTCAGCTTACCAGGAGCTTATAGGCAGGAAACAAATTTGAGAGAAGGACTATGGATCAATGATGCAGATCAGGATACCAAGCAATTAATCCAGAGGAATTAACACCAGAAGGCATCTGATCCAGAGCAAAGTAGATCTCAATTGCATGATGCTTTCCTGTTCCTGTTTATATAGAAGCTGTGGACCAATCAGAACCAGTCATTCAGGTTGCAGGTGTCATGTATTAAGATTAAATAATGATCAATAGACATAGCAGGCTTCAGAGTTCCCTTAGTAAGCTTTATTTAGCATGTCTGGCAAGGACTGCCAGCAGACACACAGCTTTACCTGAGCCCTTAACAACCCTCCCATTTATCACTATTGCAACTTCCAATGGTCCTAGTAACCTGAGACACCACAGCAGGCAGTGCTGGTGCACTGGGCATATGCCCCAAATCCTAACGCCAGTGCCCCGAGTCTGGCGGGGAGCCGGAGACCGACCACCAGTGGCTGCAGGATCCGGCCCCAACCCTAGTCAGAGATCAGGGCCTGTTTACTGCCGGCAGCCCAATCCAGCCCCGACCACGGATAGGAACCCGGGGCCAGGACATAGGCCAGCGGCGGCAGGAGCTTGAGCATATCAGGCTCCTCAAAGGGTCAGCGAGCAAGCTATGGACGGGGGAGGTGCTGCTGCTCTGCCTGACTGGCTGGCATGTGATGCAGAGTAGAGGGGGTATAGGTGCCAACTTTTATTTTTGATGGTGGATGCTGGCAGAGCGTAGGGTTTTGGAGGAGGGGTGTACATGTAATAGGTCACATGACCTATGTGTCTCCCGTTGCCCATGGCCACCGTGCTTTCCCCATTCCCTGCCCTACTTATGAGGGGGTGGCGGGGAGTGGTTTTGTCCTTCTCCCACCGTTCCCCATCGCACATTTGACTGGGTGGGCGTATGGGGAGCCACTTCCAACCCTGGTTCCTCCTGTCTGCGGGGGTTTGTCTGGAGGAAGTGACTTCCCCTTCCTAGGCTTACTAGGCTTATTGCTAGACTGATATCCAAATGAACTGGTCTGGAAATGGGTGGAAGGAGGAGGAGGAAACTGGAAACTCTGGTTTCCAGCCGGCCTGCATGGATAGGGAAGGCTGCTTTCCGCAGCCAGGCTCTCACAGACAGCTGCCATGTTGCACAGAGCAGCATCCCAGCTCGCTGTGGCTATTGAGCAGGCTTAGCAGGATCAGATCAACACAGGGGCTATAGAGGCTCAGCAGGGTTAGATCAACACGGGGTCTATAGGTGCTGATTAATCTGGCCTTGCCAGCACAGTGTTGGTAGTGCTGTGGCGCTGGCACTGGGGAGGCAGGCTCTGGGCCAATAGCCGTGGCAGTCTGCAGTACTTCCACGCCACCCCTGGACCAGCTGGTCTTTCCCGGGAGCAGGGCAGGGCAGGGCACGCTTCTCCACTGTGCTCCATGGATGGGGCCGCCCAATTGTGCCAGCTGGCTCCACCTCTGTCCCTGGAGCCTAATGACCCTATGACAGCTGGCCCACCCCCAGGGGAAGACCAACCAGCCCAGGGGTGGGAGTGCCATGGCTTGCTGCAGCCTCTGGGCCTAGGGCCCTGACCCATCCCCTAGGCAGGGGGGGACATGGTGGGGGTGGCTGGGACCCTCCCAAAAGTGGGGAGCCCAGGGCTGCAGGCTGCCTTAATCCAGTCCTTGGCTGTTCCTGCCAGGCTTGGCCAGCATGTGAGGGCGACAGTGGGCCTTGAGCAGCAGAAGGAGGGTTAGCTTCCCAAGAGGAGGGGAGTTGTGCAAGCTGCACAATGTGCAGCTGCAGGAACATCTCCTCCCAGCCAGAAGTGGCTGATTTCCCACACCTACCTTTGCTCCTGAGGCCTAGCTGGTGCAGTGCAGAGAGATGCATTGGCTAGAGGGGAGAGGAGGCATGGGACAGGAGGGGAGGGCCTGCTTCTCAGCTCAGCTGGATGTGTGTTGGTGCGAGTGGGACAACTGCTGCACTCGGTGGGCCAGGAGTTTGGCAGGATGCATCCTGGCCTCAGGACTGTGGATTGGATAACCTAGGTTTAGCTGAATTTGCAGTAGCATATCTGAGATTTTTTTCTTTTCTTTGTAAGATATTAATTTCTAGACAAGGCTTTTACCTCTTTCTCCCATTCTCAAATTCAGACCTTTTTTCTACTTCCTCCTACTGTTGAGTAGGTTCTTTCCTCTGGGTACTAAGAGCATTCTCTCTTCCTTCTAAATATCTCTGAATGCCTTGTTTCTTACAGCTATATTTGTCCCAAAAGCCCTGGCCCTCTTCCCTCCTGCAGCTAAGCATACTTCCAAAAATGAAAACATGAGCTAACTAAAATATTAACTTTTTAATCTGATTTATTATAAATAATAAGCCAGTTTCCCCTTTCCTTTGGATTGCTTCCCTTCTGTTTCTTCCCTTGCTATATAATTAGGGTGACCGTACATTCTGTTTTGGCCAGGACAGGCCCTTTTTAAGCCCCATCTCAGATGCCCGGCCTTTTTTTTGCAAAATTGATCATTTATCCCATTTGTAAATCCTATATTGACTATTACTTATCTCCTTATAATCTTGTAGGTGTTTGTAAATTGATAACTAGCTGGCAAGAGCAAATGGGACAAATGCCCAGATTCACCAAACTCTGGAGCGCATCCCCCGAAGGGGCTTGTAGAAACATGAAGGGTTGTGTGTGTGTGGCGGGGAAAAAGGGGGTCAGTGGCAATAGTAGGTGGTGGGCAGCTAGACTCATCCTGTCAGTTCCAGTCTTGATTTGTGGGGCTCAAGCGTGTGGCAATACCAGGCAGCTCAGGACAATCCCGCTTGGTGTTCCTTTTTCACTTTCGGAAATATGGTCACCCTACAGGCACTCTATTACCATTTCTTATTCTGCTAGCCAACTAATTGAGATTGTAAGGTCCTTAGAGTAGAAACATTAATTCCTTACTTATATCTAAAGTACCATAAATGCAAACACAGGGTTGAATTCTGTTCTCACTGATACAGTTACAATATATTTGAATTAGGATTTAAAATACACTAAACTAAGATTAGCTATTGATTGTAAAACATTTTGAATAATGAAAATTACATACCAAATACAAATTATATTTATTGTAACACAGATGTGAGCAGCAGCAATCTCGCAAAAAAACTTAAGAAAATGTTTTAAACAACACCTAAAGGATGTAGGAACACAAACTCATAAGTTTACTCCCATGCATTATCTAAACATTTATGAAGATACTGAACAGAACGGGATACAGGACTGATCCCTGTGGGTCCCCACTCAGTATACCCATCCAGCTTGATTGTGAACTACTGATAACTACTCCCTAGAAATGGTTTTCCAATCAGTTATGCACCGGCCTTAGTTATGCTCCATCCATGCTATATTTCCCTAGTTTGTCTATGAGAATGTCATGCTTGAGTGTCAAAAATCTTAATGACCTTAAAGTATTCCACTTCTATTGTTCCCCTCCTACCCACAAAGTTTCTTTTCCTGTCAAAGAAAATTATTAGGTTGTTTTGATTTGAGTTGTTTTTAATAAATACATGTTGTCTATTACTTATTTCCTTATTATCTTCAAGGTGTTTGCAAATTGATTGCTTGACTATTTGTTCTGTTATTTTTCTGGGTACTGATGTTAAACTGCATTATCAGTCTGATTTTGAGCACAGATTCTACCATACTAGTGAAAATAATTGCCCAGTGCCTCAAAGTATTTAGTGACTGTTCACTGTGTGAGTGAGGGAACCGTCTCCCTGTTAGCAGAACTCTTTTTAGAGCTTAGCAGTCTTCTTCCTCTTCTCTACACGTTCCTTGGGGAAGTTTTCCCTTTTTATTTTCCCCCACCTCCAGTCACAGCAAGACTTACAAGTACACCTAGTACTAAATGAAGAGAAGAGCTCATCAGAGACCAGGTAACTTCACTGTAACTCAAAATTATTTATATCCATAGCTAAAGCTCAAAACAAAACAGATGCAATTAGACCTCATAAAAACAAAAACTGATCATATGTCCAAGATTCAAAATGCAGACCCCGAAAATCTGGTTTGATTTATCTATTATAGAATTGATATTTTTTGTAATAAGAACACTAAACTAACATAGTACAGTTATTTACATGCCATAAAACACTAATTCAGCTAGCTGCAATAGATAAGCTCTCTCAAAAGACAAATGAGAATGTCTCTTTCATACAAACAGAAAGTTGTCTGTATGCCTTTACTTGAAAATACTGTACTATAAAATCAGAAAAGATGCCTGTAATCCATTATGGAACTCAAATTCTCTTCCTTCCAAGTATGTTAACATATACTGGCATCAAGAAAAAAAAAATAGGGAAAGAAGATGAGGAAGGCCAAAGGGATCAGTTTAACTCATAGATTCATGTATCTGGTTTGAAATATGCAAATGTCAAAGAATTACAGATTCAAGTCAGTTATCTATCTGACTTGGATTGAGTGATATTCTATTTGGTTTAATGTGTACTTAAATATAAGCCCTTCAGGATCTCCATCACCAATTCAATGGAAAAACCTCTCTGATGTCCCACCCTTCTAAAGAGATCTCACTATTCTTTCAGAGTGGGCCACGCTACCTCCCTGATTCCTGAAACTGAACTTCTGGAATTTCAGAACTCCTGCTTCACACCATGAACTCTGTTCAGTGAATCCAACTGAGATAAATTCTTGGTAGAGAGTCTATGTGTACACTCATTGGCTATGTCTACACTGGCAAGTTAGTTCGAATTAAGAAGGCTTAATTCAAACTAACTAAAGCCATGGCTACACTAGGCTTTAGTTAGTTTGAATTAAGCGCTTCCTTAATTCGAACTAATACATTTGAATAGGGTATTCGAACTACAGGGTTAATTTGAACTAACTAGTTTGAATTAACCAATGTGGCCATGTTAATTCGAACTAATTTCTTAGTTCGAATTAACCGGCCATTGAAATGAATGGAGATCGTTAATGCGAACTAAGCAAGTGCTTGCTTGGTTTGAACTAATATTCCAATGTGGCCATGCTAGTTCGAATTAAGCTAATTCGAACTAACTAAAATTAGTTCAAATTAGTTAGTTCAAACTAACTAATTCAAACTAATTTTAGCAGTGTAGACATAGCCATTGAGAATTAATCATAGAATCATAGAAACTGGAAGGGACCAAAACAGGTCATCGAGTCCCGTTCCCTGCACTCATGACAGGACCAGCTACCCCCAATAAACCATTCCTGACAGATGTTTGTCTAACCTGATCTTAAAAATCTCCAATGTAGGACATTCCACAACCGGATGAGGCAACTTATTCCAGTGTTTAATCACCCTGAAGGTTAGGAATTGTTTCCTAATGTCTAGGCTGAACCTCCCTTGCTGTAATTTAAGCCCATTGCTTTTCATCCTGTCATCTGTGATTAAGGAGAATATTTTTCTCCTTCTTCCTCATAACAACCTTTTAGGTATTGGAAAACTGTTATCATATCCCCTCTCAGTTTCCTTTTTTCTAGACTAAACAAACCCAGCTCTTTCAATCTTCCCTCTTAGGTCAAATGTTTCAGACCTCTAATCATTTTTGTTGCCCTTCTCTGAACTTTCTCCAGTTTCTCCACATCCTTTTTGAAATGAGGTGCCCAACACTGCACACAGTACTCCAGTTGAGGCCTAATCAGTGCAGAGTAGAGTGGAAGAACCACTTCTTGTGTCTTACTCACAATACTCTTGTTAATACATCACAGAATGGTATTGCTTTTTTGCAACAGTATTACACCTTACTAAGTATTTATTGTGACACTCAAGCAGTGTTTTTCAAACAGTATGTTTTATTAGTCTGCTAAAATACAGCTTAGGAAGTCCTTATATCAGCACACAAAAATCAAAGGAAAAAGCTTAGTTCATTCAGGTCAAACTGGGTATATCTACCAGCCAAGTTGTAATGAATTTCATTTTCAAGTTTTCTGTCTGTCTCTCTCGATTACTTCCTTCCTTAGATGGTCCCCGCGTGAAGAATTCCCCTAGCTTCTTTCACAAAACCAACTCCTTTTCCCTACCACCTCCCAGTCTTTGTTCTTGGGCTGGTGTCTCTGCTTAGCTTCCTGGTTGAAAAGTGGGGAAATCTTCCTCTCTCTGAACTGTTGGGCATTAGAAGGGATCCATGAAGTTCACTCAGGATTAATTAAAAATATGACTAATAATTCCCACTTTTTCACACCTCTCATTCTTTTTCTGACTGATAAAAGCCAGTGCGGAGACACTGAGACAATTAGTAGTGGAAATAGTCATTGCTTTCCTCTTATTGTTTTTTTCCAAGATGCCTTTGCACTTGAAACTATCTCTTGACATGGAACAATTTTGCCAGATATCAACAAGTGTTTAATTTCCTCCCATTTTGGAAAAAGGGTTATAGAGACAGTCACAGCAAAAGAACTCTGGGACAATCTCTTTTCCTCAGAATTCCTGGATCCTTGTTAATGTGACTTTAGCCCTTTATATGGCAATTTTTTTTTGTTGAATAGGTTAATTTCTTCCTTACAATGGCTGAAAAACAAATATGCATTCTTGTTCTTTTAGATCCCAATCTATCAGCTACCTTCGATGCTGTTAACATGTCTCTGAGCCTCAGCACACTTAAGTGATTTCATCACTTACTTTAGTGGCATTGGGCAACTCATTTCTGTTCCAAGGGCTCTCTCCTGAATATCTGTGTTCTGTTCGGTTATTCCTCCCACTCAGTGTTTATATTAGGTTGCTAAGAGAAATAGTGAGAAGGCACGGGTTACAAAAGATATTCAAAATTATGTGTGGGATTTTCAAAGCACTCAACACTGGCCTATTTCTCCTCCCTTTGAAGTCAACAGAAAAAAACCCACAGTATAATTCTATTTTGACCAACCCTGTTGAATTTGGGGGATTTATGCAGTTTCTGTATTTGGGGCTTAGATGAGAACTAACCATCTCCATGCTTATAGCTAAATTCAGGAGAAGAAAGCATACTGTGTCACAGTGACAGTGAAGTTACAAGGGGTATAGCATCCTCAGATGTGTAGAAAGGATAGACATCAAATGTCTACTCACTGCAAAGAATGCATACACATGTTCTATGTCCGTGAAAGTTCAGATTGATAACTGTATTTGTAGTAGATTATAATGTGTGACCAACCTTCTATTCTGCTGTGGCATGCCATTGTATCATTGACCAAAGCTAAGAAAATATTAATAATAATTTTAGTTTAACACTCCTTGGTTCCTCACCCCTTACAGAGGTCACTCTATTATATTGAAATAAAATACTAAACATTAAAATGTTGAGCTTCTTTTTCAGCATAGAAACTTTTACCCAGTGTTCACATTAATAGCCTCTCACCTTTGCTAAAATCCATGAAATATGAAAGCAGGATTTTACCTAGTTATGCTTCTTTGGAGAAGAAATATCAATATGTATTTCACAGAATAGTTTAATTAAGCTTGGAATTTTGTATTTCTAAGTGCTTCCAAACATCACCATAATGATTAAATGATAATTTAGTAGTGAGGTATGGAATTAATATAAGTGGATTATGACAATTCACAGTGTGAATTTGGAATACAGTGTTATTCCACCATTTTTTTAACATGCCCTATCTACACCTACTTCCATAAATAATTACTTTTCAGATGCTAGTGGTTAGGAGCTTGCTACTGCAAAAGGGATGCCTGATATAAATTGCATAAATCACAGAAAGCATCCCAGAACACTATGATGTATGGCTAAAGGGAATAGAATTAAAAAATATATCTATTTAATCAAAGGACACAGCCCTGTCTCCTTTAATTCTTATTGCACTCCTATTTCAGTGTGTATAGACAGTTCTTCACTGCTTAATATGAGTTGTTTCAAATGTCATTTGACATTGACAAGACAATGCTTTTCTCATGCAAATTAAGACAGAGTATAAATTTAGCATACACTGGTGAAGTGCACATTAGACACAATGTGCAATATAGAGAAACATACTAACAATGCCCTTATACTGTGCTCTTTTCTGTTGAATTGCAGTCATTCATCTGTAGTTTATGCAACATAACACAGTGCTGGAAAAACACTAAAAGATCACTCCAGTCCCAGACTTTTTGGGATTGTGTTACTATATAACATATCAGATTAACTATCTGTGTATGCATATGTGTAATGAACCCTGACTACAGTCCATACAGACAGACAAATAACCAGCAAAAGCACTAGCTGTCAGTAAAAGATGTTCTGGGCAGCCATTACTGTGGCATACATTTGTTGGACACCAGTGTGTACTCATGGGTGGGATCAAAGGTCTATTTTAACAACTTATATAGACGATGCTGGAGATGCAATTGTGTGTGTGTGTGTGTGCACGCACACGCGCGTGCGCGTGCAATAGCTGAAGAAAAATATTTACATGCTCACATGAAGTACAAAAACATCACTATCAAACTCCTACATAGCTTGGAAATTTCAGTGGATACCAGCTGAACAAAAGAGTGGAGGAAATTAACCAGAAGGTTTTCTCAGCTGGTCGTTATTCAAATCCTTATCTTTTTTTTTTTTTTTTTTTTGCCTAATCCATATCACTGTGATATTTCTGTTACATAGCATAGAGAACATATCAATATTTAATATACTGAAAACAGTTTATATAGTGGTAAAATTAGTTATTTGCAAACGACAGATGTAAACATTAGAATGGTAACTTCTGTAAAATATGGATTGTATCCCCTCCCTCAATCTTCATATATTGCTTATCTTTGAGGCAAAACCAATAGAAATGGAACTAATGAGACATGTGCCTGACATCACCTTCATCAATTTACTTCTATGAAACATTTCCACTTTCTCTGTTCTTGTATTCCTAGTTTGTAAACTCTTTAGAAGAGGGGTTTCCCTTCCTACATACTTAAGCCAGAGCTGTATAATGGAGCTTTCATTCTGAGTGGGCATACTTTGAAAAGTTATTGTTACAGCTGTCTTCAATTACATTTATCATGAGGTGCTACTGACTCATTTGCAGACCACAGCAAGGAAAGGCTACTCCTTGCTTCTTCATTAAGCATTCTTAGAAGGTGGCATTGGGCATCTTGAGGGGGGGGAGGGGGGCTGTCACAATGTTGAACAAAAGTTTCTTCCACACACTTCTTCCTCATTTTCAATGTATACCACACCTTTAGGAAAATTCCTGAGGAGACACAAGCTCTAGTGTACTGATACACTAAACTGTCTCATTCATTTCAGCAGCATTCTCAAATGCCTTATTGGGTGTGTGATTGAGTTTGGGACAAGGATAAGAACCAGTGAGCTGAAGTTAAATATAGATGAGATTAATGTAATGTTGGTAAATTGGGGAAAATTAAAAGATGTTAAAAAGGAAAAATCTGCCTCTCTTTTGGAAGGATGTGTCCTTTTAAAGGACACAATGGGGGGTACATAGATACTCAATACAGGAATGGTGACCAGAATGTTTTCTTTCTTCCCTTCTCCATTTGCCCAGCAGATTGTGATGGTTTCTTTTAGATGAGGACCTGTCAATTATGATTCACACCTTTGCACCAATCACATTTTGAGATGGGAATGTGCTCTAGAGGTTAAATAAACTACTCAGTCATACAAAAAACTGGTACAGACTGGAATTGGCCTGCTTTCTAAGCCATTAGTCTTCTACAGAGTACATGACACGATTGTTCCCTGATCTCCATTTCTTAGCTATTGGCATCTCAACTAGAGTTCAGATTTGATTGGTTGTATTTGACCTACAAAGCCAACAAATTGGTTGGATTTGACCAGAAATCCCTATTATCTTGAGGCCTGGTGAATGAAGAGACTACCTGGCATGAGATGTTGCTACAGGTTCAGTGTGTGGAGATGCTTGAGCCTGACCCATCTCCCCTAATATAAAAGAAAGCAGGGATTTCTGCATGAAATATCCTAAGCAAAGATCAAATCTCTTGATCGTCTGGATGTTCTGGAAGATCCACCTGTGGGCTTGGAGTTTTGGAGATTTACAAATCATGGCAAGGTCTGGTATTTTTGGTAAAGAGGTTAGTGGTGTGTTTCATTTAATCTTTAGTTGTTTATATACAGGTTTTAGGTGAGGAGAAGCTGCTGGCTTGCTTATTTTAATGTGACTCTACTTTTAATATATGGTAAAGTTCTTTAGAGTCTAGGTTAGAAGCCTTTTCTAATGCATATGTGATGTATGTTGGATGGCTTAGCGGTGAATATTGATCGCTACATCAAAATATGGTTAGCATATTGGATTTCTGAGATGGTGTGTTGAAAAGTCAGCGGAGATTAGAGTCTTGGACAGTTTCAGAACACCCCCCCACAGACAGAAGGACAGTGATTGGAAGCTGAATGGGTTTAAGTGCTAAACTGCCACAGGGACATGTTTCTAGATTGTCTTGCTGACTGGGAGAAACTAGTATCAGTCAGAAAGAAGACTTCTAGGACTTGTAACAAAGATCATGGAATAATAAGATAAACTGGGGGCAGACAAACAGGTGGCTTTTTCAATAAATGCTATTTCCCTGAGAAAGGGGGAACCTGACTGCAGGACAATTGCCCAGAATGAAGTGAAGATCAAGCTGGACCCCAAGGGTGCATCAACACTTGTAAATTAAGTCAACTTAAGCTTGCTTAAGTCGACTTAATTTACTCTGCGTCTACACTACACTTTCCTTAAATCGACTTAAGCAGCAGTTTAAGTCAACTTAAGGAAAATTTAAGTCGACTTTATTGAACCTCATTTTAAGTCGACTTTCTGCTTAAGTCGACTTTCTAAAGTCAACTTAAGCCAGTCTAGATGTGGAGTAGCCCTAAGTCGATTCTAAGTCGACTTAGGGCTCCCCAGGACTTCCCCACTGCCCTCCCTGCCAGGGTGGCTGGCACAGGGCAAGCCTGGCATGCCCCCCCCCACAGGGCAGGGCAGAGCCCTGTCAACCCTGCCCCTATGCCCTGCCAGGGTTCCTGTCCCCCTTTGACCCATTGTACCCAGGTACAATGGGGCAAAGGCTGAGCCCCCTGGCACTTGGCAAGAGGTGCCCCCCCTGCCACCGTGGACCAGTCCCAGGTCCACCTAGCCCCTACAAGTCGACCTAGGCATCCAGTGTGGATGCTCTAGGTCGACTCTGTAGAGTCCCCTGAAAGTCGACTTAAAATTTAAGTGTGGACATGCTAAGTCGACTTAAATTAACAAATTGAGACATAGCCCAAGAGCTCCTGAGCTTCCTAAAATAGTGTAAATTGGTTCTGCACTTCTTCCTATAACTCAAGACAGAAGCTCGTCTAATTTAGTGTGCAATGGAATGTTATCTTCATTTTTCTGTCCATCTTCCTCTCCTACATAAGGTCCTGATGGGAATGTTGCTTATCACCTTTTTTCCCTCTCCTCCCTGCTTGTTAAGGACTATGAAGTAGTTTCTTATTGTAGAAAATAATGGGTATGTCTATACCTGAAAAGCTAAGTCAACTCTCTTAAGTCTCTTCAGGGAGCCATGGCTCCTTTCTCTACAGGGAGTCCCAGCTCCCTTCTGCTGGGGAGCTGTGGCTCCTTTCTCTCTGGGAAGCCATGGCTCTCCCCTGAGTCATGACTCCTTTCTCCAGGGGAGCCACAGCTCCCTTCTCCCCAGGAGCCAAGCTCCCTTCTTGCCAGGGAGCCATGTGCGGCATCCTTCTCCCTGTGGAGCCACGGCTCCCTTGTCACGGAGCAGTGGCTCCCTTCTCCCCAGCCATAGGTCAACTTAGCCAATTAGGTCGACCTAGGGCGTCCACACAGGCTTTAGATTGACTTAACAGGTCGACTTAACGCTTAAGTCGACCTAAAGAGGGGAAGTTAAGTTGACTTAAGGAAGCAGCA
Source organism: Pelusios castaneus (assembly GCA_007922175.1). NCBI lineage: Eukaryota > Metazoa > Chordata > Testudines > Pelomedusidae > Pelusios > Pelusios castaneus. The sequence continues at coordinate 7,165,301 of ML685903.1, forward strand.
AAGTGGACTTAATGAAAGCTAGGTGTGGACGTGGCATTTTGTAGGTCGACTTGTGTCCTTAAGTCAACCTAAATTGCAGGTGTAGACATACCCAATGAGTCTGAAGGTAAAGCATCTGCACAATATATGCAAAACCTGTAAACAGGGGTGGGGATAATTATATACACCATATCATCATTAATATTCATTGTATAGGTGTGAATGTAACCATACAGAGGTCCATGAAAAGTTGTCAGTCATGTATGTATTTCCATACAGTTTTGGATAAAAGAATTGTAAGGAAGCCCCTCCCCGCTCACTCAAGACATCGAGAGGAACGAGCAGTCAATAAAGAGTGACATTCAATCCAATCCAGCTGTGGGACAATCTGTTTGTTTATTTAACATCCAACAGTTGGCACAGAGAGGGTATTGTATGCAGATCCTGGTCTAAGTGCGACCGAACTGTGAAATTTCAACCCCCAAGAAAGGTAAGGATAAAGGATCTAAGACCTGAAAGACGGCATGCACTCAGTGACCAGAAAGGAAGCAAACTTCCCCATTACTGTGTCAGCATAATAAATTAAAAACCTAAAAATAAATGTTATGTGTTTGAATTTGTGATGGGGCATATCAGCCCCTCACTGGTAAAGCAAGGGTTAAAGACACTTTACAAGCTGAAGCAGCCCCACCTCCCCCAAATCTGCTGGGCATGTTCAGGATATAAAGGCTAGCCACCTAGCCCAGTCAGAATAGATGACTGACCAGGGAGGAAGCACGCTGCCAGTGCTCCCTCAGGCAAACACTCACCTGCCCACAGAGGAGCTGTACACTATCAAACCCTAGCACAGAGACTCTCCAAGGGCTTGGGCCACGCTACCCCAAAGTGGGGGACCTCTACAATGACTCCAGCCTCAAATGGAATTTATTAAAAAGAGATTATTAGCCAAAGATCAATATGACAAGGAAGGTTATAGATAACAACCAGTTTAGAGAAGTGACTTTTCAGCTTGATTCACTCCCAAATCACCCCCAGAAACTCTCCCCCTTATATGCCATGCAAGTTTATACAAAAAGAGACAAAGAAAATGGCCTATTGATTCATGAAGCTCCTTTCATGGTATCTGGTTTACCTTACTGATAAGTTAAAAAACTGGTAACCAAGACTTTATGACAGAAAACATAGATAACAACTAGTCCCCAAGAGGCTAATAACATCTCCCACTAGAACATTATCAAATTGAAACCATCTGCTCTCATCAGTTACAAGTAGTATCTTTATGTGCATCTGGACACATTTCTAACAGGTCAAAGTAAAAAGATAAGAATCAGAGTAAGAGGAGACCCAACCCATTATTCATAATACAGTATGGTTAAGCTAAAATTCAAGGTTGAGTTTAAATACAAAGAATTGCAGACAGAAGGCATTGTGGAAGTTTGGCTCACCTACAAAGAATCATGGGGAGGCTGGTTCACCCGCTACCAATAATCACAAGTTTTGTAAAAACATAATACATTGTAAATATTCACCTTAAAGTAGCTAGACACAAGAAACATAAGCCAATGAAAATTATTCTCAAATCTTCCAGTATTAGGGCAAGTATAAACTTAAAATGCTGCATCAGCACAACTACACTGATATCACAGCACGGCTGTAATGAAGACCTTCTAAGCTGACAGGAGAGAATTCTCCCACCATCATAGGTAATCCATCTTCCCAAGAGATGATAGTTATGTTGGTGGGAGAAGCTTCCCTGCCGTCCCATAGCACTTTCTATATACGTTGCTTAGGGATGGGAATTTTCCACAATGCAGACTGGTGAAGTTATACACATATAGCTCTGTAGTGTAGACCAGACCTTAATATGAGACTCATAGCCCTTGAAAAAACTATGATGAATAAAACTAGTGTTAATAATTCCATAAATGCATATTTCTGTTAAATATTATAACAGCTCCAAGAAGGTATTACAATATTAAAGATGAATAATAGATATTATAATTATATAAAATAAAATATATAACCTCAATGTATTACACATAATACAGTGAACAAGATGGACTTTCCTGATGCATTATCTAAATATCATATCTTAGATTGAGAAGAGTGATTTTTATTCTACCATCTCAATGTTAAGAGATCTCACTTCACACCAACTTTATACTCATTACAAAGGCTTCAGTGAAACTATTCCCAATAACCACTGAGTCAGGATCAGCATTACTATGATGCATACATAGAATCCTGTGGCACTTTTAATGACTAATAAATGTATTTATTGCATGAGCTTTTGTGGGTATACTCCCATTTCATCAGATGCATTAAATGGAAACAGCAGTATGTTAGGTGTATATATACATGCAGAGAAGGGTGAGTCAAGTTAAATTCCAAAAGTTCCAGAAAGGTAGCCTGTTAGTCTAGTTCAGAAAACCAAAGAAGATGTTTTAATTCAAACAATGTGGATACAGGCTTTTAAGAACAGTAGATTAGAAGGTGAGAATGTTAAACTTATTACTGTGATGGAATTCTTATTTTGAATGCCCATATGCATACATGGAAGAAGCAGAATTAAAGCCATGTATTTACATACTGTGTATTTAGATAGCACACATTGACTCACAGGGTGAAAGGGATGAGCTTCTTTAGGCTCCTAGGGTATATCTACACTTGTTAAGCTAAGTTGACTCTGTTAAGTCGACTTAACAAGGTCGACTTTAAATCAATTTAAGTTGACCTTGTTAAGTCGACTTAGAGCGTCTACACTAGAAACTTAAGTTGGCTGCCTGTGTCCATACTAGCAGGTGCTAGGTGAATGGAGGAGAGCCGCAGCCTCCCCCGCTGCAGAGGAGTCTCAGCTACAGGGGAACCTCTGCGGCACCAGAGCTCATGGGGCAGGGAACCCCTCCCTCCCCCTGACCGCTGCCCTGGGGCTCCAGTGGCAGGGGATTCCCTCCGGCCCCAGCCTGGGCTCCAGCAGCAAGGCAAACTCCAGCACCCCTAGGGCTCCTCTGCTGCATGGGGAGCCCGCAACCCCGTGTGGCTGGATCCCCGGGGCCCATCTCCACCGAGCTGGGCTCTCTTCTCCCCAACCCATCCCCCGAATGAGCGCCAATTAGGTCGACCTAGGGCTTAGGTCGATTTAGGGCATCCACACTGGCTTAAGTTGATTTAAGATGTCAACTTTAACCTTAAGTCGACCTTCAGAGGTGGAGTTATTAAATTGACTTAAGCTGTTATTAAGCCAATTTAAGGAAGTGCTTAAGTAGACTTAATAAAAGCCCAGTGTGGATGCGGTTTTGTTTTGGTCGACTTAAGCTTCCTTAAGTCGACCTAAGTTGCCAGCGCAGACACATCCCTAAAGCCTAAATAAACAAAAATGTCTTGAAATACAAGTAAGTTTAAACTGTAAGTGCCTAGAGACAGTTTCCAGATTGCAAAGAAGGTTACAGCACTAAAGGAAAAACAAAATATTTGTTCTATCCCCCTGCACATTACTGTTCGATACAATACTTTTAAAGTGCATTGTACAATGCCATTTTAAATGTCTGACCAGAGATGGGAACATTATCCTTGGGAAACGATTCCACAGTTCAACTGATTTCATCGAGGATATTTAGCCCAATATTTAGCCCAAGTTTTACTTCTCTTAATTTCATCCCTGGACTCATGGTTATATCTCCATGTAGAATACAGCATCTGAACTGTTCTTCTGTCTTAGTGGTACTTGAATCCCTTTACATGACTTCTCTCTGTTTCACCTATCCATTCCATATATATTTATTTTAGCACACATTTAGAGCATAACAATATTGAGACTGATCACCAGCCACTAATGCTAAGTATACCTCCTACACAGTTTAAAGTGTCCACATTCCTATATGCTGCTTATTCTGCCACCCATTCAAAGCATGAGGTCCTAAGCACATTCTCAAGGCACAGACTTTGTCTGGCACCCCTTTCTGAAAACTGGGGCCTGCTGTCCAGTTGCCTAATCTATCTCATGACTCCTCAGACTCCCCTGTATTTAAACATGCCTTCTCCTAGAATCCCAGCCAAATGCGTGAATTTTCTGGTATAGTGTTTAACTATACCAAGGGCATGCAGCTGTTGTGAAGCAGTTAACACACACTGACACACTTTGCACAATCTGACTGACACATTTGCTCTTTTATATGGGTTCACATAAAGCACAGGAAAATACAGGTTATACCATACAAGCAATACTATAAGCATGTCCAGGCTGCCTCCATTTCCTTACCACTTCAGGATGAGTCCTTTGAGTTGTCCAGAGTTTTTGGTGCCATCTGGGCTCAGGAAAGTGGGCTGGGCCCTCTTGCCCTATGAGGCTGCTACAGGCTGGATAACACTTCCTCTTTCAGTCTGTCTTCTTCTGTTTCTGGGTGGATCTCTATTCCTCACCTCTCCAGCTTTCTATGATCTGTCTTTTGGGTAGCTTTCCACTGCTTCTTCCTCTCCCCCTTCAGTGGGTAGAACTAAAACTGCTTTTCCGAAGATGCAGCTCACCTATTGTTACCAGATGTTTGGATCTGAACAGGGTAGTTGAGTCCTAAACATACACATATGTACACACCCCAGAGTATCTGTCCAATGTGTACCTGCTACTGAAGGACCCATCATCAATACTTGAGCCATGTATACATAGGCCTTCAGGTTACTGCAGTTTTTCATAAATTAACTTCATAGCATCAATCAGAATCTTTAAGTTGTACAGACATAGCTCCAATTCATCACATGCCCCAGTGCCAGAGCTTGCTAGGGAGTCCCTGGAAGTCAGCCTTACAGGTGTGTTCCTTACTTCCTATGGCAGGGAAATCTTCTCCTGGTTGGATCCAGGGCTTTTAGAAAACCTTTATGTTGGTCCTGCACCTCTACATGGCATTCAGGGGTCAAAGCAGGGAGTGAAAATTTCATCCTAATGTTTTTGGGTTTTCGTCTGATCTCCAAATTAGAAACATTATTTGAAAACTGTGTTGTATAAACATTTTAGAAATATAGCAACAGTTTCAAAAACTCCTGGCACTCTGAAAAATGTTTTCTGTGTTTTTTTAATAGTTTTTGGCAGCTAAAGGTGGCTTACAAAGTAAACTGTCATCCTTTGATTCACTGACAAATTAAACTTTGTGAAACAATTGCTATAATTATCTATAAGGCTGTCACCCATTGTGGCATTATCAACCAGACAAGCATGCAGCTTTTGAAATGGGCATAACACTAAATTCTGTGTTTTGCAGGACCTGGAAACAAGGTAATAAGTTTAGATATTTGTAACCTTTCTGAAAGGTTGAGAATCCATTATCTAAGTAAGCAGAGTAGGAGGCATTGCAGAAATTCTAAATAGCACAATGGAAATTGCTTCTCTCACACAAGGAATGTTGCACTTTAGAAAATGTTCAATTAAGGTACTTTTAAATGTATACCGTATGCCCACAATATCTGGTGGAACTGTGTGAATTTGATGATTAAATGAATCAAATGTTTATCACAAGCCAAACAAAAGTAGGTTTCCTAGTAAGGGGGAGGAAACAAACTCTACGTAGTTCAGTTCTACAGACAGTAATACAGCATTTAAAGGTTTATTCAGACCCAGGGATCTCTCTTTCAAAGTGAAATATTTAGGCTGAAATGAGTACCAATTGATCTGGGATAAGTGACTGATCTCTTAGGAGGTCCTAACTGTAGCAACCTAAATGTGATGTGATTTTTGGTATAAGTGACCTTTTATTAAAAAGTTCAGTTTGTTTGGATGGAAGATAAATTTGAGAGTCTGACTCCAGGCAAGATCGGCATAATGATATAGGAGTTCATATTTGTCACTGATTTGATGAAATCTAATTATAGAACACACTGCAAGTTTAGGGTGATCTGTCCTGTTTTCTGATGGTCTGCCCTGAAGTAGGCATTCGCAGTTGTAAGCCACTCCAGAATGACATGGAGTGCATTGGAACATATGGCATAATGTATGCTCAGAAATAAACTTCTGCTTTTCTCAGTGGTAAGGACAGAACTGGCTTTACCTTTTAGGGAACAGAAGATTGTTCTCCTGGCACAGAAGACTGTTCTCCTGGCATGGACTGCACCTGAATAGGGAGGGAAACAGACTTCTGGGAGGGAGATTAGCACAAGTGATCAAGAGAGCTTTAAACTAGGGAGTCAGGGGAGATGGTTGGGAGACGTCCGAATACTCTCCGCGCCTGATATTAGTGTTGAGAACAAGGAAAACAAAATAAGGAAGGACACAGAAATAGGGAGCAGCATGGAGGTTAGGAAGAGGGGTAGTGTAAATGCCAGACTAGTGAGAGATATTGTCTGTAGAATGACTGTGCCGAATGAAGCAAAGAATGTCAGTGAGGACAAGCAGCAAAAACTAAAATGTTTATATACTAATACGAGAAGCCTGGGTAACAAAATGGAAAAACTGGAGCTACTGGTAGAGGAAGTGAGACCAGATATTATAGGGATAACTGAAACATGGTGGAATAGTAGTCATGACTGGTGTACCGGTATTGAAGGCTATGTGCTCTTTAGGAAAGACAGATATAAAGGCAAAGGTGGGGGAGTGGTTTTGTATATCAATGAGGAGGTAAACTGTAGGGAAATTCAAAGTAATGGAATTAACAAGACAGAATCAATCTGGGTAAAAATCACATTGGGGAAAAAAGCTACTAGAGTTTCTTCTGGAATAGTGCTTGGGGTCTATTAGAGACCACTGGGATCTGATTTAGACATAGATAGGGACCTCTTTAAGGCCTTTAAGGAAGTTAATACTACTGGGAACTGTGTGATTATGGGAGACTTTAACTTCCCAGATATAGACTGGAGGACATGTGCTAGCAGTAATAAGATTTTCCTGGATGTGATAGCTGATGAATTCCTTCTCCAAACGGTTACCAAACCAACAAGAGGGGGTGCCATCTTAGATTTGGTACTGGTGAGTAGTGAGGACCTCATAGAGGAACTGGTTGTAGGGGACAACTTAGGTTCAAGTGACCATGAGCTAATTCAGTTCAAACTAATTGGAAGGATAAATAAAAATAATTCTGTGACCAGGACCTTTGACTTTAAAAAGGCTAACTTTAGAAAATGAAGTGAATTAGTTGGGGAAGTGGACTGGACAGAAAAACTGAGGAATGTAAAGGTAGAAGAGGCTTGGAATTGCTTCAAATCAAAGTTGCAAGAGCTATCTGAAGCCTACATTCTGAGGAAGGGGAAAAAATTCATAGGCAAAAGCTGTAGACCAAGCTAGATGTATAAACATCTCAGAAAGGCCATTAGGAGGAAGCATAGAGCCTACAAGGAGTGGAAAAGGGAAGGGATCAGCAAGGAAAGCTATTTTTTGGAGGTCAGAACATGTAGAGATAGGGTGAGAAAGGCAAAAAGTCAAGCTAAGCTGGACCTTGAGAAGGGAATTAAAACCAATAGTAAAAGGTTCTTTAGCCATATAAATGGGAAGAAAACAAAGAAAGAAGAAGTTAAAAACTGAGGATGGGGTGGAGGTCAAGGATAACCTAGGCATGGCTGAATGTCTAAATAAGTACTTTGCATCTTTACTTTGAATTAATGTAATGCATTAGTTTCATTAATGAGAATGAAGATAAGCTGGGGGATAGAGGTAGGGTAGCTAATGGGAACGAGAGCATGAAAGTGGAAATTACCATACCTGAGGTAGGAGCCGAACTTGAGCTGCTGGAGGAGACTAAATTGGGGGGCCCGGGTAATCTCCATCTGAGTATATTAAAGGAACTGGCTCATGAAGTTATTAGCCCGTTAGCAAAGATTTTTAATGAATCTGTAAGCTCGGGTGTTGTACCATATGACTGGAGAATCGCTAATATAGTTCCTATTTTCAAGAAAGTGAATACAAGTGATCCAGGTAACTACAGGCCTGTTAGTTTGACCTCGGTAGTATGCAAGGTCTTGGAGAAAATTTTGAAGGAGAAAGTACTTAAGGCTATAAAGGATAACAGTAACTGTGATAAAATACAACATGGCTTTACAAAAGATAGATCATGCCAGACCAACTTGATCTCCTTTTTTGAAAGGATAACAGATTTTTTAGATAAAGGGAATGCGGTGGACCTAATTCACTTAGATTTCAGCAAGGCTTTTGATACAGTTCCACATAGGGAGTTATTAGTTAAGTTACAGAAGATGGGGATTAATATGAATATAGTAAGGTGGATAAGGAACTGGTTAAAAGGGAGGCTACACCAGGTCATACTGAAGGGTGAACTGTCAAGCTGGAGGGAGGTTACTAGTGGAGTCCCTCAGGGATCTGTCTTGGGACAGATCTTGTTCAACCTTTTTGTAACTGACCTTGGCACAAAAAACAAGAATGTGCTAATAAAGTTTGCGGATGACACCAAGTTGGGAGATACTGCCAATACGGAGAAGGATCGGGATACCATACAGAAAGATCTGGATGACCTTGTAAACTGGAGTATCAGGAACAGGATGAAATTTAATAATGGGAAGTGCAAGGTCATGCATTTAGGGACTAATAAGAAGCATTTTTCCTGTAAGTTGGGGACACATCAGTTGGAATGGACTGAGGAGGAGAAGGATCTGGGAGTACTGGTTGATTATAGGATGACTATGAGCCGCCAATGTGATGTGACCGTGAAAAAAGCTAATGCGGTTCTAGGATGTATCAGGAAAGGTATTTCAAGTAGAGACAGGGAGGTGTTAGTGCCGCAGTACAAGGCACTGGTGAGACCCCATCTGGAATACTGCATGCAGTTCATGTTTAAAAAGGACAAATTCATATTGGAACAGGTGCAAGAAGGGCTTCAAGGATGCTCTGTGGAGTGTAAAGCCTGCTTTATGAGAGGAGACTCAAGAAGCTTGGCTTGTTTAGCTTAACCAAAAGCAGGCTGAGGGGGGATATGATTGCAGAGGGATTAATATCAGAAACGGAGAGGAATATATCAGGAGGGAGAGGAATTATTTGAATACAGCACCAATGTGGACACCAGAACAAATGGTTATAAACTGTCCATCAAGAAATTAGGCTTGAAATTAGATGCAGGTTTCTAACAATTAGAGGAATAAAGTTCTGGAATAGCCTTCCAAGGGGAGTTACGGGGGCAAAAACCATAACTGCTTTCAAAACTGAGCTTGATAAATTTATGGAGGGGATGGTATGATCAGATAGCCTATTTTGGAAATTGACTAATTTTTGGCTGTGTGTGGTGGATATACAAGTGGCCTAAGAAGGGAGGTACATGGGGTGGTTTATGAGTTATTACAGAGAATTGTTTCTTGGGTAATTGGCTGTTGAGACTTGCCCACATGCTCAGAGTTTAATTGATTATCATATTTGGGGCCGCCAAGGAATTTTTCCCCAGGGCAGATTGGCTGGGCTCTGGGTGGTTTTCGCCTTCTTCTGTAGCATAGGGCATGGCTCACCTACCAGTGAATTCTCTGTATCTTAAAGTCCTTAAATCATGATTTAAGGAGGTAAATAACTCAATCATAGGTTAGTGGCCTATTGCTGGAGTGGGTGGGTGAGGTTTTGAGACCTGCATTTTGCAGGAGGTCGGACTAGATGATCATACTGGTCCCTTCTGACCTTAAAGTCTATGAGACATTCGTACAGGGTCAGATTCTCTAAGTTATCTCTATTTTTGTTGAAGTAGATACATATTATAGGTTCTGAAATTTCAGGATACAGTTAGGCAAACCAAACAGAAATTTGCAAATTCCTGCCTCAGCAGAAGAAAATATAATTAATTCTAAACTGACTAAGGTACTGCTTGCCTTGAGAAATCGGGTAACAGAAACTGGTATACGGCAGTGTGCTTCATTTTACTTAGATTCAAAATATAAATGCATCTTTTGGTTAATTTTCTATACCTTTCCAGTGAAATCAATCGGTATTTTTCTAAAGAAATTGCTTCAGGGTCAGGCCTCCAGAAGAGACCATGGACTGTCTTTCTAACTGTACAAAGCTCACATGAGATGCAGCTGAGAAGACCATTTCTGGGGTCTCTGTGGAAAAAAGAAAAAAAAGCACACCTGTGTAATTTAGAATTGTTTATGATCAGTCCCAGCAATGTCTATTCTTAGTTCTGCCCCCATCTGCCACTTGTACACTCTGTCCTACATTGTAATAACTAGACCTACAAATTAACCTTAGCCATATAGACTCATGAGTATCTCTACACTTGGAAATTTAGGTTGACTTAACTAAGTCGACTTAACTAAGTCGACTTAGTGAGCCTACACTTAATTTTTAAGTCGACTTTGGGGGGAACTTACAAAGTCGATCTACAGCATCCACACTGGATGCCGAGGTCGACTTCTAGGAGCTAGGGGGACCTAGGGCAGGTCCATGCGGGCAGGGGGGGCACCCCTTGCCCAGTGCCAGGGGGCTCAGCCTTTGCCCCGTTGTACATAGGTACAATGGGGCAAAGGGGGACAGGGACCCTGGCAGGGCATAGAGGCAGGGTGGGCAGGGCTCTGTCCTGCCCTGTGGGGGGGGCATGCCAGGCTCCCCCTGTGCTCCCCCCTCCCCAGCAGGGAGGGCAGTGGTGCAGTCAACTTAGGGCTACCCCAGGTCTAGGAAGTCGACTTAAGCCTTAAGTCGAACTAAATTTAGGTTTAATAAAGTCGACTTAATTTTCATTAAGTCGACTTTATTTTCCTTAAGTCGACTTAAGCAAGTTGCTGAAGTCGACTTAAGGAAACTGTAGTGTAGATGCAGGGTAAATTAAGTCGACTTAAGCTTGCTTAAGTCAACTTAATTTACAAGTGTAGACGCACCCTATGTGAGGTTGTTATTTTATTTATTTTTCAGTAAGAAAGCAGGAGAAAGAAACTGAAAAACTGATGATGAAATTCCGTAAGATGAAAATTATTTCATTTTTAAAAAGTCAGTCAAAAATCCTGACACAAAATAAACATTTTCTGTGAAAATTTTTATTTATGTCAAATAAGGCTATTTTTAATTGAGAATGTATTGTGAAAAATTTAAAATCAGCTCTAATTATAAGCCATGTCAGGAATTCCTCTAATCAGTTAAGACTTACAGTAAATTGCATTGTTTAGGGTTATGCCAGTAACAAAAGTAAGAGCACTTTTTAATCCTATATTAGTTTAGGTTTCTTTTGTGTCCTGCTGTCCTTAGGTGCTGGAACTAGAGACTGTTGCCACCCCCGGACGTGAAGCGGTTTCCATTCTATACAGGGTTTACTGTTTGATGCAATGACTCTCAGCAACCCCACTATAAAAATTGTTCCAGCATCACTGCACCTGTCCCTCGTGGTGATCTATCTCTCTCACACAAATACACACGGCACCTTCTGTTGTCACTTAAAAGTGAGTGTGAAACTCTACAAATATCAGAATAGTAGCAATTTATAGCCACTTTTTGTTCACTTTGCACACATATAAATCCCTACACAAGGTGCAAGGGAGTGGAGAATCAGGATCTTAATAATTTTACATCTAACTTCGTAGAAAATGAACTAATCTGTTGTGTAACTGGACTCTTTGTTGCAAATATATTTAACTGACTATTTCTGGTTCTGCATTTTCTTCATCCTAATTTGCACGAAATACTTGGATTTAACATCATTTAAATGTTTAGGGCTTCACATCCTCTAATTCCATCCTTCTCCCCCCTCCCCTCCACTCCCCCCATTTCTTCGAGATAGTCAAAAAAAGGTAGTGTCTCTTTAGCTTCACTTTTCTTTTTCTTTTTATTGTTTGGATTTACTTCATTACCATTTTTATTATGTCACTCTGATTTCATCTCTCTTCCCTTTAGTTATTTTACTTTTAATATTAAATAAATCTCTCTCTCCTCCATCTCTCATTTTCTCTTCATGATTAGAACACCGTCTTTTTCCTCACTTGCATAAGTCAAGGGTACCAAAGCAATCAGTCTTTATTCCTCCTAGCTATTCTCTGCAGGGACAGATATAATTTCTGTTCTCAGCAGAGAACCACTGATTGGCATATGGGATCAAGAGCATCAGCCTGAGCTACCTCAAAAATAACACTGACAAACAGAACACCCGTAACACTACAGGGTCCCACAGACAGAGGAACTCATATGACCATCCTAGAAAAATCCTTAGTCCCATGAAAGCATCAAGCTTGCCCTACAACTGCATACTTCACCCTACACTCCAGATCTTCAGCTGGTGTAAAATACGTAAGTGAAAGTATGCTGTCCTTCAAATCTATATTGCATTCATCACCGTGACATTTGAATTATAGGGGTTCATAGTAAGATCTGTATTTAGCTTCCCTAGCACTTTTCATTATAAAATATTCTTCAGCATTCTTCCTTTGGGCCGTTTACATTGTCTATAAGGGTGCACCTTAAGCAGGCTTACGTCAACTTAATTTAATCCCCGTCTACACTGGGCTTTCCTTAATTCGACTTAAGGTGCTCCTTAAGTCGAATTAAGGAAAAACTACTTCGAATTAATAACAACTCGTAATAATTTGAACTAGTGTCTAAGTCGACTTTTTTGCCTGCATGGCAAAGCCCGGGGGCCTCCCCAAACAGCTGGAGTGCCAGGAACTGCCGGCATGGTGGCCTGAAGCTGGCAGGAAGACCTCCACGGATCCCGCCGCTCCCTCTTTGCCAGGTCTCACAGGGGTCCTGAAGAGAAGGGACCCCCACAGTCCCTTCTTGACGGGACCGTGCAGTGCCGGCTAGGAGGTAGTGCTCCCTCCTAGCCAGAACTGCGCTCCTGCCAGGCAATATGGGCCCAGGGAGTAATCTGATGAGCCATTAAGGACACAATGGTTGTATTCCTTATGTCCTTAATGGCTCATCAGGTTACTCCTTGGGCCCATATCACCTGGCAGATTCCTTAACATTAAGGAAACAATGGTTTTACACAGCCGCCTGTCTCAGACATTTCCATAAAATCACATAAGTTAAAGGACAGATATAACACCAAATTCCAAACTAAACTAACTTCTAATCCAAATACAATTCCTAGACATAAACTATATAATTATTCCCTGCAAATTACTACCTTTCTATTGATACCAAACATGACATAGTTCCTATGGATTATAGCATTTATGATATATGAATAGAAAATAATATCATAAATGCTTCCCTAAATCCAGACAGCATCACACAGGGCTCTGCCCTGCCCTTTGGGGGGCATGCCAGACTCCCCCTATGCCCCCCCTGGCAGGGAGAGCATTGGTGTAGTCCTGGGGTAGCCCTAAGTTGACTTAGGGCTACCTCAGGGCTACACTGGCTTAATTTGACTTTAAAAAGTCAAATTAAGCCTTAAATCTAATGAGCAGGTGGTTTAATAAAGTCGACTTAATTTTCATTAATTCGACTTTATTTTCCTTAAGTCGACTTAAGCAAGCTGCTTAAGTCGACTTAAGGAAACTGTAGTGTAGACTCAGGGTAAATTAAGTTGACTTAAGCAAGCTTAAGTTGACTTAATTTGCCAGTGTAGATGCAGCTGAAGACAGCCCAGCTTCTGCCATAGCATTGGTAATAGTAAAGGAAGAGAAAGAGATGGTTAGTGTCCTCATCTATGTCTACACTTGTAAAGTTAAGTCAACTCCGTTAAGTCAACTTAACATCGACCTTGTTAAGTCCACTTAACAGTAGACATAGTCATCCACACTGGCATTAAGTTGATCTTCAGAGGTGATGTTATTAAGTCAACTTAAATTGTTATTAAGTCGACTTAAGGAAGCCCTTAAGTTAACTTAATAAAAGCCCAGTGTGCATGCGGCTTTGTATAGGTCTACTTAAGTATTCTTAAGTTGACCTAAACAGACAGTGTAGACGCACCCCTCTTGACAACTCCTCCCCTTTATGCCACCCTGAACTTCAGCACATGACCCCAGCAGCCCATCCCTCCTAGGAAAACAACCTTCTCTTGCTATCAATTAAGAGTTAAAACTTTAGATCAAATGGCAGAAGTCTGTGCTCTAAAAGACAGTCTTGTGGCCCATTACTAGATGGGGATGATAATGTTAATAACATTGTAGAAAATGGAGAAGGATTCAGTAAATATTTCTTTTCTGAATTTGGAAATATATGTGTGTGGACATGTATTTGGAAAGAAGCAGAATAATACAGCTATATCACATGAGGATGGTAAAATATATTCCAGTTCATTGGTGACTAATGGCAATGTTAAACAACTATTAGAGAAAAACATTTTAAAATCAGTACACCCATATAATTTTCACCCAAAAGTCCTAATAAAAGAAACTGGCTGAAGAGATCTTTGGCCAACTGATAATAATTTTCAACAAATCTTGAATATCAGGAAAATATTAGAAGAGAGTTAATGCCACACCAATATTCAAAAAAGACAAGGAGCACGACCTGAATAACTCTAGGCCAATTGCCTGATGTCAGACCTTGGCAAAATAATGGACAAGAAGATGTGGGATTCACTTACTAAAGAATTAATAGTTAAGAATATAATTGATGTCAGTGAATGTGGTTCTATAGAAAAATAGGTAATGTCAAAGAAACCTGATTTAGTACTCTAAGATTACAAGTTTGGTTGATATGGGTAAATGTAGATGTAAAAAAAGATGAAATACATAAAGACTTTGCAAGGAATTTGACTTGGTGACACATGACATCCTGAATAAAAATTTAGCACTATACAATAGTCACCAAGGGTGCGTCTGCACTTACGAATTAAGTTGACTTAAGGAGGCTTAAATCGACTTAAACTACTCCATGTACACACTGGATTTACCTTAAGTCGACTTTAAGGAAAAGTTAAATTGACCTAATTGTTAAGGTGCTGTTATGAGCACCCCATAAACTGGCCGCCACCTCCCTTGTGATATAAAGACATAGAAACTGTTTCTCCTCAGGTCACGTAGAGAAACTGTTTATCAGATACTCTTCCCAGGTCACATACCAGATACTGCCCCCCAGGCCATGTAAAGAACTCATGGCTGCTAGGCTTGTGACTATCAACATGCTTTATTGCACGTAGAGAACTCCTGGCTGCTAGGCTTGTGAGTATCAACATGCTTTATTCGGACCCTGATTCGCTCTCAGCCAGCTCCCAAAGGGGTGGGTCATCCCCCTCGCCCATGTGCTGAAGGGCAAATCAATCATGGCTACTCTGCCCCCCCCCCCCCAGGGGTGTAGAAGGCTCTGACCCGGAACCTAGAGAGCTGGTGAAAATTCCTTTGCACAAATAAGGACAGGAGGAACCGGGCAGACCCTCGCCCCCAAATTCCTGCTGCAGCGAAATCTGGCCAATCACAGCCCTCGGCAGGAAGCCGTGGCCTGGGCAATAAAAGCTTCCATGCCGCATGGAGCAGGGAGAGTCTCCTCGAGTTAACTGCTAGGCCTGATCACCCTGCAGTAGGAGTTCCCCCGAAAGTGCTGGCCTGAGTCGATTTCAACCTCCGCCTTGAGACGTTATGCTGTTGTTAATCACCTGCCTGATAGTCATGGTACGTATGTGAACCCGAATTACCCCCCCACATTTACTCCTCATGATTGAATGTGAATAATTCTTCTACCTCAGTTTTAACCCTAGGTATTACAATTGGTGTAGGTTTGGGGATTATTGTTATGTTTATTGTTTATGTATTGAACTCTGTCTTGTTATACTTTATCTCTGAATTATCAAAAGAGTCCAAGAGGAGGGTTTATTCTAAAGGTTTATTTCTGTGTAACTCATGATATGCTAAACTGTGAAGTAATCACCTGGGGCTATCTTGTTATCTGTGAAGCTGACTTCTGAGTTTAGTCCAGCAAGCAGCCCCACTGTTAACCCTTTGCGTCCCAAAGAGGGGACTAATAATGTTTATTATTTTTGGCCACCACTTTAAGTTTCCAGGAGCCTTCCTTCTCCCATCCTTTACCCACTGCGGACACTAATAACACTTATTAGGTCGACTTACTCCAGTGTGGACGGGGATTAGAGCCTAAATCCACCGTAAGTCGATTTAAAGTGTTAAGTCGACTTAATAAGGTCGAAAAGCGGCTATGTCTACATTACAAAAGTTAAGTTGACTTTTGTTAAATCGACTTAATAAAGTTGACTTAACTTTTATAGTGTAGACATAGCCCAAGTGCATATTAAACGGATTAAGAACTGGTTAACTAACAGATCTAAAAAAAAAAAATTGTCTACCAGAAATCATAACTGAATGTGCATGTTTCTAGGGAGCTCAGAACTCGGCCCGACACAATATCTTCATCAAGATTCTCAATGTAAATATAAAATCACTGCGGATAAACATTGTGGATCACCCAAAGATTGGTATAGTGCTAAGTAATTGGGACAGTGTAGTCACAGTGTAATCTGGATCACTTCATACTTACACTACACTGATGACATCTCATCATCTGGACCCACAGTAAGGATGCCCTTGAAGCTTTCCACAGAGATTTCAACAATTTCCACAACACAATCAAACTTAGCCTGAAACACTCCACACAGGAGATCCACTTTCTGGACAATGCAGTGCAAATTAGTGATGGACACGTAAACACCACCCTATACCGTAAGCCTACTGATTGCTATAGTTACGTACACCCTTCAAGCTTTCATCAAAGACACACTGCATGATCCATTGTCTACAGCCAAGCCCTAAGATATTTGCTCCGATCCCTCAGACAGAGAGAGACACCTTCAGGATCTCTATCAAGCATTCTGAAAACTACAATACCCACCTATGGAAGTGAAGAAACAGATTGACAGAGCCAGACTGGTACCCAGAAATCAACTACTACAGAAGAAGCCCAAGAAAGAAAACAACAGAATGCCACTGGTTATTGCCTACAACTCCCAAGTCAGACCTCTACAGCACATCATCAAGGATCTACAGCCTATTCTACAAGATGATCCCACACTCTCTAAAGCCTTGGGAGACAGACCTCTCCTCGCTTACAGACAGCCTCTCAGGCTTAAACAGATACCAGCAACTACAAACCAAGCAACAGAAACATTAAATCAGGAATACATCCCTGCAACAAACCAAGTTGCCAACCTTGCCCACATATCTGCACAAAAGACACCATCTCAAGACCTAATCAAGCCAGGTACTCCATCAAGGGCTCATTCACCTGCTCATCCACCAATATGATTTATGCCATCATGTGCCACAAATACCCCTCCACCTTATATATTGGACAGACTGGAGAGTCTCTGAGCAAAAGAATAAATGGACACAAGTCTGACATCAGAAATCTCAACATTCAAAAACCAATAGGGGAACATTTCAATCTCCCTGCTCACTCCATTGATGACTTGTTAATAGCTGTGCTCAAACAAATGAATAACAAATTGATGCTTCAAAGAGAATCCACAGAATTGGAATTTATATGTAAATTTGATTCTGTTTCCTCAGGGTTAAACAAGGATTATGGATTTTTTTCTCATTACAACAGGTGATTTGACTTCAGCTTCCTCTATATCAGGGGTCTCAAACACAGAGCCACGGCCCAAGGAGTTACCTCCTGCAGCCCGCAATGAGATCTGGAATTCAGGGGTTCCCAACCTCTGGTCCGTGGGCTTTTCAAGCTAGCCCACGCCCCCACTGGCTGGGAGCCAGCAGCTGGGCTGCGGCCGCCTGCCTCCCACCCAGGGTCTTGCTGCCGTCCGAGCTGAGCTCGACGCCATTGGTGGTGCTTCCGTGCTGCGCTGTGGCTCCTACCCCTCCCCCCACACCTCGGCAGCCACTTCTGGGGAGAACCCAACTACCACATTGAAGCCGTGCCGCTCACCAAAGCCGTGGCCTGCAGTGGCAGGGGAGTGCAGTGGGCTAAGCAGTCGCATTCAGTGCCCGGGGCTGGGACAGGACTCAGGTACAGGGACTCAAAGGAGCGGAGCCTGGGGGTGTGTGTAGGGTTCCCAATGGGTCTGTGCTGGGGGAGGCTCCATGGAGTCCCTGTGTCGGGGTGGCTCTGCCTGGCCCTCCTCCTGCCCAGTCCTGGTGTGCAGCTGGGAGCTGGGCTGTGGTTGCTATCCTCCCCTCCGTGACTGGGGATGCATGCAGTTTTTCTTTCTTTCTTGAAAAAAAGAAAAACTTCAAAAAATTTAATTTTAATTAAAGACCTTTTTAAAAAAGATTTTTTAAAACCTTTCTAAAAATTAAATCTCAATTAAAATTAATTCTAATTCAATTAATTAAACCCAATTAATTAATATTTATTGCAATCAATTCAATTCAATTAATTAAGTTTAGTTTAATTTAGTTAAATAAACTGGTGGCCATTCAGGGTTTTAAAAACTGTATTTTGGGCCTTCAACAAAAAAGTTTGGGAACCTCTGATTTATAATGTAAAATTTTAAGTGTGTTTATTTCCTTACTCTTTGTTTTTCTGATGGTACCGCCATCTTGAATGGAAGTAATTCTAAAAGTAAATGTGTGTTTTGCTCAGGCCCCTAAAAACACATCATAAGGCTATCCAGCAATGCTGTTTCTAAGTTCTAATAATAACTCATTGTATAAAAAGGTTTCAGTGATGCGGCCATCTGGCCAATATCCTAGTCCTCATGTGACCCTTGTGGTGAATTGAGTTTGAGATTCCTTCTCTATATGCTGTTCCCCAGTGTTTGAATCTTAACGGCTCTGATTAGCTGTTACAGCCTGACCTGATCTTATGATTTACCCTTCCCTGCATTTTGCTTCCTCCCATTCTGTAAGCTACCCATCTTCAAAGCATATGACGAAGTGGGATATTCTTCCACGGGATTGACTCTTCCAGGACATAATTAGTCGATTTAGAGAGTCTAGTATAGACAGGGCCGGCCCAAGGTTTTTTGGCACCCTAGGCGAGATGTGATTTGGGCACCCCTCCCCCCCCGCCTCACTGACTGCAGCAGCCATGGGCCCGATCCAGTGGCAGCCACGGGCAGTCCCAGACCCCATATCAGCTTGGTGGGGGCACGGCCAGCCCCCAAGCCCGCACCAAGCTCTTGCAGCCCCAAACACAAGTGTTGGCCAAATTGCGGGCCAGGTGAGACCCAAGTGCGCCAGGCCAGGCCGGGCAAGCCTGAACAAGAGAGCCCCCACACCTGAGTGGGCCGGGGAAGCCCTCAGCAGCCTGAGAGAGCCCCCCACATCAGTGTTACAAATGCTACATCACAATTAAAGAAGTGTAGAAGCATAAATATAATAGCTGTACTATAGGATGACTTGGCAGAGAGAGCCTATATTTAAAGCACTGAAAATTAATGAAATGCGAAACAACAAGCAGCAGATTTCTGACAGCCTGAGTTTCTAAAACAATTCAGATTTAAGAGAAAGGTACAAAATAACCCTCACTTTTGGTTATCTATAAAATGAATTGGCCTTTATTTCTCAAACACTGATGATACCAACACATTGTGTATTTGTGGAGGTCTGACAGTCACAGGCTTCTAAGACAGGGGCCAACAATTCAGATTTTGACAGCAATGCAGTGAAATTTAAAATATTATGGCTGGAATATTTCCCAAATCTGGTTAATTGAGCTGGGGAGCTACTCATCAGCAACTATAGATCAAACAACATAAGCATTAATGCAGGAACACATCTCTGCAACAGACCACGCTGCCAACTTTGCCCTTATATCTACAATGAAGATACCAGCACAGGACCAAATCAAGCCACCTACTCCATCAAGGGATCATCCACCTGCTCATCCACCAATGTGATTTATGGCATCATGTACCGGAAATGACCCTCTGCCTTATATATTGGACAAATAGGACAGTCTGTGCAATAGAATAAATGCACACAAATCTGACACCAGCAATTGCAACACTAAAAAAACCAACACTTCAATCTCTCTGCTCACTCCATTGACGACTTGCTAATAGCTGTGTTGAAACAGATGAATAACAAATCACAGCTTCAAAGAGAAACTGCAGAACTCGAACTGATATGCAAATTTGACTCAAATGCCTTGGAGTTAAACAGGGACTACAGATTTTTCTCTCATTATAACAGGTGATTTGACCTCACCTTCCTCTATGTGCTGTTCTCCAATGTTTGAAATTTAACAACTATTTTGATTTGCTGTTACAGCCTGACCTGATCCTATGTCCTACACTCCACTGCATTTAATTTCCTCCCATTCTGTAAGTTTCACATCTTCAAAGCACCTGACGAAGTGGGATTTTCTCCCACAAAAGCTCATGAAATAAATAAATCTGTTAGTCTTTGAAAGTGCCACAGGACTCTGTTGTTTTTCTGCACTAGATTAACACAACTACTCCTTTGGAACTTGACTACAACTAAATCAAAGGAAAGTCATGAATTAGCTCCAGTAACAACACATACCAGCATAAATGGTTTCACAGCAATACATTCCCCACCCACTCATCAAAAAAGAATCCCCCCCCACACACACACACACAATTATTAGGCTGTTGTTAAAACAAACAAGACTGTTTGCAGCAAGACCTAGCCCCTGGGACATTAATATATCTGTGTTCCTTTCACTGCAGCTTAAGGAGACACACAGAACACAAATCTCTCTCTCACACACACTCTTAAAACCAAAAACTCACTGCCCTGACTCTCCAGGAATAAGCACAACGGATTTTAAACAAATATATTAAGTACTCTAGTGCTTCATTCTCAGCTATGCATAGTGACTTAAAATATTGTGAGCTAATAACTAGCATAGCAACTGACACAGTTAAAAAAGTTAAACAGAACAAGAAATAAACAAGGAGTCCTGTGGCACTTTTAAAGACTAACAAATTTATTTATCACATGAGAAAATCCCACTTTGTCAGACTCTTAATTTCCCCATCTTGAAAGCATCCATTTCTCCCATGAAAGCTCATGCGATAAATAAATTCGTTAGTCTTTAAAAGTGCCACAGGATTCCTTGTTTGTTCTTCTGAACTAAACTAACACAGCTACCCCTTTGGAGCTTGAGTACAAGAAATGATGATGTGTGCCTTGTAGAGCGCCCCAGACTGTTTAGGCAATACAACACGATTGTGGAAATGAAATAAATCTATATCAGAAATGCAAAAGTGTAGCAAAACAAACAAGGAGTTTTGTGATACTTTCAAAGGATACCCCAACCCCCTCCATAAGCCCCCTGCTCTGCCACTATCTCCCTGCTCCCCCAAATCACCCCACCTCACTCCCTAACCTCCCGCCCTGCTGCCAGCTCCTCCCTGCTCCTCTGGGCCGACCCCTCCCACCACGCCCTTTCCCCAGCAGCTGCCCATCCCAGACCCAGGACCCCCTTACCTGGCTGCCAGAGCGGCCACACTGCGGGCTGCTGCTCCTGCCATGACCCTGACCCTGATCTGAGCATGCTCAGGGCAGGCAGGAGTTTTAAAAACTCCCTGCCTGGGGGCTGGAGCAGTTCCCTGCCAGCTGGAAGACTGCATCTTCCAGCTGGGTAGGGGCCACGGCAGCTGGCCATGCATAGCCGCCCGCAGTGTTTCCTGCTCGGGTGAGATGAGGGCTGTGCTCCCGTGCACCCGCACAGCCAAGCCCCGGCACCCCTCCAATTCTGGTGCCCTAGGCAACCGCCTAGGTCGCCTCTATGGTAGGGCCGGCCCTGAGTATAGAGTCTCTAAGTCTAGTTAGTAAGGCCCACCTTAAGTCGACTTAGGAGTCCTGTGTGGACTCTCTAAGTCGACTTAATAAGGTTGACTTAAAGTCAACTTATTAAAGTCAACTTATTTAAGTCCACCTAAATTCCTAAGTGTAGACATAGCCAAGGGTTGTCACAGCCAGGTCCAGCAATGTGCCAAACTACTGTTGATGGGCCCATGCCAGAGCAATCAGTATGGCTTGTGCTTTGTCCTTTTTGATTTTTAGGAGGATTTTGTGAATGAGAGGGATCAATGGAAAAGCATATATCAGGACTCCAAATCACGGCAGGAGTAATGCATCAGAAAGCAAGCTGCTGTCAAGTCCTTGCAGAGAACAGAAATGATGACATTTCCTGCTCTGTGTGGTCGTGAATAGACTATGAGGAAATCACTAATTCAATGATGACTGTTGCATTTGGATGGTGCAATAACTAACACTAGGTATTTGGGCCCAGGCATTTAGGATTAAGGATAAAAAGAAATACTGAACAGCTGCCTCATTTCCTTAACACTATCCAGGCAATTAACCATAGCGGTCCTATGGAAAAATAGCATGAGATAATGTAATTAAACACTGTATCATAATACATACACACAACAGATCTGAATTTAGATTGCATTGGGCAAACTATATTCTGTAATTTCCTACCTTTCAGTGCTTGTCTTTACAATCTAAATGTCATGCAATCTACATGACAACCTTCTAACAGGGTGGGGAGGAGTTTATATGTGTGTAATATATAAGGCTACAAATCTGTCATGGTAGACTTGGATTCTGTCATTTAACAAGACTTCTGTGACTTCTTCAAAATTCTAACAATTTGACCCCATGCAGCATATCAGAGGACTTCATTTCTGTGATTTACTGTTTATTACCTGTGTCCTGTCCATGACTTTTAAAAGAAATACTTGTGCCAAAATCATAGCCTTAGTAATAGACTGTTAAGTATTGTGCAACTTGGCTCCTTAAAAGATCAGGCATTCAAAAATACAGTAGGTTGATTACACTCAGGTTAAATGTTCCTTTAAATTACAGCTTACATTTATTCTCTTGGTGATATTAATGGTCACAAATAGTTGCACTATGAAGTAAGTCCACCTTTCTGACTAATTAATTCTATTTTAAGCATTTAATTTAGCTGAAGTACTAGGCATCTGGCTGATTAGTTCTCTCTGTTTCTCTCAGTGACTAGCAGTAACATACTGTTAATTTCTATGGTACTGTTTTGATTGTTCTCTTGCTATTCAATGTTCCTTAAAAAAGAAAAAAATACAGATAATAATATAGAACTAGTACAGTTTGACATATTTAATCAGGGACTGATATACTTTATATAAAAATGTTCTACTTAACCTTACGATAGAAAGCCCTTAATACAAACCTAATGAAATATAACAGTTTTATAACAGTTTCTCCATTCACATACAGTGTATCCAGAAAGGAGGAGAATCAGGCCTGGAAAGTAGAAGAATTGAGGTAGAATAAAAAAACAAAACAAAGTAATACAGTCTCCCCTAATGTTAACTATGCAGTGAGTAACAAAACTTTTTCCACTGGGCAGTAAAGATGGCTGGAGAAGCAAAGGGTATTATGTAGCATTACATAATGGTATTACAAATTACTTAACCACAGCACATGATCTAGACACCCTCTTTACTATGGGTTAAGTGTAAATAGAGCTGTATATAGAATGAAAATTCCATTTTGCAAATGATAGTGAAATTTCAAAATTTGTTCTGAAAAAATGATTTGGATCAATCAAAATACATAAAAATAAATTTCAAAATCAGAAGTCCTTTTGAAAGGAAAAGTTAAAGTGTTTCATTCTGAAAACACTGAAATGTGACATTTTGACATTTTTGGATCTCAACTTTTCCCCCTAAACAAAATTTTGACAAAACTGACAATTTCTTAAAATGTTTAAATTTTGTTGAAACTACAATTTAGAACAGAAAATTGTTCCATCGGTTTTTTTGTTTTTGTTTTTTTCTGACCAGTAGGGCTGGTTGAATATTTTTCCCATTAAAAAGGTTTGTTGATGTTAATAAATGGGGTCTTACTAAACAGATTCTTTAAAGAAAAAATGTAATTTTGATGGAAATATTTGATGAAAAAATTTTCAGGTTTTGATTGCTGAAAATCCAAAAATGTTCAGTTTCATTTGTGGAAAATTGAAGAAAAAAATAGTTTTCAGGTTTCTGATTAAAATAATTCAATGAGAATTTTCCTAAGGAGAAAAAGAGTCATCTCCTGACCACCCCTACTTTTGACAGCTTATCTTCATTTTAAAGATGGGTAAGTAGATGGGGGGAAATGATTAAAATCAATATTTCCCTTGACTTCAGTGGCCATTAACGGTGCTCTGCAACTGAATATCAAGCATTTTTGGTGCCTACATATGGATTTTGGTACTGAATTTTAGATACCTAATTTGACAATGCTGGCCTAAGACAATGATTTGCTATCAGTGAGAGTCAGGAATACAACTTTGAATTTTGCCTTATACTCCTTGGGGCAGATTCTCAACTGGTGCAACCTATCATAGCTTTTCCATGCTCTAAGTATAAAAAACATATTTTATTATTGTGATATTTGTGGTATTTTCTCCTCTGACCAGCCACTGAGATGATTACATATCTAACCACATTATGAAGGCACATAAAATACTATAAGCAAGCATATAGAAGTCTGATTTTGTATATCATACAGAAGCAGACAGATTTCCATATACTTGTGCTGGTATGCAGAGGAGGGAATCTGTCATATTTGTTGCACATAAATGAAGTAATCCACAGTCACTATTTGAAAGTCTCATTTCCTGCTGGTTCTAAGAAAAAAGAAAGTTCAGTTTGCATACAGACTTCAGTTTTAAGCTTCTAAAATATTAAAAACCAAAGGGGTATAAATAGCGGAAGTGTGATTATGAAATTTTATTTAATTCTTCAAAGTGTCCTTGCACTTCTGACACAATTTCCATGATAAACACCATATTTCAAAGCTTACTGTCTCAGTTGTTTCAAAGCACAGAAACTTGGCACAAAGGTTGTCAGTCTAAATAAAACTAATGGAAAACTAATTAAGAAAAAAAACCTCAAGAACAGGCATAATAGTTAAATATATTTTTCGCAGGATGCTGCAAAAGCAAGCAGACACAGTCATCCACATTTTTGTCGGATTTTTTTTTTTAAACAATGTTATGCATTGTAGGTCCATTGTATAAACAGAAAGGGGAAATAACTTAGTGGTACTTGGAGTGCCAACAGAAGTTTTCCTCTGGTTCTGAATCACATCTAGTTTAAGGAGATCAATTGCAGGAAATTTGCAGACCAAGCCACAACAAATAAATATAGATGCATTTAAGGATTGGGGTGGAGGGGAAATTATCCTAGAGAACTGTACTTTGTGCTACACACTGTTTATTTTCCCTTTATTTTTGTTTCCCTTGAGAAGAAAAAATTCTGCCTGATTTGCAACAAAATGCTCCCATTAGACTTAACTGAGGAGTGCCTTGGTCTTCATTCTGTTCTTGTGACAGGAAATTTACTGTTCACTGGTTTACATTGCATGTATTAGCTACTAGTTTTTAAAATAGACATGACCACAAAATAGGTAAAAGTAAAATTGTATGGACATGAATTTCTTAGATGCTCTCTTCAGGCCTGTCAAATAAAAGCAATGCTAAATATTGTTCTTTGCTGCAGAAAGCTTAACTTATTTCAGCTCTTCTTGCAAACTGTTTGCTCTTTTCCAGCTGATGTTGTTAATTAGATATGCCACAGTGATGCCAGTGCAACTTAAAACATTTCAGATTAAATATGAAATGATCATCAGAATAGCTGTGATTCATAACTGCCAAACAGCACTTCTAAAAGCAAAAGGACTTTGGATCAAGGTGCATGAAACCTAAGCATTTCTGAAAATCCCATATGTGCCTATCTGCAACATTAAACTTCTATATGCCTTTCAAAATCTGGGTCTTGGAAGGCCAAATCACTTTTGAAAATATGAAGCTTAGGAGTTTAAGTCACTTAGGCTATGTCTACACTAGCAATTTAAGTCGATTTAAGAATTCTTAAGTCAGCCTAAATTACTCCATGTCCACACCGGGCTTTCATTAAGTCGACTTAAGGGTGTCCTTAAGTCAACTTAATAACTACCACCTGTTAGGTCGATTTAAGGTCTAAGTTGACCTTATTAAGTCAACCTAACACCAGTATGGACACCCTAGGTCGACTTAATTACTTAAGTCAACGTAGGGCTGGGGGAAGGGAGCCAGGGCTTGGGGACAAGGGAGCCCCAGAGGTTCCCCTGTCTGCAGAGTGCTGGTGGCTGTCTTTACCAGGACCCGTGTGGGTCCCAGCAAGAAGGGAGCCCTGCTCCCTTCTCCGGGTCCCGGTAAGAAAGGAGTGCGGCTCCCTTCTTGCCAGGACCCATGGGTCCTGGTGAGAAAGGAGCTGCGGTCCCAGCAAGAAAAGAGCCATGACTCCCTTCTCAATGGGGAGCCAAGGCCCTGTCCACAATTGAAAAGGTAAGTCGACCTTGTTTAGTCAACTTAACAGAATTGACTTAACTTTTTAAGTGTAGACATAACCTTAGATGCTTTTGAAAATTTTACCATAAATCTCCATCTACAAACTGCTGATGTTTTCCTCTGGGACTATGCAGACCAGAAAATTCAGAATGCAGGGCACTTGAACTTTGGACAACATAAACTTAATAAAGGGGATCCAGCTGTGGAATGAGCTTCCAGAAGAGAGCAGACAGATCCAGCAACTGCAAACTTTTAGGGACCACTGTAAAAGTTTCCTATTTGACCAAGCTTACATCATATAAACACCAAGCAAATGGACAAAAGGAGACAGAGTTTTCTGTAATCTGAAGGGCCAAAGTGACCTTATTCACTAGTTTATTCATGTCTGCCCAGTTTTAACTAGAAGGCATCCTGATGATACAGTGATGCACAGCAGCACAAAAATCTTAACACAGAGATAGAGAATTTTATGGTGCTTATTCTGGTACCATAGTCTCAGATGGATATTTGAATGAAAACAGGGAAGCTACTATTGTGCATCATGTGAAAATGTAATAAAAATTGCAAATATGAAAGAATATTGCTGATATACAGTTTATGTTTTGTCTCTGCTGCATTCCTACCTACCTATCACATAAAATTTATTCAAAGGCATTTTGTCAGAGAGTAAAAGTCATTAATGTTAAATAGCTAAAATAAAATGCAGTGAATGAATACACATTTGTGCATCACTTACCAACCCTCTTACTGGATTGTCGCCTTGTCTTTGTAAGAGAAACAACTACAAACCTACCTCCTATTAAAGACACACTGGAACGTTAATTTAAAATACTGAGCCACCTTTAATTTGGTATGGGAAGATGTTTATTCTATGATTATTACCTCAAGAATCCACTTTAAATTCTCACTGAACTTCTATGAGTCTCTGGCGATCTTGCTAAAGTCTGTAGAACTTCCTCACCTTTCCCCAAACTCTGCTCTAGAATAGACAGTTTATCTAGAGTTATGCAATGTTGAATGGCAAAAACAGGTTTGGATGATTTAAAAAAAAAGTACCAAATATAATTTTATAATAAACGAGCGTGCGTCTAGACTGGCAAGTGAGGTCGAATTAAGGATGCTTAAGTCGAACTAAACAAAGCCATGTCCACACTGGGCTTTTCTTAAGTCGACTCAAGCATTTCCTTAAGTCGACTTAAGGAAAGCTTAAGTCAACTTAATAACACCTCCTTTTAGGTCTACTTAAGCCTTAAATCTACTCCTTAAATTGACCTTAGGCCAGTGTAAATGGGGATTAGCGCTAAATAAACTTTATTAAGTCAATTTAAAGCCAATATAACAGCTATCTCTGCTATTAAGTAGACTTAACAAAGTCAACTTAAAGTGTAGCCAATTTGTTAAGTTGACTTAAGAAAGTGGACTTAACTTTGTAAGTGTAGATATAGCCCTGGAGAGCAGCAAAAGTCAACATATTCTCAATCCTGTCATGTCAGCTATCTCGTGCTGCTATACATTTATTTGTTGGTATACAATCCTAGGATTTCAGGATCAATTTTACCTAGATGTCAGGATCCTGTAGTCAAACATGGTATAATGGTACTTTAACAGCCACCTGGAATCCCTCACTGATATAGGCCAAAAGTACCTTTAGGCAAATTGGCAGACTCAGACAATACAAAAAGGAAAATGTCCATTTAAATGTTTTCTAACCACAAAAAAATATTCACTTTGAGTCTGAGGCCAAAGTTTGGGTTAGGGTTTTCTCTCCTCTAAAACTATGTGCTTGGTTTATTCTAAAATCCCTGAGTAGGGAAAAGGGTAATTTTGCGAATGTCCACACTGCAATTAAAATCCACAGCTTCCCACACCAGTTGATTCAAGCTTGCAGGGCTCAAGGTAAGGGGATATATAAACATTTGGGCTCAGTCTGGGGCCCAGGCTCTAGAAACCTGAGAGATGGGATGGTCCCAGAGTTTAGACTGCTCAGCCCAAACCTGAACATCTACATCACAATTGAACAATCATGCAGCACAAGCCCTGTGAGACTAAAGTCAGCTAGCATGGGCTATGTCTACACTACAAAAGTTAAGTCGACTTTGTTAAGTCGACTTTAATAAGGTCGACTTTAAATCAACTTAAAGTTGACCTTATTAAAGTTGACTTAACAAAGTGGACTAAGTTGACTTAGCTTTAAGTCAAATCAGTCCACTTTGTTAAGTCAACCTAACCACCCTAAGTCAACTTAATAAAGTCAACTTAAGTGTTACTCCATGCCCACACCATCCTTAAGTCGACTTAATGAGTCATAGTAACAAAGTCGACTTAAGCTTTCATTAAGTTGACTTAAGGAATTTCTTAAGTCGACTTAATGAAAGCCTAGTCTGGATGTGGCTTAATTTAAGTCTACTTAAGCCTCCTTAAGTCGACTTAAATTGCCAGTGTAGATGTAGCCATGGTGTCTAATTGAAGTGCAGAGCTGGAGTGAGGCAAGGCTCTTCAGGTTGAACTGCACAACCACAAAACAAGCATGAAACTGGCATTGGATCTGGGTTGGCCCGTGTTTAGGGTATGTACTGATTTTACCCATTCTATTGGCAGCTGTCATCAAAGGAGGTAATCTGCAGCCCTGGCAGCAAGCTGAAGCTGTTCTTCTCTGGTGGAATCCTTCGGGACAACAATCATGCAAGCATCACTTCCACACATGGTAGCAAAAACTCCCTTTCTGAACAGTGCCTACTGCTATGAGGATAAACCAAGCCTAGTAAGTGCCTGATGACCCATGGATTCCAGTCCTAACAAGGGTGGAATTCCTTTGATCTATTGGCTATCATGAATTACCAATAATATGGAAAGTAGCTGGATATGCACATATGCAGAGAGCTTAAGAAAATACCTTCCCACCCCTCAAGAAAGTGGTGTTGCTTTTTCCATACTAAGTATGGCCTCAATACTGAAAAGATTTGTGTGTGTTTGACTTTACACATTGTGAATATCCTATTGAAATAAAGAGAATTACTGAGTGCGGAAAAATAAGCATATCTACTAGCCTTTGTAAAACTGGGGTTTCAATATGATGCTGCATTCCTTATCATGCTGTTTATTTATGCAAGCTTATTTCTAATAAACACGGGTCTTAGATGCTTTTGACATGCACCCTTATGAATTGGTTCAAGAACGGTGGGAAAATTTTTTTTCCTGGACATCATTTTTAAAAAGTAGTACATTCGATCTGAAATGCACATGGCTAAGCATATGAGAATTGTTTCTGTCAAATTAAAGCATTTCCTGAAATGATCTAAAACAACACAGTTACCTTATTTGTGTCATGAGGGAAATGACACAGCTGTGTTTCTAGGAGGACTCACAGGGATTGGTTCTTAGCCCTATGCTATTTAACCTTTATGTTAATGAACTGGAAGGAAACAAAGTCATCACTGATAAAGTTGTAGAAGACACAAAAATTGGGGGAGTGGGAAATAATGAAGAATGATCTGGACTGTTTAGCAAGCTAGGAGCAAATAATGTGCATTTTAACATGGCTCCATGTAACTGTGTACATCTAGGAACAAAGAACATAAGCCAGACTTACTTGATGGCAGATACTTTCTGGGAAGCTGTGACTCTGAAACAAGATTTGTGAGTAGGGGAGAGGATAATAATCAGCTGAACAAGAGCTCTCACCACACTGCTGTGGCCAAGAGGGCTAATGTGCTCCTTAGATACATAAATAGGGGAGTCTCATGTAGGAGTAAAGTGCTTATTTTACCTTGGTATTTGGCACTAGAGTGACAGCTGCTGGAATATCATGTATGGTTCATAGAATCATAGAACATTAGGACTGGAAGCAATCTCAGGAGGTCATTTAATCCAATGCCCTGCTCAAAGCAGGACCAGCTTCAACTAAACCATCCCAAGCAGGACTTTGTCAAGCCTCACCTTAAAAAACTGTAAGGATAGAGATTCCATCACTTCCCTAAGTACGCCATTCCAGTGCTTCACCACTCTCCTAGTGAGTTTTTTCCCCCTAATATCCAACCCCACTGCAACTTGAGATCATTGCTCCTACTTCTGTCATCCACTCAATTAGAACAGCCTAGCTTCATCCTTCCTAGCATCCCCTTTCAAGTATTTAAAGCCTGCTATCAAATCCCCACTCCCCATTATTCTCTTTTGCAGACTAAACAAGCCTAGTTCTCTCAGCCTTTCCTTATAAATCATGTTCTCCAGCCCCATAATCATTTTTATTGTCTTCTACTGTGTTCTTTCCAATTTGTCCACATCCGTTCTGTACTGATGGGAGCCCAAAACTGGACACAGTCCTTCAAATGTGGCCTCACCAATGCTGAAAAGAGGGGAATAATCACTTTCATCCACCTGCTGGCAGTAGCTCTGCTAATGCAGCCCAATATGCTGTTAGCTTTCTTAGCAATAAAGACACACTATTGACTCATATCCAGCTCCTTCTCCATTATAACCCCAGATCCTTTTTTGATGATTCTGGTGTCCACAATTGAAGAAGTATGCTGATAAATTAGAAAGAATTCAGAAAGAGCCACTAGGATTAAAGAATTAGGAATTCAAATTATTTAGTTTAACAAACAGATTAAGAGACAGCTTGAAAGCAGTCTATAAGTATCTACATGAAAACAAATATTTAATAATGGGCTCTTCAGTCTAGCAAAGCAAGGTAGTACATTGCTGGAAGCTGAAGTCTGACAAATTCATACTGGAAATAAGATATACATTTTTAACATTGAGGGTGATTAACCTTTGGAACAATTTCCCAAAGAACGTGGAGGATACTCCATCGTGGACAATTTTTAAGTTGAGTTTGAATGTTTTCCTAAAAGTAATGTTCTAGAAATTATTTTGGGGAAGATCCATGACCTGTGTCTTACAGGAGGTCAGACTAGATGATTCCTTTTGGCCTTGGAATCTATAATAATTGCCTGCGTTTTGGGATAGAAACATAAGGCTTTGGTCATTAGGAACTATACAGAAACACAGTTGTAGAGGTAAGATCTGTACCCATCATCTTCTGCTCCCTGCTCAGTTCACCCATTCCTCACTAAAGGATATTCTGTGATGGAAGCTTCTTTGAGTATGTTCCTACTGCAATTAAAAACCCACTGCTCACTGCTAGGGCTAAGGAGCTATTTAATTGTGGTTCAGCTGTCTGGGCTTGGACTGAAGCCCAAGCTCTACATCCCTCCTACCCCTTAGGGTCCTAAGTTCTATACTGAGCCAACACTAATTCATTGATTATAAAATTCAAGCCAGTCTTCAGACCTCTCTGTTTACACAGTCTTAACAAATACCACAATTATTATTATGGACAGATTGAATAGGTTTACGCGTGTATCCCTATTAAGTATTTCTTGAAAAAAGTAGATAAATCTACTGGCATGGCTTCATTATTTATCTAGTTTTATTCAAAACTGATTCCCTGGGGTATTTTAATGAGAACAAAATGCACAGAGAGCCACACACATAGGCTGATGAAAAAGTACTTTAAAATTAGATGCAATTACTAGTAGGTGCTTTTACTTGGCTTCATTTTCCCATTATCCAAATAAATATGAGTCAAGAGGCACTTATAATGGTTTACTTGATAATATATGCATAAAGAAAGTCTTCATCAGATAACCTTAAAATAACTCCTGGAAACTTGTTGCAATTGTTGAAAGCATTTAAGGTGCAAAAGAAACAAGGGGAAACAGAATTAACTAGTTTCTGATCAGTAAAGTGTTTGGATGCAAAATTTTGATATTTTCTGTGGACAGATTAGGTGATGGTAAATTGATAGAGAGTAAAAAAGAACATAGGAATTGTTCTAGTGGATTTGACCAGTTGTTCATCCAGACTACAATCTTATTCCTGAAAATGAGTAGAACCAGCTGCTTCAGAAAAGAGAGCATGAAACCTCACTAGGCACTCTTATGGAACAGCATTTCTATACAGGAAGCTTATTTCTGACCCAATAAATTAGTGATTTGGCATTTACCCTGAAACTAGAAGGTTTATGTACCAAATTTTGTTTAGCCAATTTAAAATACTGATGGATATTCTTAGTCATATGAAATATGTAATTCTTTGTATCTGAATGCAACAACATTCCAAGGCACTTACTTCCACAGGTTATATCTTATTTTAAGAGTATTTGCTTTTATTAGTCTTAAATGTGTTTATTTCCAATTTCATTGGCTGTTCTTATGTTAGGAAAAAATGCAAATAGAAGTATGGCTGACTTTCTTGGCTTTTTTATGTAAATGTATGAATTTTTGCATATCTTGAGCACATACTTACTTAGCTAAACAGCCCTGATTTCTTCACTCTTTCCAAATCTCTTCTGTTTCTTATTACTTGCCCCTCAACACACTCCACATTTCATTTGAATATAAGAATATTTCGTTTCTGATATTTGACTGGTCTAAATGAGAAAATCTGAAAATGCACACATATACTTCTCCTGTTCTTGTTATTAAAGAAAAAAAGTCAAATTCCAGAAGTTTATAGGAAATAACTATTTATGATATGAGACTTACTTCTCCTCTGTCTTTCACCAGTATAATTCACATTGTTTATAAGAATGACTATCTCATTGTTTCTATAACTTGACCATTTTTCTTTTTAAAACGAGAACTGGCTGTGAGTTCAGGCCAATTAAGAGCACTGAAGTCAAACTTAGTCAAGTGAAAACAGAATCAAGCTCATAGATCTTGTATCACTTTCAGCTACATGCATGATACACTATATTTTGTGTCTTTCTTTAATCCCACGATTGAGTTTTTGCAAATTAAAGTGTACTGTATGTGGAGCATAAGTAATTAAAATAATTTCTGTAGTAGAAAAAGACATGCCCACTTGGATTCAACAAAGATTAATGCCAATAAAATGTAACTGGAGAAACTATTATTTCTTTAAAAGCTATTATAGACTTTTTAATAAGAAATATGTAAAACAAACCCTCATTTATAATAGGCTTAGGCCAAGTCTATGTTCAAAAATGAAATAAACACAGCTACCTCAGTTAGAGATGTGAAAAAAGCCATGCTCGTGAGTGACATAGTTAAGCCAACTTAAATACAGACAGCAGTAGGTCAACAAAAGAATTCTTCTATCAATTTAACTGCCATATCTTGGTGAGATGGATTAACTACAGGGATGGGAGAGCCCCTCCCATTCCTGTAATTAGTGGCTACACTGAAGCATTACAAGAGCATAGCTGCAGCTGTGCTGCTGTAGCATTTTGTATATAGATACGGCCTTGTTGAAAATCTCTGTCTTTAATTCTTTAACATATAGCTTTTTTGTTTGTTTTTTTAAAGGCAAAAAATACCAGAAGAACCTGAAGACTGAAACAGAGAGGCCAGACTTTTCTTAGATTAAAAGGACAACCACCTGTTCATGTCAATGGGAATTTTGTCTGAATTGATTTAACAGGATCAGAATCTGGCTCAGACTGCAATATGAAAAGTTTAATGGAAGTATGTTACTCACTGGAACATCTCTACTGCTAATTAACTCATTTTAAGGCCTGAAAAGATCATGATGATTTGATCTCCTGTGTAATACAGGCCATAGATTTTTCCTCAAGAAGTCCATCAAGACCATAACTTATGATTGTACTAAAGCATATAATTTTCAGAAAGATATTCTAGTGGGGTTGCGCCCAATATATGGCTCCCGCTCTCTAGCCAGGCGAGACAGCACTCAGGTTCAGTAGCTTCCCGCCCTCCAGCAGGTCGAGGCAAATCCCAAAGTTTGCAGCCTTCCAGCCCTTCAGGCAGAGCGAGGCATCTCCCAAAGTCTGCGGCCTTCCAGCCCTTCAGGCAGGGCGAGGCATCTCCCAAAGTCTGCAGCCTTCCAGCCCTTCAGGCAGGGCGAGGCATCTCCCAAAGTCTGTGGCCTCCCAGCCTCTCAGGGAGGGCGAGGCAACTCCCAAGGTCTGTAGCCTGCGGCCCTTCAGGCAGGGTGAGACAAACACACAAAGTCAGTACCAGCTGAAGGTGGTAAGGATCCAAACTCAGGATTCAAGAGGGGGTGAGGAAAGGAGAGGGGCACAGGCCCACCCAACACCACTGCGTCCCAGCCCAGGACCCTATCCAGCGGCAGAGAAGTCTGCCGCTGGGGTCAGCGGGGCTCCAGCCAAAACATGCCGCCTACTGCTCAGCTGGGCAGTTACCTGCTACTCCTGGGCTGCATCCTTCCTTGCCCCCACCCAGGTACCTGATTCTTGTGGTCCTCACCATACACATCAGGGTATATAGCCTGAGGGATTCCAGTAGGGCCTTCAGAGTCCATCGGCGGCAGGTCCGGCAATCCCTCTGGGCCATCCTCTAAGGATAGCTCCTCAAGGTTGCAGGGGCTGTTCGCAGCAGGTCCCTCCCTCACGCCTTCAGGGTCTTCAGCAGAGGGCAGCTCTTCCAGACCACAGGGGTCATTTGGGGCAGGCTCCTCTCCCCAGTCCTCCAGCTGTTCCACTGAGGGTATTTCCTCTAGGTCCTCCCCTGGGGGATAATACAGAGAGGGCCCTTCTTCCAGGTTGCCCCAGGGTTCCATTATTGTCCTGGGAGGGGAGGTAGGACCTTCCTGAAGGGGGGGGGGGCTCCAGTGGCTGGTCTGTCCACCTCCTGGGAGTTTCCCCCTGTGGGGTTTCGGTCCGACCTTTTATGCAGTCCCTTTCTCCCTGACTCCGCCCTTTGAGTTCCTACTTTGGTCCCATGCGGGGTTGTCCTCTGGCCAGCAGGGGGAGTGTGGGAGTCCTCCTGAGCCCTTCTCCAAGGCCCACTGCTTCACCCTGCTACAGATATAAAGGGTAAGATTCTCAGGTATATACATTGTCATAACTCCATTGAAGTCACCACTAGTTAAGGATTTACTATGAAATTTTGGTTAAACGGCTTCAAGCAAAGGAGTCTCTACCTCTTCCTTTGGTAGATTCTTCAAATGGTTAATTATCATCCCTTTTAAATGTGAGCTTCTTATTTTCAGTTTCAATATTTTCAGCTTCAGTATGCAGTCACTGGACCTTGTTAAATCTTTTTCTTCTAATTTAGAAAGTCTTCTAGTATTAGATATCTTCTCAATATGTAGATAGCTATAAGCAATATTCAAGTTACCAGATAAATACTTTTTTTTTCTTTTCTATGTATACCAGAGAAAGAAATGCCTTCACTTTTAAGAACTTTACACAGTGGCCAGTTTTGCACAGTCTATAGTGAGATTTAAAAAACTTGATTGTTTTAGAACCATGACAGATGTTTTTGATTTCTCTGTTGTTTCTAACCTCTTACTAAAATTAAGTAAAATTCAATTCAGCATACATCAGCAATCATAATACTTATGAACCTGTAAAGTTTCAGGTTCTAAAGTCAGAGCAAAATTCAAACAAGTCAGAAGAGAACAATAAAGCATTACTTCCTCATAAACTTGCTAATTATGAAGGTATTGAGAACTACAGCTACTTCACAAATGTATAATGTACTGTCAAGAAGATACCTTGACTTTAAAATCTCCTTTAAGACACTGTATATCTCTCTTATGCACATGGCTAATTTGCACATCTCTTTTTAGTAGAAACCTAGAAATTTTCTGCCACGTAAAAAACAAAGTACTGTAGGGAGTTTACTTTTTCTGTTTTATGCCAGTCGTCATGAAAGGAGTAATATGAACAGACATATTTGAAACATAGTAAACTAATTAATTGTTTCTTATTATTCAAATCAGGGATTCTTTTAAAATAGTTTTATGTTCCTGATGAAGCCTGATATTTTATTATAATTTGAAATACACACACACACAGCATGAGGGAAAGTACTTCTGTATACATCAAAACAGACTTTTTCCTTAGGAAAGAGTCTACACAGTTTAATATAAAATGTTAACTTTCCCTGTGTTTTAGAACATCCAGTAGAATTCTGAAGGATGAGTCAAAAACCCAGACAAAAGGAATCAATCTCAATTGAATCCTATAAACTTATAGAACTCCACCCAGCAGTGATGTGCACTACCAGGGTGTGATTTCTAAAGTGCACTAACATTGCCTATTATTGGTTGGTGTAAACCTTGCTGGTGAGCAGAAATGATAACTCAGTATGCTTTAACATAGTAGTTTGAAATGGCACTATTTTAAAGTGTACTTGGAAACTTTATTGTGCAGCAGGTGGGTGTAAAGAACAATATGCTTGCAACATGTTAGTGCACTTCAGAAATCACTGAAGAGTTTTACCTCTTTGTATAGTTGAATCCCTAGAAGCCCTACATAGTTTTATAAAATCCAGTTAGTTTAATCCCCAGGAAATTCTGTAGACAATCAGAATTTTTGCATAAAAAATGTACAATTAAAAAGATCTGTTTTGAAAAAAATAAGTTAATATATTAAAAGTCACTTAAATATGGTCACTAGAAAGGTTTCAGAACAGATTATATTTTTGATATTATGCACTGGATCATTCTCTCCTCTAGTAGAACAGGGGAAAGAAAAAATATCATCCCATCAGGTAAAACTGTTTTGCTCTCTATGGGTGAGTCTACACTTACAATTTAAGTCGACTTAAGGAGGCTTAAGTTGACTTAATTTACTCTGCATCTACACTGGGCTTTCCTTAATTCGACTTACGCTGCTCCATAAATCAAATTAAGGAAAAGTTAGTTTGAATTAATAACACCTCGTTTTAATTCGAACTAGCGCTTAAATTGACTTTATTAAGTCGACTTAAGCCAGTGGAGATGCGGAGTAGTGCCTAGGTTGGCCTTTTTAAGTCGACTTAAAATGTTAAGTCGACTTAATAAGGTCGAAAAGGGTCCACAGCTACACTTGAAAAGTTAAGCCCACTTCTGTTAAGTTGACTTAATAAGGTCCACTTTAAGTCAACTTAAAGTGGACCTTATTAAGTTGACTTTATAAAGTCGACTTAACTTTTCAATTGTAGACATAGCCTATGAAAGCGGCCATAGGGCCTTCTAGCCCACAATGCATACCCTTACTATAGTGAGGCACTGAGCTCATGTCCAGCACCCACACCTTTCCTAACACCACCACCACTCAGTAACCTGTACATTTGAAGATACACTACTAGGAAGTCCTTGTGTCAGAGCTGCCTACATGACCTTCAGACTATATTATCTTCTTCTTCTACACCATAAGGACCTTCTTCCACTTCTCCAGCCTTCACATTCCCACATAGACACTCGCCCCATGGAGGAGGGAAATTATGTCAGAGGAGGGTGGCTGATATACAGTGCTTGTGTTAAGGGAAAAAAAAGAATTCTAGCTTACTCTCAAAGGTTGGTGGAACTCTGGTTCCAAATTATTACAGTGCAATATACACATAAAGGGCCAGATTCTGGTCTTATTTACACCTGTGCAATTCTCAATTAAGTTATTCCACTTTAAACACAGCTTTAATGAAATCAGAATCTGGTTCAATGTCGTGATTGTGAATAAACAAAACCTCTGGCATTTAATGTTTGTTTAAATATGCATATGTATATTCTGAACAACATATTATAAGATTTTAATTAAAACAACACTTGCAAACAGCTGTATTTTGTTCAGTGTATACACACTATATGTTATTAGTCATTATTACTATAGTTAACAAATGTGTGCTATTATATTATAGAACCAGTTTGAAATTTTGAAATGTTAGGTTACTGTTACACAAACATTTAATGATATATACTGTGTGTGGTCCTGGGTATTGATAACTAAGTAGAACTTAAAATACTGCCATTTTAAATGCGGATCGCTTATGGCATTTATTATGCCTATCACTCATTTGATTGAAGTGCATTATTTGGATCTGGATTCAAACACCACAAAGTCTGAAGGTGTTTGACTATAAGGTTCTGATTTGGGTCACTCCTTAAACTAGATATGTTTCTTTTTCATTCTTTCCTCCTCAAGATTATATGGAGCATTCAGCGGAATACTGTGCACTAATGAATGTCAGTCCGAATTAGAGCTGATTGGGAATTTTCCTCCAAATGTTTCTTTTCCCCCAGCAACTAATGAAATTTCTTCAAAATCTAAATTTTCCAAAAAAGAATTTCAATTTTGCCAGTCCCCCCACCCAAATTTCTGTCAGAAAAAAACCTGAAAACTAAATATGTCATATGGAACTGAGTCAAAGCAAATCAGAACATTTTGGATTGTTGAACTGACTTCAAATGCTTTGGGACAATTCAACGTTAAACAGCATTTCCCTATGGTGCAGCATTTTCTCACAAAAATTGTAAGTTGGTCCCTTGCTCTCTTTTGTGGATTGGGTAGCCTGCTCAGACAACATCTCCCATGGTGCAAAATAGACTCTTATCTGGTCAAGCTGTGGTGCACAATAAAAGTCACATGACTGTGGGTGAATCATGACAAATGTAGTTGGATTGGAGAGACTATGGAAGTGTTTCTCAACCTTTAGTGGACCGGGGAACACTTAAAGGTATTAATTACTTTATGCAGAACACCCTGATGAAACCTTTCTTGAAAAAGCTAATGGCTACATCTAGACTGGCAATTTAAGTCAATTTACGGAGGCTTAAGTCGACTTAAATTAAGCCGCGTCCACACCTGGCTGTCAGTAAATCGACTTAAGCAGCTCCTTAAGTTGACCTAATAATTACTGGCCTTTAGGTCGACTTAACTCTTAAGTCAAATGGTTAAGTCAACCTAAAGATGGTGTGGACGCCCTAGGTCGACTTATTCTATAAGTTGAACTAGGGCATGATCCCGGGGAGAAGGAAGCCGGGCTCCTTTCTCCCCAGTACTCCATGGGTCCCAGCCAGAAGGGCTCTGCCCGAGACCCCTGTGGGTCCTGGCAATAAGGGAGCTGCTTCTTCTCTCTGTCTGGGAACCCTACAGGTACCAGCAAGGAGGGAACCCTTGCCAGGACCATATGGTCCAGGCAAAAAGAGAGCCCCGAAGCTTCCTTCTGCCCGGTACCCAAGCGGTCCCGGCCAGAAGGAAGCCCAGCTCTCTTCTCCCTGGACTTGCGGGGGTC
The DNA here is from genome assembly GCA_007922175.1 of Pelusios castaneus. Lineage (NCBI taxonomy): Eukaryota > Metazoa > Chordata > Testudines > Pelomedusidae > Pelusios > Pelusios castaneus. The sequence continues at coordinate 7,204,367 of ML685903.1, forward strand.
TGGGTAAGAAGGGAGTAGCGCTCCCTGGACAGGGGATCCCCGGAGGTTCCCCTGTCAGCTGGAGCACCGGCAGCTGCCGGCCAGATGCTCCAGCTGACAGAGGAACCTCCGGGGAAACCCTGACAGCTGGATCACCGGCAGCTTCCTTCTTGCCCAAACCCATGGGTTTCCAGGGAGAAGGGAAACTTTGCTCCTTTCTCCTTGCGACCCGCGTGGGGGTCCCAGCAAGAAGGGAGCCCTGGTTCTAACCCGTGGCTCTTCCCTTCTGCCAGGAAGCCGCAGGTCCCGGTGAGAAAGGGAGCCACAAAGCCGCATCTACATTTGAAAAGTTTAGTTGATTTGTTAAGTCAACTTAACAGAGTCGACTTAACTTTTCAAGTGTAGACCTAGCCAATATGTACTGGCTGTAAAGTTCAGAATATCAGTGTACTACGCATTCCTTCAAAAATGATTCAGGAAACCAAATTAAATTCAATTTTATGAATATAAAATGCATTTATTTCTAAAAAATAGATACATCATGATTATGCACACAACTTGAAACTGAAAATAACATTACTCAAGTTTTAATCAGCCTGTATGTTAGAATAAAGTTAATCTATTCTTGGAGTAAGGTACCTCAAAGAAAATCTTACTGTGGAAGTTATGTCCAAATGATTTCTATGCTGGCAGTAACAGCGGAGGGAAATTTAAAATTCCCCAACTGCAGCAAAGGAGCAAGATGTCAGCAGATGCCGATGTGTGGTTGGAAGCTTTGCTGCAGCTGGGGCATTTTAAATCTCCCAGGCATTCATCAGCTCACTGTGTTGCTCCTTCCATCCCTATTCAGCCCACATACACCCACCCCAAAGGTGAGAGGGAACAGAAAGGGAAATGGTTGATCACAGAACATCTTCACTCTGTCCATGGAACACCAGCTGAGAAACATTGGACTAGGGCATGAAGCTCCCAAACCATGAGGCTCCCAATTCTCACGAGGTGGCATAGCTTCATAGCATAATGCAGTTTAATGTTGCACTGACCCAAATTGCAGCATTTTGAATCAGTAAAAAAAAACCCCAAACTCCAAATCCAAACAAAATACTACATTTTCCAAGTAATGTTTCTTTTGTTTTTTTTGTTTTGGGGGGGTTTTTGTTTTGTTTTGTTTTTATATTTTGTTGTGTGAAAAGTTTCACTATCTGCCTCTTTTGTCCTAATTTGTCACACAGGACAAAAACTTCCTTTTTAAAAATTTTATTATTATTATATATTTTTTTGACTTTGCTGTAGTCAGAATATATTGTCAGAAACTCTAATCTGTATATTCAAAGAAAGTGTTAGAATTATTTTTAGACATAAGTCCATGATCTTTTTTTTCAAGACATGAAACAAAGAAACATTTCTGGGAAATGCCAATATGCTCAACAAAGCTGTCATTATGCAGCAGGAAATATGGTAACTTTGCTATAATTCAGTTTTGATAACCAGTATTTATAGGGAAAGGAGTCTGAGTGACCAAGAAAATAACTGCAAGCACCAGCACTTGGCAATAGCCACCATTTCTGGAAGTTTGGAGGGTAAGTAGACAGGAAAGATTTGACATGCCTCAATTTGTGAGTGTGCTCCCTTCCTCCAGACTAATTTAAAGCACAACTGCCAAGATGAATGAATGGTATTGAGACAAAGAATCAATGGGTTCTTAACACAGTTCAATTCACATATAACACTTAAGTGTGCATATGTTAGCGTTGACTCATCAATCAACTATCGGAATAGGTCACAAATTCATTTAAGGCCCGAACTAGTACTCACTGAAGTTATTAGAAGACTTTTTGGAAGATCTTCCATCAGAGGCTTTAATACTAGTTAGAGCCAACTACTTCATCAGTCTAAATATTCACACTGCCCATGACCCTTTAAAAAGCACTGTATTTAGAACAAAGTTAAAACATCACAATAAGGAGGTGGGTTTTTTGTTGGGTTTTTTTGTTTGTTTGTTTGTTTTACTATTTTATGGGAAACATTGTTAGAAAAAGAAATACAGAAACATATAATGATAATATTTAATAATTGCTGAGTACTGTACAGAACAATAAAATTTAGATTGAGAATACAGAGCTATCAGAAAAACATGGATGGACAACCAGAACAAATCAACTTTCATTTGTAATAGGTTATGTGAAAGCAAATAGTTCAACAAAGAGAACTGCAAAAAAGTGAATTTTCATTTCTCTGTAATTTAGTTTGTTTTCAAATCTTGCTATTGACATTATGAAATATTCAAGGTTAGGAATATGTGTGTGTGTGTTGGGGGATAGGGTGAGTATATTGGAAATGTTTAGAGATGTACAAGCCATCAGAAATGTGGTAAATAAGAACATCTATGTGCATTTTAAGGATCAAAAATTGAACTTCATTTAGTGAATGCTATTCCTCCTTAGAAATATTCATTCTTGGTAGGAACTTTGTTTGAAATAGTGCAAAAAGCCCCAGAACATATGGAGAGATTATAAGAGACTGGGGCAGAGCACTGACTGAATCAAGTTAAGTTAATAAGCAAATAAAAATAAGTTATGAAGAATAACCCTAATAAGGTGGTCAGGCCAAGCCAATAACTAGAGACACTTTGAGCCTGTAAACTGTGACTAAAGCTAATGATACCACAAAAGATGCAGATGGATTTGACAGAGGACAGGTAGAGTTGCTTCCTTATATCTAAAGTCTATGGGTATGTCTACACTTGCAAGTCGGGTCAACTTAAGGATGCTTAAGTCGAACTAAAGAACACTGCATCCACACCAGGCTTTCATTAAGTTGACTTAAGGGATTCCTTAAGTCGATTTAATAACTACCACTCTTTAGGTCAACTTAACGGCTAAGTCAGTTTGTTAAGTTGACCTGAAACCAGTGTGGACACCCTAAGGCGACTTATTTCCCTAAGTCGACCTAGGACTGGGGACAAAGGAGCCACAGCTCCCTTCTTCCCAGGACCTGCAGCTTCCCTGCAAAAGGGAGCCACGGCTCCCTTCTCTCTGGGTCTCAGGCAGTCGACTTAAGTGTCTAATGTAGACTTTAAGTCAACTTAAGTTGATCTCATTAAGTAGACTTAATAGAGTCACCTTAGTTTTTTTAAGTATAGACATACCCTTAGGGTTTTACATATTCCCCTTGCTTGTTGTCATGAGTGATCCTACCATGTCTGGCGCAGATTCTCATGAACTTTTCTCCATAAAAAGGAAGAAAAGCAGAGAGAAAGCATAATGTTGTAAATGTGGCAGCTGAAAAAGTTCTCTACTAGACAGCCAATAAAATGGACAGTTCAGACATTGTGACCATATTGAGAAGCTCATCAAAGAGCCAACTGCAGGAGTAAAAAGTGTCCTTTCAGGGGAAGCTGTTATTTGGCTGAAGTTTTAATGGTGAAACAAGCTGCTGTCATCTGGGAAGAATAAGATGTCGGGTTTTTTTATGACATCTGTGAATAAATGAAAATACCATCGAGTGAACAAATGTTTCCACTCTGTCTGAAATGACAGGCTGCTTAGAAACACTGGACTAATCCAAGGGTATTCTGGAGCCTGACAAACATTATTTAAAAGACCTCCATCCAAGTCTCCACTTAGGCAAGCTAACTAAGATAACTGGAGCCTACAAGTACATAGCCTCACAGAGAAATTCCAAAATGACTACAAAACATTTGCCATTATCTACACAAAACAAATGTGATTAGTACCCAGTTGAGCAAGCTGTATAAGTGAATATTTATCCTCTGGACACATGTGGGAACAAAAGAAGCTTTTCTACACTTTAACACATGAAATGGCATCTCTACAATTTTGATGAGCTGAAGACTCAGCAACCTCATGAGTCTCATAATGTAAGGAGAATAACAATGGAGTGAAAATTATAAATTCACAATTGTTAGAGCGTTAAGTCTGTCAGAACATTGACAGAGGTTGACTGTAGCAGCATTACATTTATTTCTCAGTTAAACTGTGTAAATTATCGTATAAGCATCTAAACATCAAAAATACAAGTAAAATACATAGGGTCACACTCTACCCACAAAATTGTGTTCCCTCCATGATATTCCTGCAATAATAAACACTGGTATCATTTCATAAATAATAACGTATGTTTGGAATGTATGGATATGCTTGGTATATATATATTTTAGACACAAACCACTGAATTTAGACATGAAATTCTGTGTTCCAAAGTGGTGTTTAAAATTTATTAAACTGTACGTTATCAAGACAAACCTACTTTCAAAGGCTATGTCTACACTGGCAAGTTAGTTTGAATTAAGGATGCTTAATTCGAACTAACTAAAGCCATGGCTACACTAGACTTTATTTAGTTCGAATTAAGGGCTTCCTTATTTCGAACTAATAAGTTCGAATAGGGTATTTGAACTAAGGGGTTAATTCTAACTAACTAGTTCGAATTAACCAATGTGGCCATGTTAATTCAAATTAATTTCTTAGTTCGAATTAACTGGCCATTGAAATGAATGGGAATCGCTAATTTGAACTAAGCAAGTGTTTGCTTAGCTCGAACTAACATTCCAGTGTGGCCATGCTAGTTCGAATTAAGCTAATTCGAATTAACAAAAATTAATTCTAATTAGTTAGTTCAAACTAACTAATTCAAACTAATTTTAGCAAGTGTAGACATAGCCAAAGATCCTTGAGTAAACTATTTAAGAATAAGGAGTAAATCAGACTAAGTCACATTCAGAAAAGAAGACAAAATTCCCTACGGTTTCAATAAAAGAACTCAAGTGTAGCACCTTTCCATAATTCTGTTGAAAAACTGACATTTGAATCATTTATATTATAAGTATGTCCTACAGAAAGGCTCTACTACCTCCATTCTAGAAATCAATGAGGTCAGGTTACATTTTTACAGTCCCTGCACATGCAATCATGAATGAAACACTCAATTTTATGTTAATATGTTCCAAAAGAATGTCTAGTAATATATTTCTTCCATTTAGCTCCCACAGAAAATTCAAGAAGAACATTTGGTCTATAGCTTTTCACTTCGGTATATTTCTTATGAATCATTAATTAATTTTTACTCCTATTGTGCAATGCTTTTCATATTAATTCTCATTATTCAAAATATACATGACGAAATGCTTGTAAATTACACTAAATAAATTCATAATTTGTGCAATATTTTAATGGTAAAAATAAATTCTGTAACAGAAACATCCTGTTCAATATTTTGTTCTGTTCAGAAGCAATTCACTAGCCTGCCTTGGTGGGTTTGAGTAGCTCTAAATATTCACATTAGTGACTCAGTCATAATTCAAATAAAAAACTGGGATACCTGCTATTATAGCTGGCAGGCAGGATGGAAACTGAGAAAGAAATAAGAAGACCTGTGTACTATTTTCCTTTTCTGAGTTAGGTATGTTCACCTCGCATGGAATACAAGTTAGAACATGTTTAGAATGGTTTGATAAATGAAACATCACCCTCTCCCAAACAAGCAAACAGGAGCTTAGATTCTGAAGCACAATTTGTCAACAAGTTAACCAGCCCACAAGCTTTTACTTCAATTCCAAACATCCTCTTACTTCTTGTTTGCGGAAAATGTGTTTTTGTAGTCTAATGGATAAAGACTGCTTTTTATGATAGGAGGTGAAGTATTCAAATGCTGTTCTCTTCATGTTTTTTTAAAAATTATGATTCTGATTTAAAATTAATCTTTTTCATATATATTCACTGTTGGAAGAACTTCTACATTTCCAAAAGTCAGT
>ML685903.1:7215118-7257507 GCA_007922175.1 Pelusios castaneus
CCCACCACAACAAGGAAAAATACTGCATTTAATGTAATTGAAAGCCCTTTTATCAGGTAGTGGAGTAAATGCTTTGAAAGAAACTAAGCAAAATTAAAAAAAATAAAAAAACATAAAACATATTTCCCACAGACACTATTGAGTAGGAGGAAACTAATTATGTTCTCAGTGATTAACTCAATAGATCTAGACAGAAATTCTCTTGTGTCCTGCCTCCAAATTTAATAAGAAGGCTATTAAGTTCTTTATTTGACAGCTGGCAGCACTTCACACCTGAAGAAGAAGGATTATACTGTTTTCCTCAAATTCTTCATAAAAACTTATACCAGGTTTGATTATTTCTTTATCTAGAGGTCAAGTTTACGAAAAGAGAGAGGTGTTATTGGCCTTATTCACACCGCTCACACTGGTTTTCTCTCAGTGTAACTTCACTGAATTTAATAGAGTTGTTTATGATTGATGCCAGTGGGAGAGGTGAATCAGGCTTTTAATACTCTGGAGATCATTGCTCTATTCATGATCTAATATCCAGAGTAGGAACAAAAAAATAAATAAAATATATTGACTCAGACAGTTGTTCCACAGAGATAGTCTCCCTGTTAAATCTTTATTTAAAAAAAAAAAAAAATGAAGATCATTGTCACAGGGTAACTGGTCCCTATGAATACTGCCTGGCACCCCTGGACCTGAGCACAATTCAGTTCAAAAAGAGGAATAGGCTACATCTGGGGCAAACCACGCTGGAGTGGAGCTAGCTCATGTGGTGGGCATCTGGCGCAAAGGGCCAACGGCTCAGAGACGCAGCCTACAACTCCTGCACCAGGAGAGGAGCAGAGCTGACTGAGGCTGGAAGGCTGCCAGGAGCTGCAGTGCCACAGACTCCTGGGAGGGTAGTCCCTGAAGCCCATAGGTGCTGGAACTAGCGGGGCTGGAGGTGCTATTGCATCCTTTGGCTTGAATTGGTTTCCATCATATATGTGGTTTACAGTTTGGGTCAATAGCTCCCAGGAACTCCACTATATAAAGTGTTCCAGCATCGCTGCTGACACTTAGGAGCAAGGACTGAATTAAGGCTATCTTCTGTTTATTTGACAACCTCCGTTTAAAGAAGTAGGCCTCGATGAAATGACTGGCTTTGGATCCAGGGAAAAGCAAGGGCTCTGGTGACAATCACGTTAAGGAATGGCTGATAACCAATTCATCTAAAATCTTTTCCAGTGTTAAGTGTGGTGCTCTGCCAGTTGAGACAGTTTGATAGGCATCTCCTTATCTTAGGAGAGTCTGGAAATAACTGTAGCAAACTCAGGCAGTTGAAATAGCATTATAAGAACCTGGCTTATATGGAACCTTTATATGATTCATTACAACAAAGCGTTAAGTAACTGAATATACATTTAGATTAATTAAATACTTACTTTACAGTAAAGTGGATAAACTCACACACCGATTGTGGTTACTTAGTAAATATGTATACTAATAAAGTATATGTTATGGGCAATTATTTAACACCCCAATATTTCCTTAATGCTATTGTATAAGAAATAGTGCATAGAAAGGGAAATATTCTTCTTGGCTTTTTGTTGTTATTGCCTTCTGATTCATGTGTTAATAATGCCATACACCTTTGTTGTTTCATAATAGCACAACACATCAAATCCTGTATTTTAAAGTGTTCATTTTTTATCCCTTGAAGATAAGAATGTAAAGGTTTCTTTGTTTATTTAATTTCCATAAGCCGGAATATGGTCTAGCATCAGTGTTAAGTAAAAGATAATTCCAGTGAAATCAAGGGAGTTACGTTGGTGTAAAAGCAGTGCATGCAAGATGAGACTTTGGCACAATGTCTCCATAGGAAAATAACTTTTGCATTCAGATTGCTTCAAACACGTTCCAGACAGTAAAAAAGGGACAGATAGCCCTTGAGAAAAACAAAACCTTCAGTATAAGAGACACCTAAAAAATTGTCAGTGAATTCAGTTATGGTCTTAAAAGTTAATTGCTCTCTCAAAACATTGTGCCCAAAGCAAGAATACAAAAGCAAATCTCTTACCAAAAGAGGTAGTGAAATGTGAATTCTGTCTTGTCCTTATAATTTCTTTAAAGTAGTATTCCTGTCTCCCAAGTCAAGGTTCCACAACAAACTCCTTCAAGAGCTCAAAGTATACTTAAGCTAATGAGGCCTGATTCTGAACTCATATCAGTTTTATTCACTAGTGCAATTCATTGGGAATCAGTGGAGTAGCTCCTGATTTACACTACTGCAGAATCTGCCCCATCAATGGCTATGTCTACACTTGGAAATTTAAGTCGACTTAGTGAGTCTACACTTAAATTTTAAAATCGACTTTGGGGGGAACTTACAAAGTCAACCTAGAGTATCCACACTGGACACCTAGATTGACTTCTAGGGGCTAGGGGGACCTAGGGCAGGTCCACCGGGGCAGGAGGGGCACCCATTGCCCACTGCCAGGGGGCTCAACCTTTGCCCCATTGTACATAGGTACAATGGGGCAAAGAGGTACAGGGACCCTGGCAGGGCATAGGGGTAGGGTGGGTAGGGCTCTGCCCTGCCCTGTGGGGGGGGCATTCCAGGCTTCCCCTGTGCCCCCCCCAGCAGGGAGGGCATTGGTGCAGTCCTGGGGTAGCCCTAAGTCGACTTAGGGCTACCCCACGTCTAAACTGGCTTAAGTTGACTCTAGGGAGTCGAATTAAGCCTTAAGTTGAATTAAAACAAGGTTTAATAAAGTTGACTTAATTTTCCTTAAGTCGACTTAAGCAAGTTGTTTAAGTTGACTTACGGAAACTATGGTGTAGATGCAGTGTAGTGTAGCCGCACCCAGTAGTATTCCATATACTGAGATCTGTTCATAAACTTCATGCAAGAGTAAGAGTTTAGCTAGAAACCAATCTAACCATTTATTCTCCATTTGTGAAGGTCCAAAAAGTCTTCCCTCTAGTTTTGGTTTCTTCCATATTGAAATCTGTAAATGTGAAAGCCTCCCTCTCTCACAAAATAAAATAAAATAAAATAAAAAATGTGTATTTCCACTATGCTGAACCTTAACAATATTTCTAGATTCTCATATATCACTTCATTCTAAAACTTTGGACATGCAGCTACAGTCGCCACAGGATGTTCATCCTTTTACTTGCAGTTTTAGGAAACCGCTCGCTAGCACAGCCAGTTAGTTTTGCATTTCTTCACAGTCACTTATTTCTTACCCTTTCGGCAATGCAATGATTCTGGAACTATTGGTCGTATTTTCAGCTGGTGAAAAAGTCAGTCAATCAATGCTGATTACAAAGGCTGATGATATATTACTAAATCCATCTCACACTCAATAGTGCCTTGGTTTTCCATTAGTCATTTAACTACCCACTCCAGTATGCACATCTTAGATCAACCTTTCCTGATTTCAGTCTCTCGCATTTGCCCTAATCTTTTGAATACATCATCTTTTTTAAATTCTTATTTCTATTTTAGTTCTTTAAATAGCAAAAATCACTGTGGTATCCAGATGCACTGATTCCTTAATTTCATCAAATGGAGCTAGCAGTGTTAACCACCTCGCTTTTTTTCTTACCTACGTAATAGAACCAGATTTTACCTCCCAAGGATGAGTTTAGCATCAGTCTCCTACATGGATTTCAGGTCTTGGCAAGTAAGGACCACATAGATTTGAGAGTTCTAGCTGTGTCTTTTAATATAATTGTTTTTTCCTCCTGTTTTGTCATGACCTCCTTTTTGGTACAGTTCAGTCTTTAAATAAAACTTTTAAATCAAAGATTAACAAAGTTCCTTTAAAAGAAAAAGGGGAAAAAAAGAAAAGCAGAAGCATCTGAAACCCTCTAGTACCTCTCTCAGCTCTTGCAAACAGCTCTTGCTTTTCCTCTTCAACATTGCTTGAATCGAGACAGCTTGTTTACTTTGCAAAGATAGGCTAGCAGTCTACCCCTGCGGAACTCTTTGAATTGGCCATCCTTCTCTGTGTGTATCTATTTACAGCTTACATGCAGGGCCTGATTAAGGGGCCCAGGGCTTTAGGCTGCCCACTTTTGCCTGGGCTCCCGCCCCCTCCAGCATGCCCCTCCCAGCCTCGGATCCTGAGCCCCCCACATGGTGGCCTGGGGGCGGGGAGGTCTGTGGTCCTGGAGCCAGAGGTCACAGCCAGATGTGGCACTTCTGCCCCCAGACTGTCTGGTCTTCCCTTAAGAGCGGGGCTGGCCAGCACAGGGCCACTGTGCTCCAGGATCAGTGATGGGGCCAGCTAGTGTGCAGGGCAGCCCCATCCCCAGAGCATAGTGGGCATGTGCCACCCACCCCACCTCTGGGGGAAGACCAGCTGACCCCTGGGGGTGGGGCATGGCAGGAGCTCTGTGGACTGCCATGGCTGCTGTCCCCAGAGCCCATACCTTAGCACCCCAGCCACTCCGCACTGTGCTGGCATGGTTGGATCATCAGGGGCTTTATGGGCTGCAGTCCACACTCTTCTTTCAGGCCAGGGCCCAGAGCTGCAGCATTGATCCAGCCTACATACATACTACATTTTACATTTCATTCATCTGATGAAGTGGAATTGTGCACAGGAAAGCTTATGCGATAAATAAATGTATTAGTCTTGAAGAGTGCCATAGGACTCCTTGTTTGTTCTGAGGAAACAGAGTGACATGGCTATGCCTCTGGAATCTGAAACCTAGAACGACATGCAAGTCTCCATACTAGCATCTATATGATTCCTAACCTCCGTCCCCCCCCCCCCACACACACACACATACAATCTTCTGCTATATATATTTTATGGTGTAGGGTAAGAAATAAATGAATTATATTTTTGCAGCACAACATTAGTGGTGAGGGAGCAATGAAAATGGAAGAATTTGATAATCTCAGTTGTAAATAGTTATTGAGGTGAAATTCTGCCTGCATCGGTTTAGGTAGTAGACTAAAATTTGCCCACTTGGATTTTTTCTTCCCTTAATCCACATGCATTCCTCATATATTTTTAAATGATGAAAAATGAGATACAAATGACAGTAAAATTGCACAATAAGGGTGATTAATGAATTTACACAAGTGTAATAGCACAGATGAGAATCAATAACTTGGTTTGTAGGACTGCAGTGGCAGGCAGTCTGTAAGAGTGTACCTAGAGGCTGGGTTAAGGAACAGGGATGGGGGTGGGGTGAGTAATCAGTGGCAGAGGAAGAGGGAAGAGTACAGCTGCAAGGGATGCAGCAAGAGGCACTGAAGCCCTGCAGGGCGAGGCTCAAAGCAGCCTTCAGGAGCCTGAAGGTTAAACACAGAAGAATTAAAGAAGAAAGGCAGCAAGGGGCTTGGTAAGTTCAGGGAGAGGGGGAAACAGCAGCGGAGGACTTGGGGTGTTCGGGGAGAGATGAAAACACAAAGGCACTTATTTAACAACTTAACAGCAACTATACAACTTATGCTAATAATGAACAACAGAAAGAAGGAAAAAACAAAAAGAGAGGAGCAATACAGTAAAACAGTTATCTTTAATCTAGCTTAACTATGGCCACACAATATAACAGGTAATGGCAAACAAGTATCCCACTTAACTACCACTAAACACAGACACAAAATTCAATTCTAACAGAACTACAACTTATACAAGCTAATAAAATGCACGGTTACAACTTAACAAAACTAAGCCTAAACAAACTAATAAAACTAAACCTAATGACACGCCTTATACTACACCGGTCCTATTGACCAGGGGGAGCAGTCCCAGAGGCAGAGTGGTGTGAGCCCAGGGTACAGCTCCTGAGGGAGTCAGGGGATGGTGGCTGCAGCAGTGGAAACAGTTGAAAGCAGGGAGCCCCGGGACAGAGCACGCAGAGGCAGAGCTTAGCAGCGGCACAGGCTTTTCTTTAAACAGCAAGGGAACTGCGGAGTTAGAAACAGTTTCAGGCACAGACCATGGAATTAACTTGAGTCTGTCTGCTGGGGAAGCAAGGCCAGCAGCTAGGACAGGAAGAGTTTGCAAGAGGAGAGCCTTACCAATTCCCAGGACAGCAGCAGGAATAGAGGCAGAGGAGGCTCGGTTCGTTTTCAATAGTCAGGAGATGTCACAGGAAAAATTCGGTGTTCATGGGAGGGGAGTTTAAAAATGGGGAGTATGCTCAAAAATTAAACGAGAGCGGAGAAAGGGCCCCCCAAAGACCCCTAGCTGATCAGACCAGGTGGCAAAGCAGGAACCTTTCTGATGTCTGACTCAAAAATGTCTGGTTTTAAAGGCAAACTCAGGCAGCTTCCTGCCAGTAACTCTGATTGGCTACCTCTGCTTCAGGGGAGGAGAGAGGGCAGGGAAAACTTCAGGTAAGCACAGGACATGTCTGGGCAAAGTTCTGAACCACAGGTATGACTCATGCCCTTAAGCTCAACAGGCCATTTAAGTCTTGCACTCCTGGGCATTGTCCACCCTACACCGAGCCAGGGTCTAAGCCAAGGAGCCAAAGGCCGCCTCCCTGGGCTGGGCAATGACCCTTAGCAGCCCGGGAGGGGTGGCCACACAAAACAACGGGAAAATAAATGCAGCAGGGGGACAGCTGCAACAGACAAATATCACCATTGAGGTACTTATATGTGTTCCTCTTGACCTTCATATTTTGAGCACTACCAATTATTACCCTGTTTCAATCTTCCTTTGTGCTAGGTTTTAGGATAGTTTTACCCATCATGTTCGTCCATTGCTTGAACTGAAGGGGCATTATATCCCTCCTCTTTGAAGTGTTCCCAAAAAAAAGTAAGAAAGAGAGAAATGTTTAAAAGTGATTCAATTACAGAATGGAAGCCTTCAACTATGTAGATCAGTTCAGTTCTCACATAATAAGTAATTTCATTTTACTAACAGCAGTTCAGTCGTATTAACAGACAGGCACCTAAACTAATAAATGAAAAAAGTAAACAAAGGATTATTTGGTTACAAAATAAAGGTGGTGAATATAATCCTTAGATGTAAGAGAGGATAATTTGCAGGCACTTGGTTAAATGGTGAATCTAATTGCACACAAAAATGGGGTTTCCCCAATTTTGTAGCAAATCAATATGTGTCCTAACTGTCACCCAAGAACTGACAATGAATTAAATGTTAAGCACAAAACTATGGCAGGGGGGGAGGGGAAGGCGGGAGGTGGGGGGGAGTAGGGAGGTGAAGACTGCCTTGCCTGTAGGATTTATTGTATGAACATGGTAGTGACAAATGAAGAAAAGAAAAAAAAAAACTCTGGTAATATTTTTGGAACAGGAAACTCTTTAACCACATTTAAAATTCATGGTAGGTTTTTTAGTCATTAATGAGAGAAATTGATAAGGTATTAAAAGCTTCATCCTCTTACCACACCCCATTACGGTGAGAAGCAGAATTACCATGCAGTGCCTTAATATCTCCACAACTATATTCAGTCTTCTTCTGCTATCAAGGTGGATTTGCTGCACTGACTTGGCCTTCCAGCGAATAGTATGCCCCTCCCAGAGAACACAAATTCAAAGAAACTAAACATGAAGTCTCCCCCGAGTCTTAAACTGGGCCCAGCCCCTCCTACCCAAGGGTTCTATCTGCTCTCTTCTAATTCAGGCATTGGCATTCTTCTTCCTCACCTCTGGCCTCAGGTTTTGTATGTCAGGCCCTCCTGGGCTCCTCTGGGTTTTGTCCTTCTCTTCCCTGAGCAGTCATTCCCAGGCCTTGCACCTGAAGTCTCTCTCTGCCTGCCTTGTGCTATCTTCACCACTCCCTATTCTACTGTACTTCCTTCATCTTAAGTGCAACTCCTGAGTGGATGTGTAACAAGGTGGGGCTAACTCAATTGGCCTGACTACCTGAAGGCTTCCTGGGCTGGCCTTTAAAGGGGCAGGTTGCCCTGTTAAATAGGTCAAGAAGAAATAGTATAAAAAAGACAAGGTGATAAGGAAAAATTGCTTTGGGTCAGTTTTTGCCCAGCTTTTATGAGGGATCACAGTGCCAATTTTTGCAGCTTGATTGTAAATTTGGGTTGTAAAAAAAATGTCAAAATCTTGGACTCGTGATTACATGACACTCACATATTTTTTTTAGAAAAAAAATAGATTCTAGTTGCCATGGTTTCAGAGAGCAGTTTTCCAACATAAACGTTTCTATACACACACAAAAAAAGGCAAAATTAAAAAACAAAAAACAACCTTTAAGTGTATTATTTTTAAGTCAATCTCCAGTTTCTGAACACTCTGAGTTTGTAATACTCTGGATGTAAAGAGCTGCCTCCGAGTATTGGCATCTGTGTACGCTATGTGTGAATGTTTGTGTGCACACACACTAAAAGAACATTAGTAGGATTAAAATGTCAAGCATGCAAAAGTTAGTAAACGCCAGAATGCTTGTGCAGCCTTAATATGGCCCCCTTTATACACATGAACTGATACAGTCTTCATGTCCATGATCCCATATTTTCCACAGGTCCTCTCTCCCATTCAGTGGATGGTTATCAGTTAATGAGATATTATATATTTTGTTTTATCTTCATTGTTAATTGTGTAGTCTGGGCCTTTTGTCTTCAAACACAGCTCTGAGAAAGAGAATTATTTCCTCAAGGGCTTTTCTTTGGAGCTCATTGCAATAGTGCTTAATTCTATACCATTTTAAAAAGCAAACTTGTGATAGAGCATCTGCCCCAGACTGGCTGCTCAGGGCTTAATAGAGCCCTGGAAGGCTATGTAAAAATAACCACTAGGAAGTGAGATGCAAGGAGCAGCCACCTGGGGCCAGGCAGGCCCATGTAAGAAGAGTTGCAGTGTGAAACAGTGGGGAACATTCCCTGGAGATCAGGGAAGGAGGACTGGCTGACTTGCAGGCTAAGAGAACTTAACCCCCTGGACAGAGCAGTGTCAACTCCTGATTACTAAAGTGAGGGGTCAAGAGTCAGAAGATGGGTTTGGAGTCAGGACTGATAACTGATGGTGGAAGTGAGGTAAGGGCAGGAACTGAAGCAGAAACAAGGCTCAAGCAAGGAACAGGAGCATAGTGGGAACAGGAGCAAAGGCAGAGATGAGGTAGGAACCAAGAACAGTGTAAAGGCAGGAACAGAGTTAGGTGCAAAAAGCAGGCACAGGCAGGTCCAGTACAGCCACAACAGGAAATCACCCTGTTCTTTAGAGAACTTCCTGTACTTCCTTCTGGTTTAAACAGCATGGCTAAATCAGGCTATCCTCCCATCAGGGCTCCTGTGGGACGTGCCTTGACTGATAATGTAGTTCTATTAGCTTCTCAGACCACCAAATTTTATCAAACATTGGATGGAGGCCAAGATATGGAAGATGTCTAGGAGCTCCTAGCCTGAGCTCAAGATCTGGGCCATCACACCCAGTTATAGTTTCAAGCCTTACAGCAATGATGGCAATGAATTCCACAAGTTGACTGAGCATTGTGTGAAGAAGTACTTCCTTATACTAGTTTTATACCTGCTACTTATTAATTTCATTGGGTGACCCTGGTTTGTGTGTTCTTTGAGGAGAGAACACTTTCTTATTCTATTTCTTTATACTAGTTATGATTTTATGGACTTCTGTCATAAATCCCCTCAGTCATCTCTTCTCTAAACAGAACAATCCTAGTCTTTGTAATCTCTCCATAGGAGCTATCTCATTCTCCTGAGAAGTTTTGTTGCCTTTCTCTGTACCGTTTTCCATTCTAATATATCTTTCTTTGATATGGTGTGATCAGAACTGAACACTGCATTCCTGGTTCAAAGGGGTAGCCATGTTAGTCTATTCCTTAATGTTAAGGAATCTGCCAGGTGATATGGTCCCAGGGAGTAAACTGATGAGCCATTAAGCTTGTATTCTTTATGTCCTTAATGGCTAATCAGGATACTCCCTGGGACCATTCTACCTGGAAAATTCCTAAACATTAAGGAGACAATGGTTGTTCACATCCTCCCATCTAAGGCATTTCTCCAGAATGACACAAGTTAAAGTATGGCTATAACATCAAATTCTTAACTTCTAATTGAAATAGAATTCCTAGACATAAACTATATAATCATTCCCAGCAAATTACTACCTTTCCATTGATACCAAACATGACATAGTTCCTATGGATTATAGCATTTATGAGATATCCATAGAAAATAATATCATAAATGCTTCCCTAAATCCAGACAGTGTCACACACAGGGCTCTGCCTTGCCAGGGTCCCTGTACCTTTTTGCCATTGTACACAGGGAGTGCCTCCCCCCGCCACCGTGGACCTGCCCAAGGTCCCCTTAGCCCCACAAAGTCGACCTAGAGAATCCAGTGTGGACGCTCTAGGTCGACTTTGTAAGTTCCCCTTTAAGTCGACTTTAATTTTAAGTGTAGACACACTAAGTCGACTTTAAGTCGACTTAGTTAAGTCGACTTAGTTAAAGTCAACTTAAAAGTGCAAGTGTAGACATAGCCGTTGTTAGTATTCAAGGCATGAGTGTACCATGGATATATGTAGTCACATTGTATTATTTTATGGCTTATTATCTATTCCTTTCCTAATGGTTCTTAATGTAGTTAGCTTTTGACTTCTGCTGCTTATTGAATAGATGTTTTCAGAGAACTATCCACAATGACTTCAAGAACTTTCTTGAAAAGTAACATCTTATTTAATCATTTTGTAAGTATGCTGAGATTATATGTCCTAATGTGTATTACTTTGCATTTATCAATACCAAATGTCATATCCCATGTTATTATCCAGTCATCCAGTTTTGTGAGATTCCTTGGTAACTCTTCGACAGTCAGTTTTGGACTTAATTATCTTGAGTAGTTTTGTATCATCTGCCAATTTTGTCACCACACTGGGTTTTTTTCCCTTTCTCCATATCATTTCTGAAGATGTTGAATAGCACAGTAAAGATCCTTTGAAGATCCTGCTATTTACCTCTCTTTGTTATGAAAACTGATTGTTTATTCCAAAGTTTGTTTCTTATCTTTTAACCAGTTACTGATCCATAAAAGGACCTTCCTTCTTATCCCATTGTTACCTCAGAAACTCAAAGTATTCAGCTGTTTAGGCTGTTTTTGCTCTATCTAACTAGATTACTACTACTGAGGTAAAATCAATGTGGTCTGCTTGCCTAATTATTCAACAACCCTGGAAAATACGACTATAGCCCATCAATCAAGAACATACATAGAGCAGAAAATTCTTCAAAAAACAAATGCTAACATTTATTCATTTTTTACCTTTATACAATGTCATTTAAATATTGAAAATATTTTACAAAAGAAAATTGGCTTCTGTTTATCACAGTGAGCGTAGCATCAAAAGACAATTAGATGGAATGCTGCTCTGCTGTGATACAACACTTTAAAATCAAATAGACATCAATACTTATCTAATAACTTAAACTACACACCTTACAACTATTAAAAATCCTTAATAATCTAGATCATTCAACAATTGATGATCAATCATTTGTGGAATGTGTGGAGATGAGCCCCTCTCATTCATATAGCAGTCATTCTGCTTTACTGGCAGGTAGACTTCAAGCACTCCTTTTACTTACAACACCTTATACATCCCTCTGTCTTGTCCATCACCATGACTCCTTACTTTGCTTAAAAGCTTTTGGTAAGGGATTTTTTCAAAGGCTTTCTGACACTCCCAGAAAGACATATCCACTAGATCACCCTTCTCTACATGTTTGTTGAAACTCTCAAAGAATTCTAATAGATTGGTGAAGCATAATTTTCCTTCACAAAAACCATATTGACTGCTCCCTAACAAATCATATTCATCTCTGTGTCTGATAATTCTGTTCTTTACTATAGTTTTAATCAATTTTCCTGGTACAGAACTTAGACTTACTAACCTGTAACTCTCAATGACAGTTCTGGACAATTTCTTAAAAATTAGTGGCACATTAGCAATCTGTCAGTCATCTGGTACAGAGCCTAGCTTGCACAATGTTAAATTTAATTACATTATAGTTGCTATTACCTAGCAGTTCAGCTATATTCACCTCTTGGACCAGATCCTGTGTGCCTCTTAGGAATAAGTAAAGAATTGCCTTTCCACTTGTGAATTCCTAGATTGGTTGCTCCAAAAATCAATCATTAATGGGGGCTAGAAAATTTATCTCTGCATCCTGTCCTGAAGTGATATGTTCCCAATCAATATGAGCTAGTTGAAATCTCCCATATATATTGAGTTTTCTGTTTCTCTAGGTTCTCTAATCAACCTCGGTATTTCAGTCACCATCCTGGTTGGGTGATTGGTAGTGTATTCCTACTTCTATACTCTTATTATTCAAGCATAGATTCTCTAGTCATATAGATACTATGGCACAGTTTGATTCATTTATTTCTATCTATAAAGATTCTGTGGTACTCTTTCATCAACCTGAGACTTTGCTTATTCATTAAGTGAAAGAATTAAAGGTTCCATAGAGCTTCTACCAACACAAGATGATTCCTTTACAAATTTTTCTGGGCTATTTTTTTAGCCAGAATCTAAGCACTATAAAAATGTATATTCTGATTCTCTTCATGCATACTCTGATTTTATATCTGTTTGACTCTACTGAATTCATTGTAGCTACTCCTGATTTGCACCATTTGTAAGCGAGAGAAGAATCAGACCCTTTGAGTTTAATAATTAGAGGATATTGTATCAGCTGCATCATTCTTTCTGTTACCCCAAGGAAGTATTCATTCAATAACACTACTATGTTATAGGTACTTCCTCCTCAATATTTCCCTTCAGCTCAGGTAGATCTTGATAAATTGCCATAATAAAAACCAGTAGCGAGTGAGGAAATATGGCAGAGGGACGAAAAAGAGAAAGGATAGCTCATCTGTGTCCCTGTTAGATTAATCAAATCCTCTAAATAGATCTTAAAAGCCTGTGACATGGTTTTCATTCTCATGATAATAAAGTTCTATTATACAAAGAGTAGAAAACATCACTTAAGTGTCTGGGCATGGGGGGGAAGAGTCAACATAAAATAAAACAAAGCATTGGATATATGTAGTAACTCTCATGTTGTTTATATAATCTAATTCAAGGAATAAGCAATATAAACTTTAATAGGAAGAACACAAATTCCCCTAAGAAAGTTATGTAGCAAAGCTATGCTTTAGCATATAAACTAGACGCCTATAAATAAGGAATGACTTCTCTTCAAATGTAATGGTGAACAAAAGAAGAGGAAACAAAGCGAACAAGCTGCATTAAAGTCATCTCTCTGACTGGTCTTTTTATATCCTTCTTGTGAGTATAACTAGCTTAATGAACATATTTGTTGTTCACTCATTCTAATTGCAGTGTGCCCGGGGAGCAGACAATCTGTTATTTAAAATGCTGCTACAGTTGTAATGATGAACTACCCACAAATTGTAATAATAAAGTTGCTCCGTGATGCTTTATTGCAGCCACATTCTCTTGTACTCCAATTGTTATGAGGGCTTTTCAGGCTTTTCATCAGAAAACCAATTTATAATGATGGTATGGACAGGCAAAATATACTGGTCGACACTTTAGCTAAGCTCCTTTGCTTTTAAATAAAATTCTGGAAATTATTTGATATCATATATTTGTAGACAAATCATTTTATAGCAAAAAATGCTGCACATTCACAGATCATTATCTTATACCCTGTGCTGACTCCTTAGTTTCCCCCCCTTTCTGTGTTTTATGGAGAAGCTGAACAGAGAAATATAGAGCCAGATTCTTATCTAGTGTAAATCAGCAGAGCTGTCTACTGAAGTCCATTTTAATTTACATGAGCTGAGGATCAAGTATTTGTTCTTAATGTGTACTTCTGAACTGTACTTTAAATTGAGAGCATAGGAGGGTGGATGGAATTCTTATTAAAGGAGCTAGTTAGTTAGATAACATTCAGATACCTACATTAAGGGCTGGAATATTGCAGGGGCTAAAGGGGCTGAAGCCATGGACCCCAGACAAAAGGGGAGGCCCCAGGCTCCAGCCCCTATAACCCCATTGATAATCCAGAACCCCCTGCCCCGCTCAGTGCCAGCTCCATTCCAGCCTGATGCAGCTTTCCAGGGCCCATGGCCCGGGGGGGGATGGAGGGGGGAGGGGCTGCATGGGGGGCACTGCACCATGCGTCAGCCATCCCCCCTCACCCCCCCCCCCAAGCAGACTGGCTAGAGTGGAGCCAGGGTGGGAGCACCCTCTGGCCCCAGGGTTCCCCCCAGCAATGGGAGTGGGGGCCCAACCCCTGTGGTGGGGGAGTGAGGCCCCAGGTGGGGGGCATGGGGGGGAAGCCAGGTGGGGGCTGGTTAATTCAGCCCTGTCTACATTCTATTATTATAAATCAATCGATCAAGTAATTCTCCCATAACTGGGCCTAACTTGCTCTGTTGAAGGCACCAGAAGTGATGGTTATTCCCTTCCTGGCATGCTGTCAGGGCCAATCCTATGTGTTTTATTCCCCAGTGCAAAAAAATGTTGTCAGTGTCCTCCCCACGCATTCCACTACCACTGAAAATGCAAAAGCAAACAGAAGTTTTTAAAGGGGGATTTGACTCCCTTGAATGCAATGATTTGGTTCACATGAATGTTGGTGCCTACCCTGATCACCCACCCCCCAAGGCCAGCCTGTAAACCATTGGCCTTCTATGAATGGCTATACCAGATCTCATCCCAGGCTCCTGCAATTCTACTTACTTTTAAGCCGAGTTTCCTGCCCCACAGCCCTTTCCATCTCCCCATCCCTCCAGAGTGCCACCACAAGCTCTACTCCCCACTCTAAGGAATTGCTACTTCTTGACTTCCCACATACATTCCAAACATCACATCACTTGCTACAGTTGTATATTTCACATATTATATTCATCTTGATTTCTTTATTACACCCATTTGGGTAGTATCTGGGCATCTTACATACTTATTAAAGGGAACGGACAAAGTTCATTGCTTTTTTTGTCTTTCAAATTTTTTTCTTTTTCTTTTGCCTTCCACCTCCTTTATTCCAAAAAGTCCTAAGTGATATTTCAATTCCATATTAAGCAAATAAATTAAGGAAAGAGTGGCCTTCAAACTGCCCAATGCTACCTAATATTGAGTATATTACTTAAGTTTCTTAACTCTACAAATTCTCCATAACAAAGTACCTATCTGTCCGCAGTAGGTAAAGGATGGGAGAAGGAAGGCTCCTAGAAACTTAAAGTGGTGGCCAAAAATAATAAACTTTATTAGTCTCCCTCTTTGGGATGCAAAGGGTTAACAGTTGTGCTGCTAGCTGAACTAAACTCAGAAGTCAGCTTCACAGATAACAAGATAACCCCAGGGGATTACTTAACAGTTTAACATACAATGATTTACACAGGAGTAAAGCTTTCAGAATAAACCCTCCTCTTGGACTCTCTTGATAATTCAGAGACAAAGTATAACAAGACAGAATCCAATACATAAAACAATAAGCATAACAATAATCCCCAAACCTACACCAATTGTAATACCTTGGGTTAAAACTGAGGTAGAAG
The DNA here is from genome assembly GCA_007922175.1 of Pelusios castaneus. Taxonomy (NCBI): domain Eukaryota; kingdom Metazoa; phylum Chordata; order Testudines; family Pelomedusidae; genus Pelusios; species Pelusios castaneus. The sequence continues at coordinate 7,230,594 of ML685903.1, forward strand.
AGTTATTCACATTCAACTATATACATTTAAAGGGAAGGGAAACAATCATGAGAAGTAAACATGGGGGGTAATTCGGGTTCGCATACGTACCATGTCTATCAGGCAGGTAATTAGCAACAGCATGACGTCTTAAAGTGGAGGTTGAAATCGACTCGGGCCAGCACTCTTGGGGGAACTCCTACTGCAGGGTGATCAGGCCTAGCAGTTAACTCGAGGAGACTCCTACTTTGCTCCATGCAGCATGGTAGCTTTTATGGCCTAGTCCACTGCTTCCTGCTGAGGGCTGTGATTGGCCAGATTTCGCTGCAGCAGGAATTTGGGGGCGAGGGGCTGCCCAGTTATTCCTGTCCTTATTTGGGCAAAGGAATTTTCACCAGCTCTCTAGGTTCCGGGTCAGAGCCTTCTACACCGTTGGGGGGGGGGGGCAGAGCAGCCATGATTGACTTGCCCTCCAGATGCCCTGACATGGGCGAGGGGGATGACCCACCCCTTTGGGAGCTGGCTGAGAGCGAATCAGGATCCGAATAAAGCATGTTGATGGTCACAAGCCTAGCAGCCATGAGTTCTCTACGTGAACTGGGGACAGTATCTGGTAAACAGTTTCTGTACGTGACCTGGGGGAAGTATCTGGTCTACGTGACCTGGGGGAAGTATCTGGTCTACGTGACCTGGAGGAAGTATCTGGTAAACAATCTGTATGACTTTATATCACAAGGGAGGTGGTGGCCACTTTATGGGGTGCTCATGACAGCACCTTAACACTATCATTCCTTAAACTAAGAGGAGTTAGAAAGAACAATGGTTTTAATCTGGATAATTTCATTGCTTCAGTGAAAGGGATACTGTCATTTCCAACTGGGGATCTCAAGCTAAAAGGAGGACCCATGATGTTCCTATTAATATCTGTATGATATTAATGATACTATCTGTATCTGTAATGCCTGTAAGTTATTTGCCTTCCTAGAGTCATTTATTGTATGAGATTAGTGAGCAGTAATAAAGTAAGAATATTTTTATGAAGATCAATGTTGTGCTTGTTTAAAACCTATAGAATTAAATGATAAATTATGTTTTTATTGATTTAAAGCCTAGACAAAACCTATGACTATTAAATGCAGTGTTTTCAATATAAAATGTATGACAAAAATTATAAACTTTTTCCTTTATATAATGGTGGTTGTACAGTGCTGCACTCCAATTCTCCTTTCTACATGAGCTCTTCAAGGGTACTTTTATATTATTGCATAAAGCATATGAATTCCATCAGAGACAGGGAATATTATCCTAAATCTCATCATCAAGGGATGGAATTTTAACAACATCCCTTGAAATCCTTCTAGCACGTTTCTGCTGCAATGGGTTACATTGTGAAGGACACTAGGAAGATCCCTACTGCTGAAATATGGTGCAGTACACTGGAAGAAGACATTTCATAGCAAGAAGGAATTTCCCTTAGGACTTCAGGGAATATGTCATATATAAATATATTGATACATACAATTGTTGCAACAAACTGTTTGTTCTGCTTTCAAGCTCAGGAGAGTAAACCTATCAGAAGTTTAATGTTTGTTTTCTTCATTGAATTTATTGTGGCCTTTCAACTTGATGAAGTTAAAAAAATATAAATGAGCTTTGCTATAATCTGTGAATGTGAAATATAATACCTACTTGAGCATTCACTTGATGGAGACATTAAAAAAAACTGAACTGATTAAAAACTATTTCTATAAACAAAGGATTGCTGTTTATTCAAAATTTTACAGTTGAAATAACATTTTCTGAAATGTACCTGCTGTGTTTATTCATACAAGCATATGTATGTGTGCTGCAAAGATTGGTTTGGTAATTAGAGAACAGTTATTATGCTAAATCCTGTGTAAATAGACTGACAGCAATTAGTTTCCTTACATCCTTCCAAAGGAAGTTCAACCACTGCACCAACAGTTTGGAAAATGACTCTATAAATTATGAAGAGGCAACATTTGCTTCCATCTGATTCTCTTCAAACCCTTTTGTGTTCGCTCTGCAAAGGCCACATTTTGCTAAGAAATAGGGTAATTTTTAAAAAACCAGTTTCTAGTGGAGCATTATTTCAAGAGCGGTTCTGATTCTACTCTCTCATGCACTGGTGTAAATGAGGAGTGATCCCATTGGCATTACACCAGGGTAAAAGGGAGATCAGAACTGGGTCTCATAGGACCTGACATTTTTTTTTCCTTCAGTTCCTAAGTATTAAAATAAATGAATAAATAAATAAATAAATAAATACAATCTGCTTCTCTAAGGAAGTTTATAAGGAGCTTTACAACAAAGAGAAAACCAACTTACTGATTATACAGTGGAGAGAGAGCTACTGGCCATACACAAATCCTGTCAAGTGCACAGAGTAAACAGATGGTAAAAGTGGAGAAATGTTTTCCCCCACCCCCATCACTAATTTCTTAAAGTTGCAGGATTCTCAGTTGTTACTTTTAATTGTAGACGGAACAAAGATTTCAAGCAAAAGTGTTCAGGTTTTCAAACTGACTGTGTAAAAAGTCCTGTGCTTTTATCAACATCTTGTGAAAAGAGGGAAGGGCACACAAACCCTGAAATATTTATTGGGAGAAACAAAGGAAAGACAGAATTTTAAATAACTCCAGATGTAGTTTAGCTGACCCCTATAAGAAAAATAAAACCTTCCTGCTTTTGTTTTTTACCTACTGCATTTCTTTCAAGGATATTCTACAGTATAAGAAGACAGTTCATGTAGCCAATACATAACGCAGTGTGAGTAAGGAGATCCGGAGAAAGCATGTGACTGAAAGAAAAGAGTTTCCCTCAATTCTTTGTTTATCACTGAACTTAAACTAGGTATAATAATACCTAGTTAATAATACTTCCAAATAAGCTCTTCCCCTTCCTCGACAGGTGCAGTCCATCTCTGCCTAGCAGTCCTTCTTCCTGAAACAGTACCCCATGATGGAGGAAGCCAAAGCCCTCCTGGTAACACCATCTTCGCAGCCAGGCATTCTCCTCCAGGATGCATCTGTCTCTGCTCAGGTTCCTATCCTTGACCAGAAGGATCGAAGAGAACACCACCTGTGCACCGAACTCCTTCACCCATGCTCCCAGAGCCCTGCAGTCACTTTTGATCTGCCAAGGGTCACCTCTCGCAGTATCATTGATTCCCACATGGATGAGTAGCACGGGGTAGTAATCAGAGGGGCGGATGATTCTCGACAATCCCTCTGTAACGTCTCGGATACAGGCCCCTGGCAGGCAGCATACCTCTTGAAAGGCTTTGTCAGAGCGACAGATGGGTGCCTCTGTCCCGCTCAGAAGAGAGTCCCCAACCACCACAACCCAATGTTTCCTCCTGGGTGTGACGGTTGTGATCCTCCCAGCCTCGGGGGTGCATGTCTTCTCCTCTTCCACCTCATCGCTCATCTCTAGTGCCGCATAACGGTTCTTCACCACAACGGAGGGTGGGATGGGAGCAGGGGTGGAGCACTGTCTGCTGCCAGAAGTAACCACCTGACAGTGTCCTCCCTGTGCCAGACCCATCTCGTCCTTGTCTGATGGTGTGGCATCAGTCTTCTGCACCTGGATAGTTTCCTCATCCTTGCATGTCTCCTCATGGATGCTATCTAGGAACTTCTCCAGGGCATGGATGCACCTGAGCCTAGCCACTTCCTCCTGTAACTCTCCCACCTGCTTCCTGAGAGATTCCACCAGAAGGCACCTATCACACTGACTGTTCTCCGAAGTCTGATTGTCTGTGAGTTGGAAATGCAGGCCACAGTCCTTGCAAATCCACACCAGGATCTGGGTAGAGATATCCATGGTCAGAATGTCTGTTTGGATACAGGTGCAGGTGGAGACAGAAGCAGTACTGGCAAAAGTGGTGTGGCTCTTTTTCACCATAGCGGCCCCACAAAACCACAAACTCCCTTTCAAACTCTCCTGTTCGCAGTCCCCTGGTCGCTCAGCCACTGGCTTTTAAGGCCTTCTCTGCCTAGGTCAGCCCTTGCCCCTTGTTAGGCACACAGGGGAAGGGTAATCACGAGGCTGATCAAGGGTGAGCAGGGAACAATGGTGCAAACAGCCCCCAGACAATCACACAATCACAATCCTATGTCACACAATAACTGACAAACAACAGAAATCACCTGTAGGAAAAGACACAAACACATAGTCAGCAATTCATCCCAAGGTTCACTCTCTCCCTTGCTTCTTCAGCAATGGGATCTCCTTCTCAAGGCTTCTCCTTCTCCTTCTCACTCTCTCTCAAACTCCCCCATTTGCAGTCCCCTGTTCGCAAGCTCCCCCTGGTCGCTCAGCCACTGGCTTTTAAGGGCTTCTTTGCCTAGGTCAGCCCTTGCCCCTTGTTTTGGTGAAGTGGCAACAATTCTCCTATCTTCAGGTTTGAAAGAGCCAAAGAAGAGATAGTTTATATATATCAGCAGAGGCGGCTTTTGGGGTAGGCGAAGCAGGTGGCCGCCTAGGACCCCAAGCAGTAAGGAGCCCCTTTGCCTGCGCCTACCCCAAAAGCCACGTCTGCCTCCTGCTCTGTGGAACTGGGGGGCTGGGGCCAGGGCAGGGCTGGGGGCGGGGGGGGGGCCTTCCTGTGAGGGGGCAAGCTTGCAGGGGCCCTGGCACTGGCCGGGGGAGAGGCGGGCTGGATGGGCTGGCTCAGAGGCCAGGCTTCCTGTTTCTGCCCTGTGCCTCGGCCGGCTGGCTGCTCCACCCCTCGGGGTGGGGTGGGGTGGGCCAGCCCAGAGGCCCAGCTCTGCACTCCTTCCATGCCCCTTGCCGTTGGCAGTGATGAGGTTGGGGCCCCCAGCAGGGCACCAGGTACAGTTTTGGGGCCCCTGACAGGGTGCCGGAGCCGCAGAGTAGGCTGGCCATAAAGAGACAGGGCCATGGGGGTTTTCACTCAGGGCCCAGAGCAGGGCACCAGGACTGTGGAGGGGGCCAGCTGCAGGGATCCAGGGCTGCATGGGTCCTGGGTGGGACACTGAGGCCATGGGGGGGGGGGCAGAGCAAGTGACAGGGAGCCCTATAGGGGGGCCCCAAGGGGCCTTTGCCTAGGGCCCCAGATAGGCTAAAGCCGCCTCTGTATATCAGAATTGTGTGTATTGTTTGTATGATAACGCAATTGGCATAAACTAGTCGGGTACCAAATTAACAATTTTCAACCATTATTTTTGACAGGAAAAAAAATGATGGCATCTCCAGTATTCATGAAGTGTTCTGGCAGCTAAGTGGACAGGAAAGTTGAGTCATGTTTCTCCTATTTTAGAAATTAGATGTCATTTCTATCTCAGTCATTTATAAACGTTCATTCATACAGGCTACAGAAGAGAACCAAAGAGAGAAAAAGTTAGACAGATTCAATCTCATTGATTCCAGCAGGCTCACACATCTGTCCTGTATAAAGGGAATGTTTTTCCAAATGCTCAGTATTATTTTATACAATTCACTCTACAGGCCTGAAGGCATTTTTAAATGGCTAGAATTGTAATCATTTGGCCTTTTGTGAATAGCTGTTTTTTGTTTTTTCCCCTATCTCAATGGTGTTACAAGAAGTAGCAAAAACCATCAAAAGACTATCTCCAACCTGTTCCACCACCTACAACAGAAAACAAAATCAGGCTGAGCAAGAGGTTTAAACAGTTTATACTACCACTAAAGTAATGGTTAGCACTGATTCTTACCATTTTATATGCTTGGCTCAATCTATCATGTGTAAGCTGTGGAAAACATTAACAAAGGGTTTGGACTAGAATCTAAAGGTGCGTCTACACTTGTAAATTAAGTTGACTTAAGCTTGCTTAAATTGACTTAATTTACTGTGCGTAAACAGCTGCTTAAGTCAACTTAAGTAAAAATTAAGTCGACTCTCTAAAACATCCTTTTAAATCGACTTTCTGCTTAAGTCGACTTTCTAAAGTCAACTTAAGCCAGTGTAGAAGTGGAGTACCCCTAAGTCAACTCTAAGTCGATTTAGGGGCCTCCAGGGCTTCCCCCCAGCCAGGGTGGCTGGCACAGGGAGAACCTGGCATGCCCCCGCCCAAAGGGCAGGGCAGGGCAGATCCCTGCCCACCCTGCCCGGGTCCCTGTCCCCCTTTGCACCAAGGTACAATGGGGCAATGGCTGAACCCCCTAGCACTTGGCAAGGGGTGCCCCCTGCCACCATGGACCTATCCCAGGCCCACCTAGCCCCTACAAGTCAACCTAAGCGTCCAGTGTGCATGCTCTAGGTCGATTTTGTAAGTTCCCCCCTAAGTCGACTTTAAATTTAGGTGTGGACATGCTAAGTCGACTTAAATTAACAAGTGTAGACATAGCCTAAAATTTGCTCTAGATTCTCCAAAGAAAATGGTGGAAGCAGCTAGCTCAACCTTCAAACACTCCTCCTCTCCTCCTCCCCCCATGTTCCAAGCTCACATTAAATTATTCTATGGAGGATTGCACAGCATCCCACAGCATCAGTACTCCAAGGTTCTTCATATGGTGCTGGGTATCCACAACCCATTTTAATTAACTAGTACTGTTTGAAGGAATGCTTGGGCATTTTAGGTCCCAAATTATGAAATGGAGCAAGAAAGAATTGGTGCAGCTGTTGCTATACCTAATCTTTCCAGCACACCAATACAAAATGAACAGGACTATCTAAGCTATTTGTCTAAATTATTCATGGTTTGTCCCACTCCACTTTTCAGCTGTGGACCACACTCAGAGGACTTCAAAAGTAAAATGAGGGGTCAGAGCTTCCCATAGCAACTCATAAGATCCATTGTAATTTAAAACTGCACATGCCAAACCACCTCGAATCATTTTGAGGAATGAAAAGTCTAAATAGAAATCTTATGTTTAGATTTGGAAATAAGTATGTGCAATATTTTTTTTGTTGGAAAAATATATCTTTAATGAGTTTGTTTTGCTCATTTGATCTTTACTTTAGGGATCAATGTATGAAGCCTATGCAGGTTCTGCATATTTTACCCACAAAGACCTTTTAGGTATACATTTGACATTTAAAAACAAGTGTAGATGGAAAATGTTAAAATAGGAATCTGTAAATTTGCCTGCAGTAGGTCAAATCCAGCCACTTGTGTTCCTATTATTGCACCAAGGGGGGAAAAATCCAGCTGCATAGTCAATGTCTGAAATTTCAAAATGTGCACTCTACAGAATTCATGCAGGAAGTGCAATACCAGTTAAAGCTGGAAACCTTTCATGCTGACTGTAGACAAGTGACTAGATTTTATTAATGCATGCAGTCTATAGAGTGTGAACAAAACTGCAGGAATATCAGTCATGATGGGTGAATCTCAAAGGGTTTGATGGGTCAATTCCAAGAAGTATCTAAGAGTTCAAAGACCCCCTCCAAATCTTTTATGAATTACACAGAGTCTCCGGATTATGTAATGTTGCACTAGAAGTTTAATGAGAACAGGCTCTGTCAGAATTCTGATAGATATTGCTTCTGGCTACGTTGCCAATACTATAAGAACAGTGTTGCTGGCACTTCTACTTCAAAACCTATCTGTGACAAAGAAATGCAGAAGTACTCAAAAAAAAAAAAAAAAGCTAATGAGTTGTGGGAGCTGTTTATTGCTGGCCTATAGTATTTCTATTATACTGGCCCAGGGGTGTAGGGATTATGGGAGTCTGGCCCTGCGGACATGGCACATCCGGGCACACCTGGACAGCTGGGAGGCAGGACATGAGACCTCTGCGTGATCTCTGCATGAGCCCCTCGTGAGGGGAGTACGTGATAGAGGGTACGTGATGGAGAGCACTGAGTATTGCCTAATTGCTGGCCATGTGTAGGTTAGTCACTGAATTGTGTAGTTGCCTGAGGTAATAAGGTAGCTTGTTTACTGCCCCTAATAAATAAGGGGTCAGCAAGCTGTGACAAGAGCTGCTGCTCCTTCATTGCATGAGACCCTGTGTCTGCGATTCCTTCATCGCCTGCCATCCCTTCATCTGGCGCCCATACGTGGGGCTTGATCCCCGGGGCACCGTACTCACCACGCCCGGCAAGGGTTACAGACGCGTCACACATCTTCGGATCCCGGTGAGTATGGGGGCTTCACTATCTAGTGCCCAACTTCAGCATCGTGATGAATTGCTTTATTTGCTCCGCAAAGCTCAACATTCCTGCACCCTTAAAGACGTTGGGGCTTTGGTACAGGAAATTGGGGAACAATGACCTTGGTACCCGGAGGGCGGGACCCTCCGGATCGAGGACTGGGATAGGATAGGGCGGACTCTACATGCCGAACCCCGTGCTAGCATTAAAGTACTGCACTCCTGGCATCTCTGCCGGGATGCAGTAGAACAATTTGCTCCCCCGGAACGCAAGGCCTTACTCGCTGTCGCAGCAGTCTCCCAGCAGCCCCAACCACAGCAGCTCAACCCTCCGCCTCGGTACGCACCACCGCCACCAAACCCACCTCCTGAGGCTCCCGATCCACCCCCCGAGTTGGGGGTGGACACATCTCGGGTCCCGAAGGGGGCCTCTGCCATACAGCAAATGGCCGAGGCCGCCCGACGGGCCCCCAACATTTCAGCTGAGGAGTTGGCCGAGCTGATGGCCGTGTGTCCGGTGATTAGACATGCGGGTGCTGACGGGAATGAAGTAACACATCATGAGCCCCTGCCTTATGCTGTGGTTAGGGACTTTAAAAAGGCCATCAATGAATTTGGACTTACAAGCACCTATGCCCGGGGACTATTGGAAGGGCTAGCTACAGGCTTTGCCATGATCCCCTGGGACTGGAAGGCACTCATGAAAATGCTTTTAAGCCCTGGACAATATGTCATATGGGACAGTGAGTATCGGCAGGCGGCAAAAACTCAAATACAGGTCCTCGCCGCTGCCGGCGTGCAGGTACTGTTCGATCAGCTTGTCGGGGATGGGCAGTTTGCTGCTGTAGAAGCACAAATGCAACTCCCTACGCAACTGCTCACTGTCATATCTCACTGTGTCCTGAAAGCCTTCCTCAAAGTCCCCGCCACTGGACGGCCCACTAAAAGCTTTTCTTCCATCCGTCAAGGGGCCACTGAGTCCTTTTTAGACTTCACCAATAGACTGCAAGAAGCCGTACAGAGACAAATTGAAAACCCCGATGCTGCCCAAAAATTGTTGTTAAGATTAGCCCAGGAGAATGCTAACGAGGACTGCAAACGGGCATTGCAGCCCCTTTCAGCCATAGCCGACCTAAAGTTGTCGGACATGCTGCGAGCATGCCAAAATATTGGCTCCCAGACCCACAAGGCAGGCCTACTGGCGGCTGCCATCCAGCAAAATGGAAAATCTGGAAAAACCTGTTTTAAGTGTGGCAAGCTGGGTCATTTCCAAAGGGAATGTAGATCCACCAAAAATTCTGCTACCAGACCCGCAAAGAAATGTCCAAAATGCCGTAAAGGATTCCATTGGGCCAATCAGTGCCGTAGCTCGGGAAACGGGAATTCAGGTCGGCCCTCGACCCAGGCCCAACAGAGGGTGTATATGGGATTAACATCCCCACTACCCCTGACTTCACTCTCACCGCCACCAGCACCGCTGCCGTCCCTGTCCGGCGCCTCCGCGCCGCCACTAATGGCAGCGCCGGCCTGGACCTAATTTTACAGGCTGACACCAACTTTCAACTCCCTGGCGAAGTACACGTAATTCCCACACAGGTAACAGGACCCCTACCTCCGCAAGTGGTTGGTCTCATCCTGCCGCGCTCCCATGCCGGTCGTATGGGATTTTTTGTTATCCCCGGCGTAATTGATGCCGACTACACCGGAGTTCTTAAGGTCCAGGTCTGGACCAATCTCCCCCAGCAGTTACCAAAAGGGTCCTCCGTAGCACAACTAATCTTGGTCCCGTTCGGGTACCAGGTGCTAAAAACAAGGAGCGAGGTACTGCAGGCTTTGGCTCCACGCTCCCCCTCGACTCCTCCGTGCTTGCCCTCACAACACGCATTCAAGGGCCTCGGCCGATGTTAACCCTTACATTGAACGGCCGTTCCTTTACTGGCCTTTTAGATACCGGCGCTGATGTCACTGTAATACGCGCTGCTGAGTGGCCACCCGAGTGGCCAAAGTCGCCTACCAAAGAGCTGTGGGGCATCGGTGGTCATCAAGCTGCGTATCAAAGTTCCCTCTGGATCCCCGTGCAATCTCAGGCACCTACTGAAATAAGTATCCGCCCCTATATAATGCGCTTACCCATTACTATTTGGGGCAGGGATTTACTGGAAAAATTGGACACATCGCTCACTATCAATGTCTAGTCATACGGCCCTGCCCCTCTCCTGGCTGCCGGGACCCCCGGTATGGGTGGAACAGTGGCCTCTGCCTCATAATAAATTGATGGCATTACATGCTCTCGTTTCTAAACAGTTGCAAGCCGGTCACATTGAATCATCAACTAGTCCCTGGAACACCCCCGTGTTTGTAATTAAGAAAAAATCGGGGAAGTGGCGACTGCTGCACGACCTCAGAGAAGTAAACAAACGAATACAGCCCATGGGACCACTGCAATATGGGCTCCCCAACCCTAACTTAATTCCATCAGGCTATCAAGTTAGGATAATCGACCTAAAAGATTGCTTTTTCACGATTCCCTTACATCCCCCAGACCGAGATAAGTTTGCCTTTACTATACCGGTCTTAAATAACAAGCAGCCTGCACATCGTTATCAATGGTGTGTGCTGCCACAAGGAATGTTAAATAACCCAACACTATGTCAATATTTTGTGGATCAAGCTCTCCTTCCCTTCTGTAAGCGTCACCCGCACATAGAAGTTTACCATTACATGGATGATATCCTCATTGCCTCTCCAATAATAAAAGATTCTGAAGTGCAGGCACTTACAGCTTGCCTAGCACAGTATGGCTTACAAATAGCTCCTGAAAAAATACAACAACAGGAACCTTATCTGTATTTGGGTCATAAAATGCTTGCTGCTTATGCAACTCCCCAAATCCCAGTATTACGGGTACCCACTACACTAACGCTGGTAGAACTCCAACAGCTGCTAGGACACATCAATTGGGTTCGCCCGTACTTTAAATTACCTACCTGCCTATTACAGCCTCTTTTCTCATTACTCAAAAAGGGAACCTCGCCTTCCGATCGAATTCCAATCTCTGCAGAGCATCAACGTATCTTTAAACACGTAAACGACCTGATGGCCCAACAGTTTGTGGACAGGCCTTCTCATTCAGGTCCCCTGCAACTTGCTCTGCTGTCCACACCACATACACCCACCGGCGTACTCTATATGTCGCGTAATACAACCTCTGTTTACATTCTGGAATGGTTGTATCTGCCCTCCACTCCAGCTCGCAATGTCTACCCATATTGCAAAGCTATTATTGCTTTGATTCGGCGCGGACGGATCCGTGCCTCCCAAATGACAGGCTATGATCTTATGGCTATTGCAGTTCCCTTTACAAAAGAGGAACACCAGCACCTCTTGCAAACCTCTCTGGCCTATCAAATTGCATTGGCCGATTTTGTAGGCACCATGCTTTTTAATCCACCTAAAGATCCACGATTAACCATCGTCCTCACTGCACCTTTCAGGATCCGCCCTGTGAGGGCGCTACAACCCATTCCTGGGGCCCTCACTCTTTTTACTGACGGTTCTCCTACACGGGGGGTGCTCACCTATCTCTCCCCTGGCTCATCAGAATGGAAAGTACACTTTACACTTCCTCAGAAAAGTGCTCAACGGGCAGAGCTAGCAGCGGCCATCTTGGCCTTCCGTCTGTTCCAAAACCGCCCATTTAATTTAATTGTGGACACCCTTTACACTTATCATCTTTTTGCCCATTTGCCCACCGCCTGTATCACCCCCCTCATCGACAACGACCTGATGTCCTTGTTCCTGACTCTTAAAAACTTGCTTTCCCGTCGTTTGTACCCATTTTATGTTTGCCATATTCGTAGTCATTCTTCCCTGCCTGGCCCCATCGCCGAAGGTAATCGGCGGGCGGATCAGGCCCTAGGGAATATCTCTGTCGCCTCTCTGTTTTCCGATCCCATTGCCAGTCATGCTTTTTTCCACCAATCTGCCAAAGTCCTGGCTAAACAGTTTTCGCTCCCTCTCCCAGAAGCACAGCAGATTGTTCGTGCGTGCCCTCATTGCGCTTCCATGCCCCTGGCATTCCCTCATGCCGTAAACCCTCGGGGCACGGAGGCAAATCAGATTTGGCAAATGGATGTTACCTTTGTGGCTGCTCTTAAGCCCTATAATCATGTACACGTTTCCATTGATACCTACTCGGAATTTGTCTGGCCTACAGCTCATCGAAAGGAAGCAGCTCGACAGGTAATCAATCATACCTTACACGCAATCGCCGTTATGGGTCGGCCCCACTCCTTAAAAACGGACAATGGCCCGGCCTACACATCTGCCTTGTTTCGCTCCTTTTGTGCCTCTTGGGCAATTACCTTAAAACATGGCATTCCCTATAATTCCACCGGCCAGGCCATTGTGGAGCGTGCTCATCGCTCCTTAAAGGCTATTCTGGAAAAACAATTGAAATCGGCACCTTTCCGACCCAATGGGCTCGCAAAAATACAACAGGCCTTATACATTGCGCTATTCACGCTAAATTATCTGACACTCAATGCGGAAAAACACACCCCCGCTAAACGCCACTATCGGCTTCAGGAGTCCTTGCCACGACCAAATGTATACTATCGACAACTACCTGACCCTACATGGCATGGACCCGTCCCTCTGATCACTTGGGGGCGGGGCTATGCTGCTGTGCTCTCTCCTACAGGTCCGCTGTGGGTTCCAGCCAGGTGTGTTCGACCAGCTCCTGATGGCGTGGCATCAAGGACTCCACAATCCGATCCCGGAATTCCAGCTGACCCTGGACCCGAACAACAAAAAAAACCCAAGCCTCGGCGCCGCAGACAGCGGCCTGCCCGGCCCCTAACTCAGGGGATCACATGGGGAGATGTCAAATCGTTGGTTTCTGCGGCCCAGCGCCAACTACTCCGCAACCATCAGGAGCCAACCCCTGATAATCTACTGATCGCCATTTTTGCCCAATTTACGGCTAACTCCCTGCTGGTCCTCTTGTTTCTGTGCGTTCTTTTGCCAGCCCCGGTAACTCCAACACCCTCTCTCCGGGACCGAATGGGTTATAACATTTGGAGCCGTTTAGCGACCACCGTTAATACCACCTATTTCTGCCTTTCCACAGAAGTGGAAACTGGCAGCCTGCTGGGTTCCTGCCTGATACCGGTTTGCAAACAGCCCTCAGATGCAAAAAATGATACCGTTTTGGGGAATTTTTTTAATCTCTCAGTAAACTACTTGACCCTTCCCTCGTGGGGCGAGGTGACCAAACAGGTACCGCCCGATGCCATTTCACTTCACACCCCATATGTCGCTAGCGGTGTAAATGTCACCTGTGCCCGTGTTGTTAATTGTTCCCGGGCCAAGGTTCGGAGGGGATGTGTCACTCCGCCTGGCCCAATATTGAACTGTACATCCACCACCAATGTCAGTTTTAACTACGCACATGTTATCCTTCCAAAGGGTTGGTTTTTCACCTGTGGTTCTCGTACCTTTAGCTATGTCCCTGCTAATCTTTCCGATGGTGTTCTTTGTTGTCTCAGTAGATTAACTATTGTTTTGCCCTCGAACCCCCTCTCGGTGCAGCGCAGCCACCGTACTGTCCCTCTGGATGCTTCCTGCGATCCTACTGTCAGCCTGCTCAGCAAGGCAGAATCCGTCTCTCTGGCACTATCGCTCGTTGGTATCCCTGGCTTAGCGGTCGGGTCGCACGTCCAGCTGAACCACCTAGCCTGCTATGCTGCCAAGGCTATTAACGCTACCTCGTCCGCTATCGCTATGCTGAACTCTGAGCAGCATGAGCTTCCAGACGCAATTCTAGACAACCGCGCCGCCATTGACTTTTTACTGCTAAAACATCATCTTGGTTGCTCCGCAGTTCGTCATATGTGTTGCTTTAATCTTACTGATAACAGTCAATCCATAGAGGAGCGCCTAAGGGAGCTACGCAACCTAACTGCCCACATCTCTCAGGATGTGGGCTTCAGTGGCTTCTGGGATTGGCTGACTGGCTGGTTACCTGATTTTTCTGTGCTTCGGTCGTTATTTGGGTATGGGGTTTTTGTTTTCATTGGGCTTATTTGCCTTTGTTGTTTTGCTCAGTGCATTCCATCACTGTATGCCTCCCTCCGCTCCCTTGTTTCTCCCCGCCGATCGGTTCTGCTGCTTTCTAAACCTGAGCTGCAGCAGCTCCATAAGCGTCTCCATGGTTATCTGGAGTTCGCTCAACAAACAAAAAACGGGGAGATGTAGGGATTATGGGAGTCTGGCCCTGCGGACATGGCACATCCGGGCACACCTGGACAGCCAGGAGGCAGGACACGAGACCTCTGCGTGATCTCTGCATGAGCCCCTCGTGAGGGGAGTACGTGATAGAGGGTACATGATGGAGAGCACTGAGTATTGCCTAATTGCTGGCCATGTGTAGGTTAGTCACTGCATTGTGTAGTTGCATGAGGTAATAAGGTAGCTTGTTTACTGCCCCTAATAAATAAGGGGTCAGCAAGCTGTGACAAGAGCTGCTGCTCCTTCATTGCATGAGACCCTGTGTCTGCGATTCCTTCATCGCCTGCCATCCCTTCACAGGGGTTCTAATGAGGGTCATGGATACAGCATGCCAGGCACTGCACATAGTGGGACACAGTCACTGCTTCAAATAGTTAATCATTTATTATTTATTACTAAAGATCCTAAATGAGATCAGAGTCCCTTTGACCTAGATTGTGTGATGACAGACAGCCTACAAAGGATGGGAAAGAGAGAGGTAATCTAACTTTCTACTCCTTCAAACATTTTGGGTAACTTTAAATACATAAGTAGTTTCTCTGAGCCCTATTTTCCTAAAATAATTCCTACTGACCACCTGCTTGAATATAGTTAGTGCTGCAGTAGTCAATAAAATTTGTTCTTACAGTGCTAAGGAGGAAATTTCTGTAAGCAGATCTATATTCTAGAGATGGTCACAAGCTCATACTTGGTCAGAGCTGAATCTGAATTTCCTAAAGATCAGGAGGTGCTTGTTTCCAGGGTCTAGATTTGCACCCATCTACAGTTTAGATCAGTATCCCAAGAAATCTTATAGTAGTTGCTTCATCTAAATGTACTGAAATCAGTGGAATGTTCAGGATGCTCAGGTTTCCACTGAAAGAAATACGCAGTGAATCAGTAGCAAAGTTACTAAGAGAACGGAGCAATCCTGATTTGTTTGCTCCAGCCATTAGAACCCCTTCGGTGCTCCATGTGATTACTCCATGCTTATCAAATCCCCTTGCAGTAGTTAAACAAGTTTATGAACTTGATTACTTTATGAAAGGTAAATAAGCTTTCCACAAATCATACTACATTGTATTTCAAAGTCTCAGACTGCAGTGCATTCCTAATTAAATAACCTCACTGTTAGTCATCTTTTTTTAGAAAATATGTTTTCATACATTTCTTCCTCCTCCAGAGATTGATTTCTTTCTTTGAATGTACTTCTTTGGTTTTTTTGTGTATGCACATGCCTCTGATAATATTGAAGATGACTAAAACTCAGCATTGATTTAGCAACAATGAACATTTAATTTTTCTGCTGTCTCTTCCAATACCTTTCCAAGATGCACCAGTTTGGGACCGAAAAAGAGTACAGTATATAAATTAGCATTTTAAAATCATAACTATAAAGGGAAAACTAGAAAAAAATGCATGCTGGACTGGAAACTGAAACTATACTGCTCACATCTTTGCTGGTCATCTATTCAGAAACTAATTTGAAAATAGTTGGCTTCATAAATAAATCCCAGATGCTGAAAATTTATTGCTGTATCACAGAGTGAAAATGCCAAAATGGGTTTTAAATATCCCTTCCTCTGCCCCTTGGCTTTTTTTATTCTCCTCCTCATAGATGCACAGCTTCAACCTGTGGAGGAGAGATGGGGAACTTCTTGCCTGACCAGCTGAACAGAAGAGTGTTGCACAAGCAAATTAGCTCCTGTGCACCTGAGGGGAGTGATTGTGACATTAGATCAAGCCATAATGTGTTCCTGTTATTGCAACTTAATAGATGTCCAGTGCAGGTACTCATTCAATAGGGGATCTGGTTCCCAGATAAACCAGATTTGGAAGATGAATTAGGGGAGGGAATCCCCTAGAGAAAATAAAGAACAGGGTTGAGACAATTACTTTCTGAAACAGCAAGGGCTAATCCCCTCCTTCCATATCTTTGTACCTTCTACCCCATCTTTCCTGACCTATGCAATCTTTAGTAGGTCTCTCTTGTTAGTAGGTTCAGCTTTAACCGCAGTTTATCTAGGTGCAGTTCAGAACTGGTCAAAATGTGTTGTTTTGAAATTTTGTGATGAAATAGAATTGATTCCACTAGAACTAATGTGCCATGTAAATTTTGGTGAAAAAAGTCCCCATCTTTCAACCAACTCTAGGGTTGTTTTCAGTCAGGCTTTGAAAGAACTGTGAAATGATGCTGTTCACATCTGATGCTAAGATGATGCATAAGTGGGTCTTGCCTGCATTCTGTTGTGCTACCTAAGCAATTCTCCAGTACCTTCAGATAGGATGCATCTACACTGGTAAGTTAGGTCTACTTAAGGATGCTTAAGTTGACCTAAACACAGCCGCGTCCACATTGGGCTTTTCTTAAGTCGACTTAATAACACCTACTTTTAGGTCTATTTAAGCCTTAAGCCAGTGTAGATGGAGATTAACATTAAATCGACTTTATTAAGTCGACTTAAAACCAATATAACGGCTATCTCTGCTGTTAAGACAACTTAACACGGTCGACTTAAAGTGTAGCCAATTTGTTAAGTCGACTTAACAAGGTTGACTTTAAGTCAACTTAAAGTCGACCTTGTTAAGTCAACTTAACAAAGTCACCTTAACTTTGTAAGTGTAGACAAAGCCATAGATATTAAATAATACGGAGAAGAGGATTATACGGATGAGTATTTTGGAGGTAGATGAACAGCTGACCATAGTAACTTTCCAAATTCTGTACGAGAGGAATACATAGGACATTTCACAGACTTTCCATTCACCCCCGAAAGTTCTTGGAGGCAAGACAGTTTGATGATCAAAGCTATTAAGTGCCTAAGGTTTATTTAGGATTGTGTTGGAACTATAAACTCTCACTTTGAGAGCACCCAGGACTCCTAGGTCCTGCTTGCAAGCTAGAGAGCTCGGTACCAAAGCATGCTGGAGAGACAGCATAAAGTGTCATGGAAAGAGTTGTGTCTTTCTGACTTCAAAGGAGTATTTGTTTTATCTGTTTCTCTGTGTTTGTGCTGTGAAGCATAACCATTCTGTGAAGAGATCCAGCAGTGTTTCATTTGCAAAGAATGATGCTGAATGTAGGTTAAGTTAATAAATTTCCTCTTCAAGCCCTGTGGACAGCTCTGTCCATGTGCCCCAGTTTCACCATAACTCCCCATGTTCCCTGTTCTACTGGTATCTTTTCTTACTACAGTCCCTTTAGGGAATATGGACACTCTGACCCTATTGATCACAACAAAAGTAGGATGCGTATACATGCATACGTCCATATATATGGACCAGAAGTGACAATTTATCAGAAGAAAAACACTAGCCCTGTACCATACTGGGGCTTGAAGCCTAACCGAGTAATCTAAGGTACCTATAACAGATGACACTGGTGTCTTCCCCACCCCCCACCCCTTTTTTTTTTACTGTGTCTTCATTTGCCCTTTTTTAAAAAAAAGTAGTTTATAGACATTCAGTAGTGGTTTGCAAGGGCTCTAGCACAGAGCTGTTTTCTTTACAACTGTTCAGAGTTGAGCTATTGCTTGTTTTAGGATGAAAGTAGATTCCCAATTACTATTATCAGTCTCTGTTATATAATTTACCATTGTTTATTTTGACTAACTGATCATCTCTTTTTTTTCCTCTTCCCAAAGAAAATACTAGAAAGCAACATGTATTTTGAGTCTGGGATTATTCACTTCCCCTATGCTTAATATAAAATTAAGTTTCCTTCAAACACCAAAAAAATGTTGATTCATTTTATTCTCTTAACAATACAATATAATAAAGCTAAGAAATCAACTCATCGCTACTGAGCATTCCCATAATTTAAAAGGTATAAATATTAATATTTAGTAAACATATCATCCAGAGATAGCCAAGTCTTTTGCCTTTTGATGGAAAATAAATGTCCTATTGCTAAAGAACTGTTTTATGAATCATATTCTTGTTGAACTGGGTGCAATGAAGCAAAGAAGTTCAGTGCTTGTATATCAAAGT
Source organism: Pelusios castaneus (assembly GCA_007922175.1). NCBI lineage: Eukaryota > Metazoa > Chordata > Testudines > Pelomedusidae > Pelusios > Pelusios castaneus. The sequence continues at coordinate 7,248,936 of ML685903.1, forward strand.
TACTGGTTAGCTATTTATATTATTTATGTTCACCACAAACTGCATTTCTAACAAATAGATGCATGAGTTAAACTGAATATTGCTTGCAGTAAATTCAAAAAGGCTGTTACCACTAAAATGAAATTCATGGACTACATTTCCAGACCCTCTATCAGTTAACATATTATTCATTTCATTGCACAAGAGATTACATTTTAAAAAGGTTTCAGGTTGAGTTTAATAAACAAGAGTCATTCAATATTCTCCATGTTTTAGAAATGCTCCATGGGTAAATATAGTGCTGCCAGGAGCATAGACAACACTTTTGGCATATGTTGGTGGATGGGCAGCTGAGGTCCTTGTTACTCATGCAGTTTAGGTTAGATGTAGGTTATGTTTTTATTGTTCTGGTACACTGTGATTTTGAGTGATAGTACTAAGTCTGTAATCCTTTATACTGTATTTCAGTCTTTTGAATGAAAGTCTTGAAAGCATCCAAAGAATAGAATAGAAGGCAATTACCTTTACAATCTAAGTCTTTAAGTCACTTATTGGACACTATTAAGAGGGCAGAGTAATATAGCCGCAATACACTGTTCTTCTCTTCTCCTATTCAATCTTGTATATTATCTGCATGAGTGTGTATGTGTTACATATATCTACACATGCAAATGTCATCATGTATAGCACTTTGCTTCTTAAATGAAGGATTTCTTAAGGTGCACAACAGGTTGAACAGAAAAGTGAATTTCTTTGAGTTACAATAGGGTCTACTTTATGTTCTGCAATGACAGGTTAATAGATAAAAAGTAGCTGAAATCTAAATTTATATCATGCAGAAAATATTTTCATGCTCCTCTCCTGGATTCCTTAACAATGGCTGGAGCAGTAGTAAGCATGAGTTTTCACTATATTCAGGTGGGCTTAATATTAAAAGTACCTTATGCTTAAATATATAGCCCATACTGGGGTTCTTAAGGCACCAATTTGTGACAATTGATATTCATTGAGAAGGACTGCTCACTAATAGGGATAATATGGCTACTTACTTGGAGAACATGTGTGTGTCTGTATATAAATAAGGGAACCACAGTAGAATGCTCTATAGTACCTGCTATATATGCTGTACAGAGTACAATATGACATAAATCACATTTCTTAAACTTCTGAATTAATTCTAGACATTGCGGGCAGGAGGAAGATGACAAGTGTTTAACAAAGGTTGTAGTGGAGAACAGGAAAAGAAGAATGCTACATCTATTTGAAATTGTAGAGGTCATTTAGTTAGGGGTTATATAATTAATTTGGTTAGAACTTGGTCCAGACACTAGGGTTAACACCTCTACTCTTGCCTTCAGTTCTGTATGAACTTATATATGGCAAGGGCAGGAAATAAGATTAGCATGACATTTGTCTACTGATAATTTCCTTTTAAGCAGTGAAATTTAGGAATCGTGAATTATGCATATAGGTGGCCTCTTTAAGTGCATTCCTATTTTCTGTGACCCTGGAAAAGCCTTCTGATGTGCTTAGCTTTAGGCATATGAATACTCCCAAGGAAGTAAGCTTTCCTGGACAGTGGTTGTGCCTTCCCAGACAGAGGGGTCTGAACCTCTCTGAGGTCTTTCTGCACTATTCTCAGACAAATATTGAATAATATTCTAAATAATAAAATTTCTTCTTATCTTCACTCAAGAACTCCAACCTAAAAAAGAAGAATATTTTTTCTTAATCTTTATTCATTATATTTAGAGAGCTATAGTATAGATGTTGTATATGGACTACTACTTCATATAATATATTCTTTTAAATTGAACAATATAGCAGTTCACCCATATCTTGTGTTCTCTCATGTCAAGCTCTGTGACAAGAACTCTGTTCTTTATACAATGTTGCTTTCTTAAAGACAATTTTGAATTTTGAAAGCATTTGTGATTTTTTTTTTTAATTAAGGATTATCTGTGGCTGTGATCATTTGGAGTCATTTTTCTTAATATAGGCCATCACCAGTGACTTCAGTGGGCTCTGACCTTTTTTTGTGATTTCAGATTGTTTATGTGCTTGTTTTTCCTTCTAAAATATCTGGTTCTTTAAATGAACAATAAACAATAGGCTTAGTTTTATTTAGGTATTTTCTCAATTTAATCACAGCTGGAAATCTGTGTCAGATGATTTCTTATCCTTCCTACAAGTCAGGTCTTAGCTCTAGCCATGGCCCCAATCCTATAAATACTTAAATGTGCACCTAACACTATTATCATGGACAGTCTTATTGATGCTATTAAGCATATGTTTAAGTACTGGCAATAATGAGACTCCATAAGGGGAAATCAGCAGTGCACATGCATAAATGTACTAACATGATTATTTGCATTGATTGTAATCACTCACATCAGTGAATTTATGCAGATGTGCACGTGTAGCTAGTGGCTCTTTGCAGCATTGGCTTTTACGGTGGTGTACTACTTCGGTTTGCTTACAAAGAACTGCTATTGTATTCCTTAAAACTCTTAAATATAAAGCAGTGTCTTTTATACAGTCTAGGAACTTTCTGTATAGAGCTACTTTATAGGTGTATAATGAACAGGGTTTAACATGTGTAAATAGGACTACTACACCTTTTTTATGACTTTCCTCACTCTATTAGCCTTATCCACCCTTTGCATGTGTACACCAAAGATTTTTAAAAGCTCAAAGGATTTTGCACATTTTGCATTGTACTTGCACACTATTCATTTGTCTGTGTATCTGTTAAAATACAGTTTTTCCATGCTGAGGCAGGATCCAGTATACCTAGACCATCCCTGACAATGTTTGTCTAATCTATTTTTAAAAACCTCCAATGATAAGGATTCCACAATCTCCCTTGAAGTCTATTCCAGAATTTAACTACTCTTGTAGTTAGAAAATATGTCCTAATATCTAACCTAAATCGCTCTTGTGGCATATTAAAGCCATTACTTCTTGTCCTACTTTCAGCAGACATGGAGAACAATTAATACAGTTCTCTTTGTAGCAGTCCTTACGTTTTTGAAGGTATCAGTTCCCTTCTCAGATCTCTTTGAACCTTCTTTTCATAGGTCAGGGTTTCTAAACCTTTTATGATTTTTGTTGCTATCCTCTGGACTTTCTCCAAATTGTCCACATCTTTCTTATAATGTGGCACTCAAAACTAGCTGAGACCTCATTGGTGCTGAGTACTGCAGAACAAGAACCTCCTGTATAGTGAAGGAGTTTGGCCTCCCTCAGAGACAGACAAGGAGAAAGGGGCCAGACCCAGCTGGGAGGAGCTGGAAACATCCTGTCCCTTCGACAGAAAGTCAAAGGGCGGGGCAGGAAGGATTAAAGGCGACTTGCTTCCCAGCTCACTCAGCCCTGAGCTCCCAGAGGGGAAGGATGTCTCTCCCCTCTCTCCAGAGTTGCCTCGACCCTGGGACCAGTACCTGCAAGAGGAGCTGCCAGCAGACTGGGACCAGATCCCTCTACGTGGCCGGTCTGCTGGCTCGAGCCACGGTGACAGACAGCACCCCCCAGCCAGGATGAGCCACCGACCACCTGCAACCTCAAGGAACTACCGGAGGTAGCCCCAGCCCCAACCAACTAGAAGTGGTCCCCTCTGAGACCACCTATTTAGGAGCTGCCAGATGCCAACCCTGGAGAGGAGACCCCCGGGGGCTGGAACTTGGATGAACTGTCCTCCGCCGACAATCCCAATGGGTTGCTAGACCTACCGCCCCCAGATGAGATAGAGGGGCTGTTCAACCTGTCCCAGGGGCACTACCCTGATGGAAGCCAAGACAGACAGGTACCACTGGGAGAGGGGGTGGAAAGCAGCCCAGGGAGCACAAGAAGTAATTCAGAGTATTGCGGCTGGGATCCTGCTGACTCCATGGTGGAGGCCATGAATAGGGCCCTGGGCTGAGATGCAGTGGAGACAGGTGGGCCTGCATCCCCCTCCTCTTCTCCCCTCCAGGGTGAGTCTGTCAGTGTAGACCCACTCCTGAGGCTGTCTTCGCTCCCGAGCCCTGAGAAGGACTGTGCCCCTAACCCCAGAGACTGTGTTGCTTGGGCCTGGCTGCCTGAAGGAGGCCAGAGACTGTATTGCTTGGCCTGCCCTGCCCGAAGGAGGGGACAGAGACTCTGTTCCTTGGACCTGCCCCGACCAGAGGGACCTGAGCCTGCTAGACAGGTTTGAGTCTGGAGACCCCACCTGTATCACGTTTTTTGGTATTCAGTTAGTTACCCAGTATAACCTCCTGATCCTTTTTCTGAAGCACAACTGCCTGCCAATCATTCCCCAATTTGTTGCTGTGCATTTTGTAGTTTTTCCTTTCTAATGGTAATACTTTGACTTATCTTTAATTTTGTTGATAGACGAATTTTCCAAATGCTCAATGAAATTTTGGATTCTAATAGAGTATTCCAAAGTTCTTGTAATCGCTCCAAGGCTGGTGTCATCTGCAAATTTTCTAAATATATTCTCCATCTTATTATCCAAGTTTAATTATGCAATATTTGGAAAATATTAACTATACCAGACCAACGTCAGATGTCTGCAGGACAACTCTATACAGGTCCTCTAAGTTTGACAGTGAACCCATTAATAATTACTCTTTGAGTGTAGTTCCAAATGGGTAGCTGTATTAGTCTAGTCCAGCAAAACAAACAAGGAGTCTGGTGGCACTTTTAAGGACTAAAAATTTATTTATTTACCAAACATGAACTTGAGATAAACAGCAATTTGTTTCCTATTGTGACCATAAGCATCCAGAAAGGGGATACAAAATTATATTATTGCATATGCCTCCAAAAAGCCTTCTAGTGAGTCAATCAACATATAAGAAGACCCCAAAGTGTTAGTGAGATATTAATTGGCATTTTAGTGTAAGGAAAAGTAACTGCAGTATTTATAAAGGATATTATTTGTCTGCCATTCTGTAAGCTTATAAAGTAGATGCTAAAAGAGAAAAAATATGCCATTGTATTCCTAATATTACAGTAACAGACTTTGTATTGCCATGCAGATGAATTAGAGTCCCATACGTCTCTCAATTACACCAGTGAAAATCAATAGTAACTACTGAAGTCAATTAGTTATAGTGGTGTGTATGCAGTGTAAGTGAGAGAAGTCTAGAAGATACTTCACAGATGTGATTGATTTATCTGCTTTTCAAGAAGAATATGCTGCTTACACCACACATTCGACTCAGTTAGTGCTAACTGAAAATCCTATTTCCCAAGCCACTGCATGTCTGTCAATTAGCATTTCTAAAGTGTCCATCACCACAGTGTCTAATCACAGGGGGACCCAAAGACAGAAATTCAAGACGCAGCCATAATTTAAGATTATGAAATTAGGATTCAGCTGGTGTCCTCAGTACATCACTTTCCGATATCTTTATCTACCACCCTACTGTGAGTTGAGCTGCAGGCAAGGCTGGATCAAAGCAGGACCGGAGCAGGAGCATCATGGAGAGTGGCCTCTGGCCCCAGGGCTCCTTCAGTGCTGGCATACCAATGGTGAAGGGTCAGCCCCCTCCTCCCCCCACGGGTGGGGAGGGCACAGTGGTGGGCAGACCAGGGCTCGAAGGACTCTTAAATCTGGTCCTGGCTGCAGGAATGATTAGCGGACTGGAACATATGCTTTGCACTGAGAAACATAGGGTGCGTCTACACTTATAAATTAAATCAACTTAAGCTTGCTTAAGTCAACTTAATTTAATCTGTGACCACACTACATTTTCCTTAAATCAACTTAAGCAGCAGCTTAAGTCGACTTAAGGAAAAATAAAGTCGACTTTATAAAAGTGCTGCACAACAAGTAAATCACCCAAAACGAGGGTGGTTAGACTTACCATGGAAGAGCTGTTTCTTGATAGAGCCCATGTGTACGGTCCTTGAGATTTTGACAGCCTCCGGAAATGTCCCAGAGTGCCAATCGAGACCACGCTGGGACACCGGAGCTGTCAAACTTGTCATTTTCACTGCTCTAACAGAGCAGTGAAATTGACAAGTAGTGGGTCTCTAGCCGCGAGGAGCCCTGACGGCTGGAGCCCCACTGCCACAGGTGGCTTGAGCCCCAGTCCTGCAGCCAGAGCTCAGCTGCTGCTGCAGCTGGAGCCCTGCTGCTGCACTGGGGTTCAGCGGCCGCTGGTGGCTTGAGCCCCAGCCATGGTGGTAGCTGAGCCCTGGGCACGGGCACGGGGCTCAAGCAGTCTGTTTGCCAGTTCCTGGGTGGCAGCCGCCGCTGCTGCCCAGGGAGCCGGCAAGCTGGGTGGCACTGGGACTTAAGGTGTAACCTTTGGGTGGGCTAAAATTCATTTAATTGCCCTTCTCCAGTGCCTAACAGAAATCAATACCAGTCCCTATGGAGAAAGCAGCTGGAGACCCAGGATCCAGTCTGTATGGGACTCACAGCAAAGATTCTCAGAGTTACCCTCCCACATTAAAACACTACTAAAACCAAACATAACAATGAACTTTATTAACTACTAACTAAATAAATCTTACCCTAAGAAAACAAAATACAATTAACCAAGAACAATCCCTAAAGAAATCCCCACATGAAAGATACCCAAGAGTCCCAAAGTCCAGGTGGAGTTCACCCAACTCTCAGCTACAGTCTCTGTTCCAGTGTACAGGCTTGAGTGGCTAGAAGTAGCTGTCCTCTTCTTTCTTTGCAGGAATCTTCTATAGCATTCCATGCAGGCTTTTCCTTCTCCTTTGCAACCAGCCCTCACTCCCATATGCATGTCTGCAAAGTCTGTTGCAGATGACTTCATTAGAGGGAGAAAACATCTTGTTCACTCCTGGCTCAGCTTCTCTCCTTAAAACTGAGCACATGGGCTCTTCTCAAAGCAGCTCCTCCCTGCTGTCTGCACAGACTGCTGCTCTCATGTCATCTGACTGACAACACCACATCATACCAGCAGGGAACCCTGTGGAGCATGCTCAAAATGCTACCACGCCCTGCTTCTAGAAGTTTCTGGTTGTGGGTAGCTAATCTGCCCAGCAACAATAACCCACCCTCAGCAGATCTCTTACAGAGATAGCCCTTTTTAGGCATATGGGTTACAAAGGCACCCGGCTTGCCGGTTCCGGGGCGGTGGGGGCTGCCGCCTGAAGTGGTAGCCCTGGTGCCCAGCTGCTCCACTTCCCGGGGCAGCGGGGGCTGCCGCCCCAAAGCCAGCAGCTGCAGAGCCTAGCTGCCTCGCTTGGGGGGGAGCAGTGGGTGTTGCCACAAGCTAGGCGGCTGGGCTCCGGGAAACACCCCTGGTGGGGCTCCAGTGGGCCAGGGCAGCCTGGGCTCTAGCCCCAGGGAACCCCCAGGAAACCCCCAGGCAGCAGAATCCAGCCCTGTGGGAGAACTCCTGGGGCAGCTAGCAGGGGAAACAACCCCGCTGCCAGCCCAAAGGCTGACTGCAGCAGTGTATAGTGGGTCAGGTGTCCACCATGCACTGCTCCTTGTAACGAAAATTCAAAGGAGCATGTGAACACTCCTTTTCACTAAAAGGAGTGCTGTGTGGACACGGTAAAGTGTTATATTTATAGTGCTTTGCTTGTCCCACAACAACTTATTGCAGGACAAGTCGGCCGTGTGTACATAACCTTAATCTTTTAATCAAGACTGCTTGCCTTAATCAGCACACAGACTGAATTTTGTTTAGTGAATAACGTAGCAGTGTATTGATTTTTTATAGTCATTATTCAACGTGTGGCTCTCTACATCATTATGTGCATACTGTCCATTCTCCACACTGAGGGCCAGATTCTGATAGACAATCATAGAAGGGCACAAAAAATAGCGAGTACAAAGTGTATCTCCCACAGCACTGTACACAAGGGCCTTTTAAAACTATGCTTCCTCTGTAAGTAAGTATTCCTTTTCTGTCCCCTAGGATATAAAGGTGCACCAGGAACCCATAGAAGAGAGCAGCCGGCATGCTCACCCTAGGGCAGTGCACCTCCCAAAACTTGGATTAACACCTAAGAGGTCAAAGCCCTTAATGAGTCAAGAGTCTTGCAAAAAAATAAAAAAATAGACAAGGTGGCATTTTTATGATTGAACAGCCAATTCCTGACTTAATGGCTTCAATTTGCAACCCTCTGTTTTTGTAGTTTAATTTTTATATAAACTTATTAAGAAAAATATAGATAAAACAGAAAAATCATCTGCTGGATAGCAACATAATATGTTACCCTTCTCAATGTCATCCTTTCGGTCAGTGGGTATAAACAACCAGACCATTGAGCCTCTATCTCATAGATGCTTCAAATTATCTTGATTATATTTTTTCCAGTTAGATCAGCTCTAAAATCTCACTTATGACCACTACACTGGAAATGTTAATTATCTATGTGGGCACATATAAACACAGGTATCCACCCCAAGGACTTCACAGTCTAATAACTTACAACAACAACAAAAAATGGAAAATGGGATGAAAATGGAAACTGGTGTGAATGAAGAATAAAATATAGCACCTTTGTGTTAGTTCTGCTATTCTAACTGAAGAGATTAGATAGATAGATAGATAGATAGATAGATAGATAGATAGATAGATAGATAGATAGATAGATAGATAGATAGATA
>ML685903.1:7259217-7270724 GCA_007922175.1 Pelusios castaneus
TTTTAACCAGTTCTCAATCCATGAAAGGACCTTCCCTTTTATCCCATTTCCATAAATATAATCATCTGAGTCCATTTTAAAAAGTGATTTCTTTAAAATTTAAAATAATCTACTTTATTAACTACTAAAATGTAAGGTAATTCTAAATAAGGTTGTAAATATAATTAAAATTATATTATGTATCTAATGTGGGGAAGACAATGTTGCAGCTGAAACTGAATGAGGCTGTGGTCACTGAAGAATTTGAAGGTGATCGTGAAATTAAAGACTGTATCATAAGTCATGTGCACCGGAGGCAGAATTAAAATTGCACAGGTAACCTTTATTCTGGCATTTGCTAACTTTTTAGTGTTTGACCTTAAAAAGTTAAATTTCTTTTAATATTTTAAAAGCATTGTCCTTAGTTATTTTTTATAAAATCAAAATGAAAAAAATCTATTATGTGGAATCATATTGAGGCACACATGGGCATTAACTTGGTTAGGACTTTGATATTCATAGAATGTAATTCTATGACTTGAGTGAATGGGATAACTGTTAGCAGTAGTAGGCTATTATCATCTATATGGACCTGCTTCTAAAGGGACAAACACTTTGGCAGTGTGTTTCAAGCTTTTCTCTGACAGCAGGAATCCTGCTTTTAATTCTAGGTTCTGGAGCAGGGTATCCGCTAGTAGTTAAAAAGCAGAGAGATATAAGGGTCTATATCTCTCCCACTCAGCTATCACTTATTCCTGCCTCTTGTTCCCATTTTCCTTCTCCTCTAGGCTCCTCCTGTCCTCCCCTTTAGTACTTGTGTTATGCACCCTGCCTCCTGTCCCTGTTTTTCCAGGTTCCATCCGCTGCTCCTCTACTCCATCCCTAAATACACATACTGCTCACGCTTCTGCTTTTGAGTCTTTCTTCTCCTCCATACTGCTTGAACACATCTGTGGGGCACTGTGATTAAGAACACAGAAGAGACTGCTTTCCTGACTGGCATCACAGCGGCAGGAGAAACAATTGCACTGAAAAGCAATCTCTGTCCCTGCTGCCCTGGAAGTGTTCAGTTGCCATGTGGTAAGAGAGCATTCACAATCTACTTGGTACTAGAAGCTTTGAGTGAACGGAGCATGCTCAGTCATGATGGGTATTTGAAGAATTTATTTGCCAAACTCTAATCCTCTCCTGAGCATGTGATTTTTCAGATGCTTATAATTTGACCAACTTTGGGCAGATTGTCACAGAAACAGGAAAAGGCATGTCCTTGACTGTAGGTTAACTCTCTAAAAAATTTCAAGTCCCTTCTCTATCGCATGGAAATACTGAAGCTTCTCAATGAAACAGGTGTACAATTTTTTAACATGTAGATGAAAAACAATATATTTTTCCCTAGCAGAACTGTTTATCTGAAACTTTCAACAAAAATTCCCTTACCCTACTTCCACCCATACATATAGGGCATCTCCTAACCTGTCAGAATCAGCTTGTGCTTCAAAAAAGTTAAATACTTTCCACTCATGAGGAGAATGCATGCACATGAATTTAGACCCATTTCCCTTAAATAGCTTTAGTTTCCTCCAAACCCATTTTTTTCAACCCAGGTCTCTGATTAGAGAAGATACTTTTACCCTCTAGTGAGTGATCTCTGGTGGTGGAGGGGATAAGTGTTATCCTTCATGCAACAGAAGTAGTAGGTTTCAAAATCCTGCTGATGGTGGTATTCAACTAGTCATAAAACTTGATGTCAGAAGACTAGGAGAGTTTCAGGGCATGCATACTTAGGGGGTACACTCTCAGAGTTGAGTGGAGCAGCATAGTCCAAAATTCTCTCTGCTCCATTTGTATGTGGCTCAATCATCCCCAGAAGTAAGTTCTTGATGGAAAATCCCACTTTTCCCCTGACAAAAAAATATGTAGTTTTGCCCCAAGAAATCCGCTTGATACTAGCTGTGTTTCTTGAAGGGACACGATATCCACATGGAGTCATTTCAATTAGTCATTGACTACAGAAGTTACATGCCTCATTGATTTGTTGAAGACCATCAGATAATTCAGTTGTCCAGGTGCAAATGTTCCAGCACACTGTCTTTAAGGATGTTTTCTTTCTCTTACTTAATTTGCCTGGTACACTCATTACAGTCCACTTGTCTGGTTATAAAATTTTAAGCTCCAAGCATTCACTGAAGTAGGCAGACTGTGGTGAAGCAACAGTATTGTCTGGGGGATGCCCAGTTTTATAATTGGTGTAATTGTCCAGTAAGATACAAGGGTGCCTCCCACCACTTGAGACAGCGCCTGGCGCTTAACTCTATGGCTACTGAGTAAGGGCTTAGACCCGGTGACTTCTGCCTCCCATGCTCTGCTGATGCTCAGGGTGAAGCTTGAGTACCTCTTCAGGGCACAAGATTGGATAGATAATAAATAGATCCTGAGCTGCCCATGCACCAGGGTCCCCCACCCCACAGCATCACCAATAAAGTCTGAGAGAGAGAAGAGGAATAATCAGTACATCTGGTACCTAATCGAGTGCAGGAGTTACTGGAAAGATTCTAAGATGTTAGTACCTGACCACCTTAGGATCATCACTCTGGATTGTCCATCTGAGATAACTCTCATGGGATATGTCTGCACTGGCAATTTAAGTCAACTTAAGGTTAAGTCGACTTAACAAAGTAGACTGAGTCAACTTAAAGCTAAGTTAACTTAGTCCACTTTGTTAATTCGACTTTAATAAGGTCAACTTTAAGTTGACTTAAAGTCAACCTTAAAAAAGTCGACTTAACTTTTCTAGTGTAGACATAGCCATAGTCTTATATTTTCCTGAATTCAGCCAAAAGGCAGTGTGGCATAGCCTGACCAATATGGATGCAACAAAACAACAACATATAATAAATATCCTTCTGTATTATTTAAACCCCCAGATGCTTCATTACTGGCATTTGATGCTCTAATCCATAATACCATGCAACTGTCAGAGTATAAAACCATTTCACAGGGACTTGCTTCACACATTGGGGCCACTCTGCCAATAAGCCTGCACAGAGGACCATGACTGCAGAGACTATCTCTAAGGCCCGGTCTATACTGACAGTGGGGGTTGATGTAACACAGCTTATGTTGACCCTCTGAAGTCTGCATTGCCATTTGCTCTGTGTCACTGACTATGGGTGAGTCTACACTGGCAACTTAGATCAACTTAAGGATGCTTAAGTCGACCTACACAAAGCCGCATCCACACTGGGCGTTTATGAAGTCAACTTAAGCGCTTCCTTAAGTCGACTTAATAACAGTTTAAGTCGACTTAATAACACCACCTCTGAAGGTCGACTTAAGCCTTAAGTAGATTTCTTAAGTCGACTTAAAGCCAGTGCCAACGAGGAATAGTGCTAAGTCGACCTTATTAAGTCAACTTAAAGACAGTGTGGATGGCTATGTCTACTGTTAAATCACTTTAACAAGGTTAACTTCAGTCGAACTGAAGTGTAGCCACTCTGTTAAGCCGACTTAATAAGGTCAACTTTAAGTCAACTTAAAGTGTACCTTGTTAAGTCGACTTAACAGAGTCGACTTAACTTTACAAGTGTAGATATAGCCTATGTGCCCAATGTAGAGCTACATTAGCCAGGGGAGGAAAAGGTAGGCAGGAGGATCATTATGGATATTTCTGCATCCCCAATATTCATTTTTTGGTCAGGGAAGAAAATGCCTGGATGCATCTTTTTAACAGATCAGCGTTCCTAAAGTTCTGTGCATCTTTCCAGACCACACCGCACAGAGCTAAGATAGGGATCTGCATCCCATCTATGGCACCTCCCACTTTGGGATGCCATTGCTGCAAACTCATCCACCATGTCCTGCTCATTTCCCAAAGGCACTATCCTTTGTAGCAGAAGTCTATTAGACTATGTCTACATTTACAAGTTAGTTCAAATTAAGGAAGCTTAATTCAAACTAACTGAAGCCTTGGCCACACTAGGCTTTCATTAGTTCGAATTAAGGGCTTCCTTAATTAGAACTAATCAATTCGATTGCTTAGTTCGAACTAACCCTTAATTTGAAATAGTTAGTTCGAATTAAGTCAATGTGGCCATATTAGTTTGAACTAACTACTTAGTTACTAACTATGGCAGATTGACCTTCATGCAACTGACTAATTCAAACTAAGCAAGTGCCCTGCATGGACATGGCTAGTTTGAACTAGCATTCTAGTGGGGCCATGCTAGTTCCAATTAAGTTAATTGGAACTAACTAAAATGAGTTCGAATTAACTAATTCAAACTAGCTTTTGTAAGTGTAGACATAGCCTTAATGTTCCTACACACTTGCATCATAGCAGCTCCCATAGTAGTTTTACCAGCTCCAAGTTGATTTCCAATTGACCAGTAGCAGTCCAGCATTGTTAGCTTTCACGGAGTGATGGCTACTTGCTTCTCTACTGTCAGAGATGGTCTCAAGTGAGTATTCATGCACTTCAGGGCTGGGGACAGATCCATGCAAAGTTCAAGGAAGGTGGCCTTCCACATACAAAAGTTCTGTAGTCACTGCTCATCATTCCACACCATCATCATGATACAGTCCCACCAGTCTGCACTTGTTTCCTGGAACCAGAATTGGCACTCCATCAACTGATGATGATGGGTGATAGCCTTCAGCAAGCAGGAATTGTTTTGCTCTTTGACTCATAGTAGGGCGGTCTCTGTAACATTGCAATTTTCCATGCTGTGTCTCCTGTCTTGCCCTTGAAAATACTGCAGGATAATCATGAGGTATTCATAATGCTCACAATGATAGTGCAGAGCTGAGTGGGTTCCATGCCTCTCCATGAATGAGCAAGAGAAAAATAGTGCAAGAAATCATTTCCCTTTTCTTTATAACTAGAAGGGAGAGGGAACGAGCATGTTGCATCATGGGAGGATGACAACCTTCCCAGAAGTCTCTGTATCTATTTGTACCCCAAGTGTACTGCTTTGAATGTTGACCCACTCATGAGTAGTGAGGGACGCAAGAGCCTGACTCAAGGAGCCTGGTGTGATCATGCTCCTTCAACTTCCAGAATTTCAAAATTAATAATTCGACTTCCAGAAAGTCAAATTAAAATAGATCCACTATGCTTCACAATGTAGACATACCCGTAGTCTTATAAAATAACCTAACTAGTAACAATGGTTCCTAAATAATTTGACACTGAATTATGCTCTTGGAAGCTAAGACAATACATTCAGCAAATGATGCATGAATTCACTGATCGAGAGATGGAGAAATGTGTAATAAGTGATTTATTAGCGATCTGAATAATTTTTTGAATGGAAACCTATACAATGAATAATGGATTCAAAACGTATATTAGGATGGATGGACAATTAGATAATGGGATGTATTAGGCCAGCAAACATAATATCACTATCCTGTATATATCAGTTTTATAAAAAGGTGTCAGTATCTACTTTGTCTTTTCCTTGATAACAAAATAAGCTGCAAACATTTTCTGCATAATAAAGATAAAATTCCATGGTATAATATTGGTGACTTTGAAAAGCATATAAATGAAGCTTGACTGGTTCAGGTCACCTGAATCCTGAAATGGCATTGTTTCTTAAAATACCACTATATTGGGGATAAGTGAGGTGTGCAGAGGAGTAACCCTATCTCGAGTATTGTGTTATTTAAAGAAAATTAATTTGGTTGAGTCAATATATTAATTTTCTTGCTCATTCCACCTCCTATATCCCTAGTTCCCTTTCTCCTATTTTTTTTCTTCTCAAACCCAAATCCCACAGATTGCTGGTCTATTTTTCAATTCCACTTCCTTCACATTTCTTTTAAAGTACTTATATTCCCTACACTAGACTGTGGTTAGTGTTATGTATCTTTAAGATACTGGTATCTTATTATGTAATTTTAGGCTATGCACAAGAGATAATACTTATGCCATTAATGAGCAGTGATATTAATACTACAAACACCAGTTTCTGAGAAAGGCATTCCATTCATTATATTATTGTAATATTTCAACATAAAACTTGTATTGCAGAAGCACATGCTTATTTCCACCACCTCCAATATTAACAAAATAAAAACAGATCTTGTCAGTCTTCCAAATTCTGTAGTTCAAACTGTTAAGGCTGAATTTATCTGATAATATTTCAAATGAATAAGATGGGATACATTTTATATCAATTTTGTATTATTAATTATTATTCATATAAGTCCTGACAAAGATCATCCTCATCTTCTGACCTTATTCACAATGCCAACCAGTTTCATGCTGGGAGAATCAGTTAAGTATGAGCAGTGGTGAAAATGATACTTTAGATATTCAGGCTGCCAACTTTCCAGCTCATGTAAGACAAATAAAACATCATAAAAAGCATTAAAAAAAATGAGTGTTTCTCTGCAATACCCTAATACCTTAATTGTATTTTGTTTCCCCTTTTCAGACTTGTTTCAGCTGATTTGGCACGAAAGTGCTATATGTATTTAGCATTCCTGTCTTCTAGATGAGATATTGTCTATTTCACGAGTACTAGTGTTTTTATAATCTTCACAGTGATAGCGAACTAAAGGTAATATTGTGGTATATTAATCAAGAAAATGGATAGAGCTTTCTTCAGCATACCAGTAACAGGCTGCTTAATGTTTTATACTTGCAATGAATAAATGTCTGCTTTTACCAATGCCCATTGTGCTGTGTTTTGGCTATGATCAGCAGGGGACATTTAGAAAAAAAAAAAAGAAAAATATGTCATGAAGAGATATTAGACTTAAGGAGAAATATTAATGTGAAAAGATCTCCCTTTTAAATAGTGAAATAGTAAATTTCCCTATAACCAAAGAAAGAAAAAATACTGACTAATATGAATGTCCTTGACTAAAGGATAAATTTACCTGCCTGTAACAGTTATGTAGATTAAGCCGGTGTCTTCTGAAACTAACAGGTCACCAATGGAGCATGACCATGAAGAACAATTCATGCATATTTGTATTTTCCCCAAAGTAAATGGTAATAACAGTTTGATCAACTGACTGTAGTCCTCACCTGGGAAATCTGAAATCACCACCTGTTGTTTTCTTTCTATGCCAGTGTGACACACACCAGTTGTTTCAACTCAATTTAGATCAGTTTATTCTAGTGGGTATACTTGGAACTCTGCTAAATTCAATTCACTTTCGTTTAGCAATCAACTAACCAGTTAGCATTTTAGGGTTATGCAGATTAAAGGATTCACATTAACTGTGATACCTGTATATATTAACATGGACAGAAAGTAATAAAACTAGACTGTTTGGAGATTCTGTGATGGTATTAAAAATATCTATACACTTAATCCTTTGTTCGATATTTTTTAATATGATAAGTAACAAGTGTTCCTTCCTTCCCTTCCATGAAACCAAACTCAAAAGTTCAGCCTTTTTAGATGATGAAGACTGTTAGGCTATGTCTACACTTGCAAGTTAGTTCGAATTAAGGAAGCTTAATTCAAACTAACTTAAGCGTTGGCCACACTAGGCTTTCATTAGTTCGAATTAAGGGCTTCTTTAATTCAAACTAATAAATTTGATTATACCTTTCAAACTAACCCTTAATTCAAACTAGTTAGTTCGAATTAAGTCAATGTGGCCATGTTAGTTTGAACTAACTGCTTAGTTCGAACCAACCGGCACATTGATCTTAATGCAACTGACTAATTCGAACTAAGCAAGTGCCATGCATGGCACTTGCTTAGTTCGAACTAAAATTCCAGTGGGTCATGCTAGTTCGAATTAAGTTAACTCAAACTAACTAAAATTAGTTCGAATTAGTTAGTTCGAATTAACTAATTTGAACTAACTTTGGTAAGTGTAGACATAGAGTTAGGTTTACTGTAATAAATCAGATTCAGTGTTCTAACACCATTTATTTTTTAAGGACCACATCATTAATGTGTAAGTTGGTAGTGACTTTGCTCTGGAGGGCCCTGCCTAGGCTATGGAAATTTTCCCCTTTGACATCCATTTCATCCATTACCTCTGCACTTTAAAAACAGAAATTTAAAAATTCATCCCCTTCCCCTCCACCTTACCTGTAATCTTTTCTTCTTCCTTTTTTTCCCAGGTATGATTGCCTGCATTTTTGTCATTGTGCATGTATAGTTTTGAGCGGAGTTTTGCGTGACTTGACTTTCAAAAGTGCTGAGCAGCAAGCAGTTCCCAGGCTCCTGGTTTTTTAAAGGCTTGAGCTAAATATTTTCATTTTCTGTTTGAAATAAATTTAAACAGTACCTGTCATTATTGAAGGCATACTAGGAAAATATTTGCACCAATTACATGAGTATGTGACTAAGATACACATCCTTGGTAGCAAAGGATGTATTGTTTTAACAGAGTAGACTGCAGAACAGCATGGTATGAGCTGAATTCTCTAATACAATGTTGAATATATTCCACAATTCTGTTGCCATTTTGGTTTATAGCATAAAGGTGTGCAGCAGTAAAACTCTCTGAATAGAGACAGTCCTCATTCAACTGCACTCTATTAGTTGTTTCCTTCTCTTTGTAAATAGAATGATGTTTTAAACATTTACACAGCCAAAGATTAAAATTACAGGTTCACAGTAAACCTAACAGATGTAGTGGGTGGTCAAACAGTGTAATCAAGAATGAATAGATTACACGTCAACCAAAAAAAAAAAAGCCTTTAAGCAGATAACATATATCTAGTTATTTATAAGCTTTATCCAGGACCTGAGGCAATCAAGTATATCTAACCACTTTAATCTAGTGGTGAATAAAGATTGATCGTAGCAAAGCGAAGTCTTTGTCAGCTTGTACTTTGTGGAATTTTCTGTTTGTATGATTAATGTGAAAAAGGTTTATATGACCAACTTCCAGGTTTACAGCTAGCTGTTACTGCCATCTACTGACTAAGTCTACCATATTCTTTGTAAAAGTCCACTTCATTGTGTTGATTTTACAGATATAGTCATGCCTTGTTAGGATGATCTCACAATCTTTCTCTGGAAAACTTAAGACCCAATAGTAATAAGCAAGATCAGGTTAAAAGCTGTTCCAAATTAGTAGCTACTCTCCCAAAGTCAGGCAAACACAAGAATGTTCTTGAACTGGCAAACTGTTCATGAGGAACATGTGTAGAGTAGGTCAAGTCTTTTGATTAATTCTATTTAATGTGGGTGATGGCCAAAACATCTTTTTTTTTAGGGGGGGGGGGCATAGCCAATTTAAATTGCTGCTTTATACACTATTATAATAAACTGAGGTAGACAACAGAGTCTTGTGGCACTTTTAAAGACTAACAGATTTAAACTGAGGTAGTTACTGATACACTGTGATTAAAGGCCCATTTTCTTAATACACCAGAGCAGAGTGTTAAATTAAAATCTTGACTGGTATTACTAGCTAATGAACCAGAGTTGCGGCTTGAAATTTTTCAAGACACTTACAGGACACCACTTTAATTTTTAATCTAAACCACATGATGAAAGATAAATAAATGTAGAAATAAAGGCATCCGCAATGTCCTATTGCTAATTCTACATTAGCTTTCTGAGAAGATAACATGTCTTAATACACTTATCTGTAAAGGGCTAACATCATACCGATATACTTCCGACTGTTTCCTATAATACCCAAGAGATCATTAATACTGAGTAGGATATTTTATTATTCTGGAAAAAAATAAAAATGTATAGTGTGACATAATAAAACATTAAATTTGTCAGGATGTTGCTTATACAAAAAAAAGAGCTGTCAATATAATTTTGTTTAATACTTGGACTGAAGGAAGAAGTACTAACTCCATGCAGACAAGCAGCAAATATGCCATGGACCACAGCTTCAGAACACTTCTCAATGTCTTGAAGAGGTGCTAGAGAAAGATATTAAGGATCTTTCATAATCTAAGAATCGTTCCATTCTTCAGTACCCTAAACACTTTACTTCTGCAATAAGCTAAGCCTTTTTAAATTTTAAGACCAAGGGGATCCTTCCACATAGTTCAATCCTACTCAGCCCTTTCTGGGGACATATGGGTGGCTTGGTTCTTCCCAGAAGTTGACATCAACTAATCGTAAAAGACATTTTTTGTTCCATTATTTCAATGATATTATAGGGCTTGGAAAGATATCGACACAGCGAGAAGAGAATTTGATAGCAAAAATCCAGTTTTCAAAATGGCCTTATTTTCATACTGAAGCCCAGCTAAAGTGTCACTTTAGGAAGACAAAATTTTCTGCAATCACATGTCCCGGAAAAGCTTGGAACAATATAGTAATTGTTCAAGCTTCTTCAAGGATCTAATATGACCACTGTATGTTCTTTTCTGGGATTTACTTCAAGCCAAGATTTCTGCATATGTTTTCTATTAATTTAACTCCTGTGCATGCACTTATAATGTCACATTTGTCCTGGATAGTACAGGAAGAGAGACAAGATATCAGGAATGTAGTTTATCAAGGCTGCAGATTTATTACCAGTTATTCAGCAATAACTCAACCAGTGTACGTCACCCTTCCTCATGTAATTTGCTCCACCTAATGGAAGGCTACTTCTACCCCATTAACCTGACCACAGAACTGTTGCTGGAACCCCACTATTCTTCTTTCATATGAGGGGTAAAGAGCTGGGAAGGAGGGGCTTTCTTTTCATATACCAGACATTAGAAGCCCCAATAAAAGGTGGTCAAAACTCAATTTTCAGTCTATTAGAAATTCTGAAATCTTGAAGTTTGAAATTTTGAACATTTTGAACCTCTACACACAAGAAAGAAAGGAAGTATGGGGGGAAGCAATCTTTTAAGACCCCCAGTGTTTTCTTTTCCACACTTCCTCAGATAAATCCTCTCCACCTCTGAGGCTTGCAGGTGGGCAATTTCTTTCAGAAAAAAAATTGAAAATTTTAGTTTTGATTTCAAGCAGGAAACTAACTAGTAAATACTTTGCTCACTACTACTTGCCTTAAAACTTTAATTCGAATGCTTTGGACTATCAAGAAAGTACGTCTGTTACTTAGATTAATGAAATGGAGTCCAAAAGAGCAGTTGGCATTTGCATCAGAGCGACTAAATAAAAACACTCTTTGGATGAGAAAAGTATCACTGATTTGATTTTCACCAGCTATGATTATCATTCTGCTTTCTCTTCAAACTAGCTACCCCTGGTTTGTGCTTTAAGGCCAGATGTGTCTAGGTTTAAGAATGAAGTACTCTTCATCCCTCAGGTTCTTGCGAAAGGTGTTTATGTCATGTCCCATGTGCTTAAATCAAGCTATGAGCTGCTGCCCTTTCCTGAAATTTCCATGCTTGTTTAAACTAGTCCCTTTATGCAGCCTGGATGACATTTATGGTGTTTGTAACAAATTTGGCAATAATCCACGAACTAGTTGGGTTGTAATGACTTTCATTCTTTATTGTTATATAATTTTTAAAACATTTACAGTCCTGGTTAATAGGCAATGATATAATTAACTTTATACTTTCTAGCAGTCACTATCTATATACCTAAATGAGAGATGTATATATGCACGGCGGGGAC
>ML685903.1:7271124-7295524 GCA_007922175.1 Pelusios castaneus
AGAGCTGCAGGAGGCGCCACATTCACCAGAGGCCGCCTGGCTGCGTGGACCGGCCGAGCCAACGTGGGCAGCCGGGGTGTAATGGGGAAGGTGCATGTCCGGGTCCCTCGGCATCTCCAAGCTCATTGCTCTCGCCTGGGGGCAGCCTGGAGTCTGTAATGCTGGGAGTGCAGAGAGCCCCCCCACAAGGGGTCCATTAGGATGGGGAGTTCCCAGGGGTCCGATGAAAGCGTGCTACTCACTGGCTCTCCGCGGTGGCTGCACAGAGCCACCGCCTAGGACCTGCCTTCCTCCCCCCCGCCCCCTCCATCCAGCTGGGTCCTCTGTACCAGGGACGGATCCTGCAGCTGGAATGGAGGGGCTGATTCTTCGGCCGCTGCCCACGTGGGGATCCAGTCCATCTATATAACTAAACCACAGTTGTATATATGCATGGCGGGATGTGGACGCAGCTCTTGCGCGCGTATATAACTGACACAGTTGTGCGCGCGCAGCAGCTGAATCCACGTGCATAAGCCTGTGGATTAGATAGCTCACGCGCACGGCTGCCCGCCGTCCCTCCCACCCAGCGGTGATTACCATTTTTCAATTTGCGATTCTTTAGAGAATCGGGGGTTTACTGGTATATTTATAATACAATGAGTAGTAAAACAGACAACCTTCTCAATCACTTATGGTCCAGGAATTCAAAGGTCAAATTTCCCGCTCTTTCCATAATATCATATTTTACATTATAAAAAATCTGTTCTTGAAGGTTGCAATCTGCCAAAGAAAACAATTCATAGTTAAGGCAGAAACTATATCACTAACTCATTATCCATTAATTCTAGCTGTAGTATGATGTGGACTAAGCTCTCCACTGCCCTGCATCTTTTGCTATCATTTACCCCTGTCCAAATCAAGTGCCAAATGCTACTCTGTAAAGGTTACAAAATTAGGCTCTTGATTACATTTGGTTCAAGAGACACCAGGCCTTGTACACACGATCAGTTTATCGCGCATTAAAACTCATTACCGCACGATAGCAACAACGGCGTACACATGTGCAACAGGGCTGTTGCGCATTAACTGCCTTGTTGTAGCACAATACAAAAACCACCTTGACGAGGGTGGTAACAGCTAACGCGGAACAGCTGTTGCGCTTTTGTGCTTGTGTGTACGCTTACCACGCAATGATCAGCCTCCGGAACTGTCCCAGCATTCCAAAGTCGTCCTCTCTGGTCTTCCCCCCACCCGCTCTGTGGCCATGACGAAACTGTCCCTGCCCTGCCCTGAACTGATTCCCGGGATTTTCAAATTTCTCGTCTGTTTCACTTCCTGCTCTCTTCCTCGTGGAGTGTACTTGTGCTCCGATCATCAGTAGCAATGGCAGCCTGCCGTGGAAGACGCGCACCCCTTTGGAGCACGGCAGAGGTGCTGGACCTGATCAGCATCTGGGGAGAGTGCACTGTGCAGGCGCAGCTATGCGGCAGCAGGAGTAATTATGACACATTTGGCATAATTTCTCGGGCCATGTCAGAGAGAGGGCATGATAGAGACCCAGTGCAGTGCAGATCAAAGGTGAAGGAGCTCAGAATAACCTATCACCGAGCAAAGGAGGCAAACCGCCGTTCCGGATCAGCGCCTGCTACATGCAGGTGCTACAAGGAAATAGAAGCCATCCTCAGTGGGGACCCCACAACCACTGCCAAGAGTCCTGTGGACACATCAGCCCCCCCTCACCCAGTGATTGCCGGAGCTGAGCAGGATAAGGACGTGATCGAGGAGGAGGAGGAGATGGAGGATGACCTGGAGGAAAGCGCAACCGCGTGTAGCCAGGAGCTCTTCAGCAGCCCCGCTGAGATGTCCACCCAAGGCTTGAACTGCAGCGTGTCCTCTGAGGCAGCAGAGGGGGGTTCAGGTAAGTTTCTCCTTCGTGCAGCTCTGTCTGGCTCCTGCTAAAATATCATTGTCCGGGGTGGGGGTGCTTGCGGGTCCCGCTGTGCACGCTATTTACTCTGCATTCATTAGAAGTGCATCAACACAAGCAGTGATTGTAAAATAATCATCTGCATTTAGGTCAGTAAAGGTTTCCTCGATGTACCTCCAGAACCTAATACTCAGGTTAGATGGGAGAGCGTTTGTGTCTACACTCCCAAAGACGGATACTCTGTCTCTCCAGCTGCAAAGCACAGCCCTGAGAACCATGGCAGCACACAGCGCTGCAGCAAACGGTCCTGGCTTGCAACCGGCAGCATGTAGGATATGTAATCTAGATGGCAGGGGCACTCTGAGGAGAGAGATATCTGGTTCCATCTGTGTGCCCAGTGCAGATTGTGAGCCCCCAGTAAGCCGTCTATTAGAACGTACCTTGTCTGCTTCAGCGAAGCGTAGTGTGTTGACCGCCCTGTACCTTCCAGTGGAATGTGCTACTGGAAGGTTACATTGGTTATCTATGCTATGTGTTAACAATTTCTTTATTGTTATTTTTTTAGTAGATTTGACCTTCACAAGGCCGGTGTCTACCCCAGCTGACCGAATGAGAAACATTCGGCGGCGTGCTCGAAGAAACAGGGAGGATATGTTTCATGAGCTGCTGAAAGCAACACAGGAATCCGCAAAGGAGAATAGAGCCTGGAGAGAGGAATCCCAGCAGCGGAGGCAGAAAAACAGGGACGAACTGATAAGCATCATGAAGGAGCAAACAGAACTGCTCAAAAGCATGATTGCTTTGCAGTCCCAAGCGATTAATGTCTGGGCTCCACTCCAGACAGTTCAGCCGTGTCTGCCTCCCACTCCCCGTAGTCCCTCAAAGCATTTCTTTGAAGGCCACCCTTCCCCCATGGTACAGGACAATATCCAGTCCCCCCCCCAGCCACTTTTTTGAGACCTGGAGCTACACCAACCTGTAACCCCACCCCCATCTTTTAGGTTTGAATAAAAACAGTAACAAATACTTTGAAGAGTGGGTTTATTTGTACACATTATTGAAAAGCTCATACGGTGCACCTGATGCGTCATGGAAGTTTACTAGGGGAGGGCATCATTGAAATGCTCCCTGAGTGCCTCCCTTATGCGAGCAGCTTCTCCTTGGGCCATCCTAATACTCCTAGTGGCTGGCTGCTCGTATGCTTCCTCGAGCGCTGTGCCTCCATAGCCCACCCCGGGGAAAACTTTTCTCCCCTACTTTCACAAATGTTATGGAGGACACAGCACGACGCAATCACAGCAGAGATGTTGTCCTCCACCAAGTCCAGCCTCCCATACAAACAGCGCCAGCACCCTTTTAAATGGCCAAAGGCATACTCCACAGTCATTCTGCAGCAGCTCAATCGGTAATTGAACCGCTCCTTGCTGCGATCCAGGTTCCCGGTGTACGGCTTCATGAGCCATGGCATCAGTGGGTATTGCTGGGTCTCCGAGGATGACTATGGGCATCTCCACCTCCCCCACTGTAATTTTTTGATCAGGGAAAAAGATACCCCCTTGCAGCTTCCGGTACAGACCAGTGTTCCTGAAAATGCGGGCATCATGCACCTTTCCCCACCACCCAGCATTGATGTCCGTAAAACGCCCCTTGTGATCCGCGAGTGCTTGCAGCACCATAGAGAAGTAGCCCTTCCTGTTTATATACTCAGTCGCGAGATGGTCTGGAGCCAAAATTGGGATGTGTGTGCCATCTATTGCTCCCCCGCAGTTAGGGAATCCCATGGCAGCAAAGCCGTCCACAATCTCACGAACATTGCCCAACGTCACTGTCCTCCATAGCAGAATGCGATTGATGGCTCGGCAGACTTGTGAGAGGGCTAATCCAACGGTGGACTTCCCGACTCCAAACTGGTTTGCAACCGATCGGTAGCAGTCAGGAGTCGCCATCTTCCAGACAGCTATCGCAACACGCTTCTCCACAGTTAGGGCTGACCTCATGTTGGTGTCTTTCCGTCACAGGGCAGGGGCCAACTCTGAACACAGTTCCAGAAAGGTTGCTTTCCGCATTCAAAAGTTCTGTACCCACTGCTCGTCATCCCACAGCTGCATAACAATGCGATCCCACCACTCGGTGCTTGTCTCTCGCGACCAGAAACGGCGTTGCACCATGTGCAGATGATCGGTGAAGGAGCTGAGCAATGCGGTGCTGTTGCTCTGCATGGCATCGATCAGCCCCTGCTCCTCAGTGTCCTCGTCTGACTCAGAGCTCATTGCGTACCAAGCAACAAGCCTAGATGTATTCAGAATGTTGAAGGCGACAGTGGAGATCAGAGCAGGATCCATGCTGTCGCTGTTGTGATTGCTTGCAAGTGGTGCGGTGCATCACTGCACTGTTGAAAATAGGCGCAAGTTGCTATTGGAAACGAGGAAGACGCTAGGGGAACACAAAGCACCATGGGAAACTGAGAGTTTACCCATGGCGCTTTGCGTTCCTTTCCTTCATCCCATGATTCATAGCGCCGATTCAGGGAAAATGGAACGATGGGTTAGGTGCCCAGAAGTCATTGCGCTCAACTGCGATAATGCAAGGAATTTTGTTGCGTTGCAAGGAGCGACGTGTGTATGCTTTATCCCGCAATAAAGGTCACGTGACTTTTATAGCGCGATTGCCATGTTGCGCTTTAATCTGATCGTGTGTACATAGCCACTGTCAGTTACTTTGTAATATTTTTGTGTCCTTGTTTGTTTCTATTACTATTCCACAGAAGTTTGAGGACTGTTTATTTCCCAAATGATTTTGATAACTTCAATTTTTAACATTGATTTTTTATCCCTTTGCCTTAATAAGTGTTGTAATTAAGTTACATTCACCTGACTGTTTGCAAAGCAGCATAAAGTTTGTTACCTAACTTGTGTTTCTTGTGGTTCTAAGCAGAAGATACAGTCAGAGGCTGGGCTCAAACAGTTCAGTTCTCAGAGCTTTATTGATTCCGACTGATCAACACCAAGTTTTTCCCCTTCCCCATGGGAGCCAGGTGAATATGTCCAACCTGGAGAAGAGGAACCTGCCAGAGCAGGACTGCTTGGTCTGCTTAGAAGACTCTTAATATATAAAGCATTGATGAGTCTGTTAGGAAAGGGACAGGGGAGAGAATGGTAGAGGAGGACAGGGAAGGTTAAAATGGATGAGAAAAATGTAAAAGAAGAGGTGATTGGTATCCATCCTGGCAATCCATCACTTAGACCCCCACACCAGCAAAGTACTTCAGGCAAGGTAGAGAATAGTGGCAAGTATAGCGACAGTTAAGTGTGGTGTGAATGAACTGGGACACACTTATCACAGCTGGCACTCAGCAGCAACCATATTAAGCACTTAACATTTATGATCAATTTTTCAGTTCTGATTTGGCCAAACAGTAATGGCAGGAAAATGACCAAATCTACCATCACATGGCTACAGGGACTGGCTAACTTAATGATCTATTTTTTTGAATCAATAGGGTTATGACATTTCCCTCTTCGGCGTCCTAGCTTTGCAGGTCTTCCAGGTTTTTTGGTACCAACAAACACCCTCCTGCTTTCTCCCACTGGTTAGCTTTCTCCATCCATAGTGGGTATCATTATTAGTCACTATGGCTGCGTCTACACTGGTAAATTAAGTCGACTTAAGCTTGGCTTAAGTCGACTTAATGTGCCCTGCGTCTACACTACACTTTGCTTAAGTCGACTTAAGCAGCTTGCTTAAGTCGACTTAAGGAAAATAAAGTTGACAATGAAAATTAAGTCAACTTTATTAAACCACCTTTCTACTCGACCTAAGGCTTAACTCGACTTTTTAAAGTTGAATTAAGCCAGTGTAGCCCTGAGGTAGCCCTAAATCGACTTAGGGCTACCCCAGGACTACACCAATGCCCTCCCTGCTGGGGGGGCACAGGAGGAGCCTGGCATGCCCCCCCAAAGGGCAGGGCATGTGGGCACAGTGTGACACTGTCTGGATTTAGGGAAGCATTTATGATATTATTTTCTATGGATATCTCATAAATGCTATAATCCATAGGAACTATGTCATGTTTGGTATCAATAGAAAGGTAGTAATTTGCTGGGAATGATTATATAGTTTATGTCTAGGAATTCTATTTTGATTAGAAGTTAAGAATTTGATGTTATATCCATACTTTAACTTATGTCATTCTGAAGGAATGTCTTAGATGGGAGGGTGTGAACAACCATTGTCTCTTTAATGTTTAGGAATTTTCCAGGTAGAATGGTCCCAGGGAGTATCCTGATGAGGACATAAAGAATACAACCATTGTATCCTTAATGGCTCATCAGTTTACTCCCTGGGACCAGATCACCTGGCAAATTCCTAAACATTAAGGAGACAATGGTTGTTCACACCCTCCCATCTAAGACATTCCTTCAGAATGACACAAGTTAAAGTATGGATAGAACACCAAATTCTTAACTTCTAATCAAAATAGAATTCCTAGACATAAACTATATAATAATTCCCAGAAAATTACTACCTTTCTATTGATACCAAACATGACATAGTTACTATGGATTATAGCATTTATGAGATATCCATAGAAAATCATATCATAAATGCTTCCCTAAATCCAGACAGTGTCACACACAGGGCTCTGCCCTGCCAGGGTCCCTGTCCCCCTTTGCCCCATTGTACCCAGGGGGTGCTCCCCCCTGCCACCGTGGACCTGCCCAAGGTCCCCCTAGCCCCACGAAGTCGACCTAGAGCATCCAGTGTGGACGCTCTAGGTCTACTTTGTAAGTTCTCCTTTAAGTCGACTTTAATTTTAAGTGTAGACACACTAAGTCGACTTAATTAAAGTCGACTTAAAAGTACAAGTGTAGACATAGCCAATATGACAAATACTGGCCACCACTATGGTATTTGTAGTGAATCTAGCAAAGCATATCCATCCCATCCCTTCATATAAGTACACCACAGTTTGATGAACTATTTGTTCAAAGTAACTTCAAGGAACATTTTTAATTGCCTGACAAAAGGCAAAATGTCTAACTCTATTATTAATGTCCTTAGAACAAAATTAAGATTTACACGCCCTTGAGCCTTGAAAGTAAGTTACATTGGACAAAGAGTTACAGAACCTTAAATTATTTATAATGGAAATCCTGACACATCTTCAGCATGAACATGCTGCTGTAACCAAGATGATCCTGCTAGCTTTGTTCAATTGAATATATTTCCTAAATTCCAAATGACTTCACTTTTTACTCTATGGATAACAATATTAATCAGATATTCCTACCGGCAATCAGCATGACATTTCCATTTTGTTTGCTCAGGTATCAAGATAAGACTTTTCACCTCAAATTCAGACTAAAATAAAGTATATTTTGCAGGCATCACTTTGTCTACAGCAGGAATTCTTAGAAAAATATTCCCTCTGGTGCTATGGTTTCTGCCACTGTTAGTTAAACCCACTGAGGG
The DNA here is from genome assembly GCA_007922175.1 of Pelusios castaneus. Classification (NCBI taxonomy): domain Eukaryota; kingdom Metazoa; phylum Chordata; order Testudines; family Pelomedusidae; genus Pelusios; species Pelusios castaneus. The sequence goes on from ML685903.1 coordinate 7,278,506, forward strand.
CCAAAGCTGGGAAGTTTCTCTAACCCCCCCTACTGTAGACAAAGCCTTATGAGAGAAATTAACTATGTATTTTTGCTGCTTCACAGAGCTTTTCTGGGCTCAAAGGTTCCAAGCATTACAGGTTCCATCCTGCTGGGTTTGGGGATGCTGCTCAAGCACCTCCATGCCTCAGTGTTTACTTTGAACCATCCAAACTCTTTAAGGCCTTTTAGCTTCATGAGATTACCATTACAATTCTTCACATGGGTTCATACATGGCCCTCAGGTTATCTGTTTCTTTATGAAAGGATCCTGCAGAGGTTACAATGATATAGATTGGAGGAAAAGATAATGAGGTGGCATCCCTCAACATGTAAATAATTACACGACACTGGTAAAAATGTGAATTGTATCACATCTCCCTCCAACTCATACCCTCTTCATCTCAGTCTTTACTTCCTATACCCTAACGCAGGACCTAGCCTCTAACTGACCCAGAGAACAGAGAAAGAGTAAATCTAAGACTGCATCTCCCCTTTTGGCTACCTGAAGTCCATCTACCTACTGCTTTGCTAAGTTTTGCGTAGGTGGTGCAAAATTGCTGACTGATGCACAGATTCTCCCCACTGCTGCTTTGCTAAGTTTTGCCTAAATATACTTGTTTGTGTGATATTTTTTAAACAACATAGCATTATAATAATTGGACATAAAGGCTATGTCTACACTTGTTAATTTAAGTCGACTTAGCTAAATTGACTTAAAGTCAACTTTAAGTTGACTTTGTTAAGTCGACAGCATGTCCACACACAAAAATTAATTTGACTTAAAAGGGACGCTTCCAAATTGACAGAGCGTCCACACTGGATGCCTAGGTCAACTTGTAGGGGCTAGGTGGACCTGGGACAGGTCCCCAGTGGCAGGGGGGCACCCCTTGACAAGTGCCATGGGGCTCAGGCTTTGGTACAATGGGGCTGAGCCTGACAGGGACCCTGGCAGGGCATAGGGGCAGGGTGGGCAGGGCTCTGCCCTGCCCTGTGGGGGGGCATGCCAGGCTGTGGCTGTGCCAGCCACCCTGGCAGGGAGGGCAGTGGGGAAGCCCTAAAGCCCCCTAAGGCGACTTAAAGTCGACTTAGGATACTCCACATCCACACTGGCTAAGTCGACTTTCTAAAGTCGACTTAGTCAGCAAAGTCGACTTAAAACAAGGTTTAATAAAGTCAACTTAATTCGTAAGTGTAGACGCACCCAAAGTGAGGAAGGTAGGTAGGGATGTGAAGATGTAACAATATTTTAATAAGTAAATAATTGTAACAATGACAATGATACACAAAGAGGCACCTCTACTATTTCCCACACTTTTTACTATAATTTTATGCATGTTTCCCCATATTTTAAGTAGTTGTCTTCATAATTAAAATCCACTCATCACCTAACAATTCATAATATTAAAGTAGAATGTGAAGTACTTGTTCAGTCCTCCCTACCTTAGTATCTGAACCGCATAATCATTAACAACTGTTCTCTTCAACACCTCTGGAAGATAAAAAAAAAAACCAAAAAACATTATCACTATTAGAAATGGGGATCTGAGGCACAGGATAAAGTGAATGAATTTCCGAAGATCACACAGTCAGCATCTGAGAATTAAGAAGGATGAAGATAGCAAGAATGCACACTTGCATAGGCTAGGAATGTGGATGACTTGATAGTTCTGAATCCTTGAATCATTGTCTTTTCTGTAACAATGGAACATATATCAGTTCTTTCCACCTCATGCCAGGGGCAAGGGAGGGAAACAGAATCAAAATACACAGACATTCTCCCCAGCAGGAAACTTATGTATTATTTCTGCTACCTCTCTGTCACTGACCAGTGGAAAGGAACAGAAAAGGCTAGAAAAGTCTATAGACTGTAGCTGAAAGTGTTGGACAAGAATACAGAAATGATGTGACTGAATGGATGGCGAAGGATGACTGGAGAGAAAGACAGAATAATCTTGACCAATCAAGGTTCTTCTGTTATTAATAAAGTGCGGTTCAGCCATAACACACAAAGATAACTAGTGTGATGGGGTGTAAAAACCCCATGCAACTCTGAAAAAAATCAGTGTTGCTAACTCATTTGAGGTCAAATACAATATTGCTGTAATAACTCTTGTACTATTTTCTAATGCATCTTTCAGAAATGTGTTATGTTCCCATAGTGCAGTAGCTATGTAGGCAAATATGGAAACTATTATGCCTTCAGAAGTTCACACATTGCCTTGAACATCAGAACTAGAGATGGTTTAAAAGTTTCCAGTGAAAAATTCTGTCAGAAAATGCCAATTAGATTAAATGTAAAGGTTTCACTGGAATGTATTTATTTTGTCAAAAAAGGGGAATTACTGAAATGTTCCATTTCAATGGCCATGGTTTTATTTAGACTATCTTATTATCCTAAAAGAAGCATTGCAGAATACTTTGTTTTATGAAAAATTCTTAGACCTTGATTTTTTATCTGGATTTCAAAATCTGAAAATTTCTTGAAGCACAGAAAATCAGTTTTTCATCCAGCTTTAATCAGAACCCTTTTTACAGAGGGTATGCTGCCCAAAGCATAACAGTCATTCCAACTAAATTGTTGTTATAACTTGATTAAAGACCAATGCTGGAAAAAGGTTGAAGTGAAGGAGTTTAGGTGTTCTAAGAAAATTACAATTTAGATTACATTAATGCTATCACGTTAATCATGTTATTAATGTTAATATTAATATACGATATTAATTCTGATGCTGATTTCACATAAAACAGCTGAAGCCCATGCATAGGTGGCGCTAGAGATAAAGAACAAATGCTCACCTGTACCACCAGAGAGTCCTTCATTTGATACCTTCAGATAAGTATAAAGTACTCAGTTGGGCAGACCACAGGTTGGGCTCTGTACCCTACTTCTGTATGGAGAGGAGTGTGGATTGTCTGCTGTACACATTGCTTACTATACATTTCAGACACAAAGACCAATCACTCAGATCTTCTGGATTCAGTGACTGTCACCTGTATGGAGTAAACAATATAGCATTTGGTTTTTGCACAATTCCTAATGATAAGTTGGGAAACATGATAAAAGCACCGAATCACTGTTCCTCTAAGATAATCAATGCCACAATGAAAGTTTAAAAGGACAGTTTGTAACCAATTGGCAGGCAGACCCAAATTGTTCCCTACAGCAATTTCAAGGAAGTCATGGGGCTACAGCAGGAATAAAATTGGACCTTAGTGTTACTGATTCAATTTCCATAAAATATGTTGTTTAGGAGCCAATATAAGACAATGCATTTGTAGCCAATCATTGAGTATATGCATTAGTTACAAAATTATGCCTTAAACGTGAGTTTAATATTGAATGCCAGGCCTTGCGTATTCCATTGTCATTGTTTGATAAGTAGATTTTTTTTTCCTTTAAGAAGTCTCTGAATGAGTGAATAAACTAACCTGACAAGTGCCTTTATTAAAAAAGTCCAAAATAAGATGTTATGCAGATGTAACATACCATGAGAAAGTCATTTTTAGAAGACACTAGCCAAGTAAAGCGAAATCAAAGGATAATCCAAATAAAACAAAATTCTAGCTGAAGGAATTCAAGTACAACTAGCAAAGATGCCAAATAGTAAATTAATCTTTTTAGTTCTACAACTATTTTTTCAAGTAAAAGAAACGAGTTTAGTTCATTAAGCTTTATAATGTATTATTTGGGTGTGAATTTGAACAACTGCGGGGTATTTGGGGAAATGTAATTCATCTAAAAGTTTCATGTATTTTGTCACAAGCAAATTTTTTTCTGAAACTTCTTACAAGCGGAAAATAAAACATACATTCAAGTACTGAAAGGGTTAAATAATATAGTCATGCTCCTTTTGTAAAGCATTATTTTACACACAGTCCTCAAGCATTTTCATGTTTAACTCTGAAATATTTTATAAAAAACTACACTTACAGTGGTATTTTTGTGTTAATTAAATGAGATTTGAGGGAGGTGGCCAGGGGTGTTTGAACACCAATTTTAAATCAAATTATATGTTGCATGCTACTGTGCCATTTAAAATTTTTCAGTTATTGAGGTCAGAGGAGAAATAATCCTTTCTGATTTAGGTGGCCAGTTATACATCATTCAAAGTAAACAGGTCATAAATAACCCATAGTCTGAAATTTGTCTACATTATTATGAGTAACAAATACAATGGGAGAAAAAAGTCAGGCTATGCTTATGAATTATTTTAACAAGGAATGGGCTCAATTCATAAATAAATGATAATTTCCTAACTAATAGTTGATCACATGTAACTACACAAAATTAAGTGTTCATATGCATGTTTTTCAGGATGTATAACATACGACTGCTAAAATCTGGCACTTTTAAAATCAACCCAGTTTTCCACAATTTTCCAGTAATCAAAACTCAATTTCTTAGTGTTAAATATTTACCCCACATGTTGGCCCAAAAGGCATCTTCTTGTTGTAGGTGCTTGTCATCTCATTACTTCTTGCTGAGGAATCATAGAAAACAGAACACTGGTATTGGTAAAGAGTGGAAAAATCAGTTTACTTTTAAAGAGTATATTTATTTATGTTAAGGCCGTTATGTGTACGTGTATTCTTTGTTACATGCAAACTCTTATTTAGCAGTGTTAGTCCATTTTTTTAAATAGTAAAAATAAAACTTTTTTTACTTTCCTATCAAAAAGATCTCCCATTCAAACATTTCAATGGCATTAAAAAGTTTTGCATTTTTAATGTCCCAAATATCACTATTCATGAACATGCTCTCTAATCCTTATTTCATTTTTTTTTTTAACATTTGCCAGAAAATCAGTTCATACTGAAGTGATTATTCTAGGCCTAATTAATTGTAAAGAAAGTGGAAGCTCTAGTTTGAGTAAATGCAGTAGAAAGTGCCTTAACGAGTGAATTCCAATAAATGTTTTAGGAGTAACTATGCTGTGGTCTGTCTTTATTTTGCTCACCCAGTGGTTGAATGCATCAATAGGAAATTAGAGCAAAGAGGAGGAGGACAACAAAAAATTGTGCCAAATCCTAAATAAAGAATGTTAAAAAGAGCATTAATTACAGGTTGTTAATCATATTAGGTCAAATTCATCCCTATTGTAAACCCATTGGCTTTGTCTACACTTACTAAAGTTAGTTGGAATTAGTTCGAACTAGCAAAATTTAGTTCAAACTAAGCAAGTGCCATTTATGGCACTTGCTTAGTTCGAATTAGCAAATTGCATTGAGTTCAATGGGCCGGTTAATTTGAACTAAGCAATTAGTTCAAACTAACATGGCCACATCGGTTAATTCGAACTAATTAGTTTGAATTAACACTTAGTTCGAATAGCATATTCAAATTTATTAGTTCGAATTAAGGAAGCCCTTAATTCGAACTAATTAAAGCCTAGTGTAGCCAAGGCTTTAGTTAGTTCGAATTAAGCTTCCTTAATTCGAACTAACTTGCCAGCGTAGACATAGCCATTGAGCTTTAAGTTACAAGAGACCTGAAAAACTCGGTAGAGTTCGAAAGTTTGTGTCTTTCACCAACAGAAGTTGGTCCAGTAAAAGATATTACTTCACTCACATTATCTCTCTCATATCTGGGGAGCAACACAGCTACACCTACACCGCAAATGAGTAAAGACACTCACATGCATAAGTTTTCATGGGATCAGGATTAAGACCAGACCTAAACTGGTGTAACAAACAAGTAGAGATAGTGAGGAGGGAAGACGCATGAAACACTGAGGGGAACACATGATTACAAAGAGAAACTATGTGCAAAAATCACAGGTTTTGAGTTGTTTGTTTAGCATATAAAAAAAGAGATAGAAGCTGTGTTAGAAATTACTGTTGTCTACCTGACTAGACAAAGTGACTGTAGTATTTTCAAATTCTACTATTTGTGGTCTGGCTGGCTAGAACTACTTGAAAATAGCAGTTCTTACTGAAAATGCTGATAGACATTTTGTGATAGGAGTGCTAGTAGATGCCACTGTAATAAATCAAGAGAACAGTTTACTCAACACTTCATTTGTAAAGAAGGGAATCAGCCACACACTTTTCCTTTTCCTGTCATGGAGAATATATGTCCTATTTATTTCCTCAGCATTTCTAGAAGTACCAGACACCTGTATTGTTTAAATCTAGCATTAATCATTTCATCACCTCTGTCTCCTCATTTACAACATCTTGCTCCTTTCTGATCCAATTTCCATCAGTGATTTATATAATGACGGGGTACAAACAATTAGCCTGACATGAACCTATTTCTCATGTATTCAGCACAGGATTTGAGTTTTATAGTCATCAAATCACTTGAACTTCAATCTGTTCCAGTCAGGTTTCTGATGATCAGATGTTTACCTTGGAGGTTTTGCCTTATGAATTAACAATAAAAGGACTTTTTCAAATATTTCTAAATGACTCTTCAGCTAGATGATGATCCTGGGCCTACTCCTACTCCCATTGGGTCAAATTCTGCCTTGCTTTTATGTAGGTCCTCAGTTCGGAGGAAAAGAAAGGGAGCATAAAATAAGTCTGGCAGAATTCCAGTCCCTGTACCTAAGGGCGCAGTGGAACTCTTACCTCCCTTCTCTTGTGCAAGGCACCCAGTGGTGATGGAGAGAAGCTGAGGCTTCCACTTTGCACCACCCTGCTGCATGAATCTATTCAGCAGTGTGCCCCATGTAGCGATGTCTATATTTCCCCACGTTCCCTGGGAGGTATTTGTTATACTATATTATATAGAATGGAATGTCAGTTAGAAATTGACATGAAATTTGAAAGGAAGGGAGTGAAGGGGGACTTTCTCTTCATCTAGCTAGACATTTCTAATGTGTCCATTGTACTATCTAGACAGATGTGGACTCCACTAAAGTACCTTCTCAAAGAAGACAGCATGATCCAAACACAGCAGTGTGAAAATAAACTTTATTACACTAACTCCTCCTGCAGGAAAGTTAATGGTTATCTAGGGAAAGAAAACTGATCATATATCCACTTTCTCTATTATTTCAAAAACAGTAAATTGCAAGAGTTAGACTAATAAAAGAGCAAGATATAAATATTAATTTTTACAGGATAGGTAGTCCTTGGGTTAAGCACCTCATTGAAATTTAGGAAGAGGCCTGCAAGTAAAAATAGCTTAAAATTATTTAAATGAGCTATCTTGTATAGTAAACAAGATAAGTCCCATCCTAGGGAAAGAGACACAATGCCCCTTCCCATTTTTGGTTTCTCTGAGGCTAGAAGGAAGTCATTTATTATACCATTTATAATGCATAGCAAATTCTGTTGGCCAATATACTTGTGGGGGGGGGGGGGAAAACTATCTAATCTATAGATTTTAAGGCCAAAAGGGACCATTGTGATTATCTAAACTGACCTCCTCCATAACAAAGGCCATAAAACTTCCCTGAACTAATTCCTGCTTCAGGTTCAATAGCTATGATGGAGAAGGAGCACTTCATTTCCCAAAATATTCTATTTCAATTTAAAAAATTCAACGGTTGGAGAATCTACCACAACCTTTAGTAAGTTGTTCCAATGGTTAATAAATCTCACTATTAAAAGTCTACACTTTATTTCTAGTCTGAATTTGTCTAACTTCAACTTCCAGCCATTGAATATACATTTGCCTACTACAATGAAGAGCATTCTATTAGCAAATGTATTTTACCCATAAAGCCAACTAAAAACCAGATCAAGTCATCCCTTCACCTCCAGCTGACCGCTGAGGTGGTCATTCATCTACATTTGAAATATATATATATTGAAGAAGAAGAGGAAGTTATTTACTTCTAATTGGAGTTTTTTTCAGATGTGCTATCCCTATTTGTATTCCTTCCAATACCCACCTACTTTCCCCTCTGCTACAGGCTCTCTATGCAGCAGTAAGAGGGGGGACTGCTTCATACCACATAGGCTCTTATCTAACCTGAAACATGTAGTGATGTAAGATGACTGTGCGGGTCAACAGCTACTGCTGTTGAAAAAAAAAATTCCAGCTCCAGCACATGGCACACATGCACACCTGCATTTGGCATATAAATAGGGACCACTCATCCTGGAGACCCTCCAGTTACAGTAACCTCCTATGTTATTCAAAATATTGCAGATTCTGAATTAGTAGGCTTCCACCTCAATTTTGTTTAAATTACTTTGCATGGTCCACAGTTTTGCATATATTTGGAGGTTTGGGTCTGCACACCCAAATTTTCCATGTTGGTACATTATCTGATCTTGGAGAGTTTTGGGGAGGGCTGTCATCAGGGTGGGGTGAGCAGGGCAGTGCCTAGGGTGCAAAAGAGGGAAGGGATGGTAAAAATTATGACCTCTTGTATAACACAGGCCATAAAACTGACCAAAAATAATTCCTGAGCATCTCTTTTAGAAAAAAATATTCAAACTTGATTTTTAAAATTGTCAGTGATGGAGAATCCATCATGACCTTTCATAAATTGGCCCAATGGTAATTCCTTCACTGTCAGTAAAGTAGATCTTATTTTCATTATCAATTTGTCTAGTTTCAGTTTCCAGCCATTGGATAGTGGTGTAGCAAGGGTGTCAGGTGCACACCGGTGACCAGGGTCCAAGCACACATTTGTGCTCCCCTGGGAGCCCCATGTACCCCACACCTTGCAGCCCCTCTGGCCCAGTACTCCCCTGCAGCCTGAGACCCCAGGGGGGTAGGCCCCCACTGCTCCCCCATCGCTACATCACTGCTATTGCATCATGTTATACCTTTCTCTGTTAGATTGAAGAATCCATTTTAAAAATTTTCTCCCCAAGTATGTACTTACAAACTAATCAAATCACCCCTCAATCCTCTTTTAAGACAAATAGATTGAGCTGCTTAAATTTATCACTATAAAGTAGGTTTTTCTAATCCCTTAGTCACCTTCATGACTCTGAACCCTCCTCAATTTATTAATATCCTTTTTTAATTGTGGGCCTCAGAACTGGCCATGGTATTCCAGGAGTGGTCATACCAGTGCCCAATACAGAGATAAAATAACCTCTCTACTTCTACTCAAGATTTCCTTGCTTATACACCCAAGGATTACATTAGCTGTCTTGGCTGCAGCAGCACACTGGGGCTGCGTCTACACTGGTAAATTAAGTCGACTTAAGCTTGCTTAAGTCGACTTAATTTACCCGGTGTCTACACTGAAGTTTCCTTAAGTCGACTTAAGCAGCTTGCTTAAGTCAACTTAAGGAAACTAAATTCGACTTAATTAAAATTAAGTCGGCTTTCTAAAACCACTTTGCTAATCGATCTAAGGCTTAAGTCAATTCTCTAGAGTCGACTTAAGCCAGTGTAGACATAGGGGAGCCCTAAGTTGACTTTGTCGACTTAGGGCATGTGTAACTTCTCACCGGGACCACTCAGGTCCCGGCAAGAAAGGACCACGGGGTTTGCTTCCTTCTCCCCATGACCCGCGCTTCAGGCTTCCCACACTCCCTCCTAGCCGGGACCATGCGGTCCCAACGAGGAAGGAGAGCTGGAGACCCGCGCTCCAGCTGCCCGCTGCTGAGCAGCTGGAGTGTGGGCTGGGACCCGCGCTCCAGCTGCTCAGCAGCGGGCAGCTGGAGCGGGGATCCCAGCAAGAAGGAACCTCAGGGCTCTGGAGCAAACAAGTCCACTTATATAGTCCAGTGTGGACTCTAAGTTGATTTACTAAGGGCCCCTTTGAGTCGACTTAAGAGTCCAGTGTGGACTCTTAAGTCGACTAATTAAAGTCGACCTTAATTCCCTAGTGTAGACATAGCCTGGGATCTCATGTTCAGATGATTACCCAACACGTTCCCCAAATTATTTTCAGAGTAACTGCTTCCCATGATAAAGTTCCCCATCCTTTAAGTAGGAAAAAATGAGTAGGCCAAGCTGTACACATTTATATTTAACCTTATTAAAATGCAGATTGTTTAATGTACAGTTAAGGTTAAAGAGTTCCCTTGGTGCCAAAGTAAGGGACTTGTTCTTCCATGGAAGAACAAACATCAATAAGAAAATGTTGAATTTTGCAGCAGGATAATTTTCTGACACAGATCTTCATGAAATCAGCCCAATCATTTCTCTCTATCCACTATCTAGAAGATTCTGGGAGGTAAAGGAGTGTTGAATTAAATGGCTGAGCTCAGGAACAGACCTGTTACCTTAAAGAAAAGTAACAAAAAAGTGATGCATAACAGAAAGAGTAAGAAAAGCCAAAAAGGGTTAACCCTCTGCTCTGTACTGTAACATTACAAAATAGTCAAATTCCAAAGAGGTTAGTCTTTAAAAGTGCCACAGGACTCTATTACAAAATAGATAACTCTTACCATGCTTTATTTCTAAGTCCAGTGGATAGATTGTCAAATCTATCTCTGTTCCTTGTGTTCTCATTGATTAGTTTTTCTAGTTTAAAGAGAAAGTTTCTCCTATTTCTCCTGCATCCAAGGTAAGGCAAAAAAAAAAAAAAAAAAAACCTAGAGAAGATGTGACAGGCATATAGGGAATCTAGAGATTTTAGGTTTAGATCATTGTGGAATCCAAGAGATACACAATTATAATGTATTATGTGGGAACTTTCCCTCCAACTTTCTAATTTTGGCCTTGGGGATGTTTGTTTTGTTTTGTTCTATTCTCTAAATAGGCTTCTGCCACTGGACAAATTTTCCTCTGAATTATCTTATCTGGATTCCTTCAGGGTTTGTATAACCTAGGATATTTTTTCTGAAGATATCCCAGGGGAAGGTAAGTTTAGAAACTAATACAGATAATATTATTTGTGTTTATCTAGAAAACAAATCCACTTGATGGAACAAAACCTATTAGACATCTGGTATTATTGTCTGGTTTTAATAAGAGGATATCAAATGTGCAATTGCATATTCAAATATCTTGATTTTCAGCTTCGTTTTTCCTACATCAGCAGCACATGTTGCTTTAATCTGAAGATTTTTATTACAATCAAACTGAGTTTATCTCAGAAACAATTTATTTTAATAGGATATCTTCATTATGTTGCTTGCTTTGATTTGAGTGCAGTAAAATGTAGTTTTCCTCCTAGGAGGGGATTTTAAAGGATTATGCAGTCATGACAACTCTCAAAGAAAAAGGTATTTTTTTATATTGCTTTATTATCCCTTCAGTTTATCAGCCTGAATGAAAATATAAAATGCACTATATGTTTTAATTATCATGTACTGATTATGAAATACCTACTGCCATTGATTAATTGTTCAGAACCTACTGTTTTCAAAAAGTAATAAGAATCTTTCCATGATATACCATCCATGCCGCATACTATAAAGAAAAATGGGGAATGGGGTTTAATCAAGAAGCTTAAGAATTCTGAGAATATGTATGCAAGCTTTAAATGATGAAATCCACAAAGAAGCAGCATTCTCTCACAAAGTGAAAGCAAATCACAATTTCTTTGTGATTATAGCAGTGTTATAATATTAGAAAATTTCCTCAGGTTTCTCTTAAACATCTGTCATTATTAAATCCCTTGATTTTTACCTATCACTTGATTGGATCAAACCTAACTGAGTGGAAAAAAATATTCTATTTCATTAATCAAAGAGATAAATAGCACACTAACAGGGAAGGAGGCCCTTGAAAAATTCCACCGAGATGTCAACAATTTCCACCCCACCATCAACCTCAGCCTGGATCAGTCCACATGAGAGAGCCACTTCCTGGACACTATAGTACAAATAAGTGATGGGCACATAAACTCCACCCTATACTGAAAACTTTCTGACCATTATACCTATATCTATTGTCTAAAGCCAAGACCAAAGATAAAAATGAATTTGCTCAGATCTTTCAGTTGGAGACAAACACCTTCAGGATCTTTATCAAGAATTTTTTAAACTACAATACCCACCTGGGGAAGTGAAAAAAACAAACAATAAACAAAAAAACCAGATTAACAGAGCCAGATGGGTACCCAGAAGTCTACTACTAAAGGACAAGCCCAACAAGGAAAACAGAATGCCACTGGTCATCACCTACAGCCCCCCAATCAAACCTCTCCAGCACATCCAGGACAGCCCATCCCTCACTCTCTCAAGCCTTGGAAGATAGATCACTCTTCGCTTACAGACACCACTCAACATTAATAACTACACACTATACAGCAGAAATACTAAGGCAGGTACCTATCTCTTCAAGAAATCTCGTTGCCAACTCTTCCCACATATCTACTCAAGTGACAACATCATAGGACCTAACCAAATTAACCACTCCATCAGGGGCTCATTCATCTACACATCTGCCAATATAATATATGCCATCATCTGCCAACAATGACCCTCTCCTTTTTATACATTGGCCAAACTGGATTGTGTCTGCACAAAAGAATAAATGGACTCAAATCAGACATAAAAAATGGTAACATTAAAAAACCAATTATGAGAGCACTTTGACCTTCCCAGATATTCTGTAAAAGATATTACAGTTACAGTGCTTCAACAGAAAAACTTTAAAACCAGATTCCAACAAGAAACTGCAGAAGTAGAATTCATATGCAAATTTGATACTATCAGACTAGATTTGAATAGGGACTTGGAATGGCTAACTCATTACCAAAGATGATTCACATTTCTACCTCCTCATCTGTTGTTCCACACTGTTTGAATCAAAACAGCTTGGTTGGTTTGCTGAAAAAGCTTGAACTGACCTTGTGACTTACCCTTCTTTGCATTTGTGTGTTCTCCTACATACTGTAGTTTCCATTTCATGCATCTGATTAAGTGGGATTGTGCCCACGAAAGCTCATGTCACAAATAAATGCGTTAGTTTTTAAAAGTGCCACAGGATTCCTTGTTTGTTTTGCTGAAATAGACTATCACGGCTACCTCTTTAGAACCTATTAGCCAAAATGAGGTCCAGTGTGGTACCCTGTTGATTGATACTGAATTTTTTATCTAGAATAACTTACTCCTGAATAAAACATAGCTATTCTAAAAAGTGACATTGGATTCCCCCATTTCAATCATCTGCCTATCTGCTATTACACTGGCATTTAAGGTCCCCAAGCAGCCTTTGGAGCTCTTCTGGTTAGCTCATAACACTATTCTTTGAACTACATATTCCGACTGACAAAAAAAGGATTATACTGAAAACAAAAAACAAGAACACAAAATAGAACCAAGCAGATTTCTTCTCAGTTTAGAAATATAATGGGGATTATGGCCATCAGGGCAGTGGGCTCCCCCACACTTGTTTACTGGATAGACCACTATATCCATGCAGCTAAAGCCACTGAGGAAGCCCCCAAATCCATAACAGCATTTCATATAGATAGCCACCAGCATGCATAGTTGGTCATACATTAGACTGCATCCTAGGCCTACCAGTGAATATAAGACAGTAAAAAAACAGACATCTAAGGCAGACCTCTATAGTACCAAGAAAAGATCTGAACCCAAATATAGAAACAAGGATAAGTCACAGTCATCATAGTTTGTCAAAAATACAGAATATCTTCAATAAAAACCACATCCTGAGTATAAGGTAAGGAGTAAAAGCTCTGGCAAGACATTTGACTATATACTGGCCACTATCTTTGATACATTACCATTTCCATACATCTCCACTACCCACTATGATTATCTGATATTTGAATAATAAGAAGCAGGATGGTAGGAAACCAAAGAGTTATTGGTGGATAATACAGTTGAAGGCAGATTGAAATCCAGGAAGGCATCCAGGACAGAATTTAAGAGATTTTTCTACTTCCGTGTTCTCAGTAACTAAATTTTGTCTGTAAGAACCTCACTAAGTCACTGTCAACCTGGACAACCTTCACATCATCCTAGACACCAGCTCCACAAAATGTGGTAAACTGGTTACCAGCTATTTGACAGCAGCTACCATACACCAATCCCATGACAAATTTAATACCTCTCATAAAATTGGGTGTATTTATGAAGCAAGGCACTCTTAAAATATTGAAAGAAATCAAAGTTGCCAAGATTTATTCAGGCCCATGCCCATAAACACTGATCAAAAATGTCCAAGAACATCTGGGACTGTTATTGGAAATTAAGACCATACTTGAAAAAAGAAATTTACTATCCACCTTAAATAATGCCGTGGTCTCAAGAAACCATTTCTGGACCCATATATTATTGTAAGCAAGGTCTGGAGGCTGGGCACTTCTCTTGCTTAGCAGCTAAAAGGGGAGCTTTGTATTTGCATGAGTACAATTCAGTACTTAGCATAATTACATGATATATGGATGACCCCGCCCAAGTGCTGGGCATGATTAACTGCTTAGTTCGAACTAACCGGCACATTGACCTTAATGCAACTGACTTAATGCACTTGCTTAGTTCGAACTAGCATTCTAGTGGGGCTATGCTAGTTTGAATTAAGTTAATTCAAACTAACTAAAATTACAAAGGGGTAGCCATGTTAGTCTATTGTAGAAAGACAAGAGTGTCCTGTGGCACTTTTAAAGACTATAAATCTGTTAGTCTTTAAAAGTGCCACAGGACTCTGTTGTCTAACTAAAATTAGTTTGAATTAGTTAGTTCAAATTAACTAATTCAAACTAACTTTGGTAAGTGTAGACATCGCCATTGAGTGGCGATAGGCAATTGCTCATCTGTGCAGTCTCTCAGATAGATCTGACCAAGTTTAATTCTCTCCAAGGAAGTAGAGGGAATGATCAGGTTCATAGTAATGTTTTAGTTATCCTGAACAATACTTATATGCATTGAAAGCTGGTAGGTGTTCTGATGACACCAATACACACTATTTTTACTCTTTAGTTTAATACACATTTTATTGCTCTTGTTAAAGATCAAACATTGCAAATGTGAAGTGTGCGTGAAGTTTTTTCGTGTCAGAGCTTTCTCACTCACAAGAGAATGATTTTTAGTGGAAAAGTCTCTTGCTTGTTTCTGGTTGCAGCTGATAACTGCATTTTCTTTTCCCATTTCTTTGCTCTCGGCAGTAAGCAATTGCACTTACACATAATTAATGGAGAAAAGCCAAGTCATTCAATTGTTTTATATTTATTCCAGGCTCAAATATATAAACAAAACAAGGACATGTCCATCACAAGCCATTTATTTCCCATGAAAATAAAGCTTACAAACAGGGAGGCCTTATAATAAATCCTAGCTGCAAAGGTCCAAATTTCCATACCTTAAGGCTATTAGTACGGAAAGGATTAATCTAGTTGATTACATTCTAAAACAAGGTATTTATTCAAGTGGAAATTATGAAGAAAATAAACATATCAGTCATGGTAAAACTTTCTTTTTGCGGGCACAGAATATAGGTAGTATGCTCTAAGTTAACAAAACTTACAGATGAGAAATCAGAAGGATCCGCTCCTTGTTTCCTGAGCATGTGGAAAATGCGACCCTTGGACTCCAGTACATTTTATTTCCAAATCTGACACAACAGAAAACAGTCTAAAAAATTGAGCACAAAATTATATGCACAGAGCTCATAAAAATATACTGAAAAATGTTAAGATAATAGTTCCAAATGGTTCCAAATGTGGAAATCTGCAATATCATGGAACTCTTGTGCTGAAGAACTGTGTGATTTATTTGCTGCTTCAGTGAGTGATCAGTCCACCAAAACTGCAGCCTGGTATTTGACATTCTTGGCTTCTTTTATCTTTGTTACCAGTACTTCCCCTCTTGGTCTAGGGAAGAAGTAGGGCAACCAGCCTCACTCTCTCCTCTGGGTCCTAGACCACGCCTATTCAGGTGGTTAAGAACTATTCCTTCAATCTCTCCACCACTTTTCCATGAGTTGCTCCTACTTTTATTTCATATATCCTCCACATAAGATGAGCAGACTCCGGTATCCCTGTCTTGCCTCTATGGTTTCTCAAAACTTTTCCAAGTCTAGCTCAGAAGGTGACACCTGCAACTCAATTTCCATTCCTCAGTGCAGCTGAAAGACAGTACTGCTAGCAGTTTCTTGCCCCAAGGCAGTCATTAGCTCTGTCCTTTGAACAGGGATGCTCTCAGTCCTCACGCTCTACGGCTATGTCTACACTTGTGATTTTAAGTCGACTTTAACTAAGTCGACTTAACTAAGTTGACTTAGTGTGTCCACACTTAAATTTTAAGTCGACTTTGGGGGAAACTTACAAAGTCGACCTAGAGTGTCCACACTGTATGCTTTAGGTCGACTTTGTGGGGCGAGGGGGACCTAGGGCAGGTCCACGGGGGTAGGGGGGCACCCCTTGCCCAATGTCAGGAGGCTCAGCCTTTGCCCCATTGTACCTAGGTACAATGGGGCAAAGGGGATCAGGGACCCTGGCAGGGCATAGGAGCAGAGTGGGAAGGGCTGTGCCCTGCCCTGTGGGGGGGCATGCCAGGCTACCCCACGTCTACACTGGCTTAAGTTGACTCTAGGGAGTCGACTTAAGCCTTAGGTCTACTAAAAAGCAGGTTTTATAAAGTCAACTTAAGGAAAATAAGACTTTGTGTATATAGTGTATACGCAGTAGTGTAGTGTAGTGTAGACGCAGGGTAAATTAAGTCAACTTAAGCAAGCTTAAGTCGACTTAATTTACCAGTGTAGACGCAGCCTAGGACAGGAGTTTTCACTCAGACCATTTTGCCTTCAAATAATCTATCTTACTTCTTCCCAGAATGAGTTCCCCCTCAGACCTCTCTCTGAAGTTGGGGTTCTTCATCAGAACTCTTACCTTAGGGTATACAGTTACAAGGCCTTTTGCTAGCTGCCCTCAGCTGAATACCCTTCCTAATTAGCCTTCCAATAGAGAGGGTTCAGCAGGCCAGCCTTCTGCTGTCAGCATCTCCCTACTGTGAAGGAGGAGGCAACCTTTATACTGCTCCTTTTCTTCCAACCCCTTGCCAGTTGGTTGGGTGAGAGGGGTGCCCTGCCCATTCTGTTTGGTTTCACGCCCTTAAAGCTACAGTCTGCTGACTCTTTCCTAGAGCATCTTCATTGGTTGTTTTTTTTTTTGTTTTTGGGGGTTTTTTGGGGGGGGGGGGTGGGGAGGTGGAGGGGTGG
>ML685903.1:7295624-7315177 GCA_007922175.1 Pelusios castaneus
GGGGAGGTGGAGGGGTGGTGTTGATCCTTCCAAACTCATAAAGAGCTGAGTCGGGTGATGGAGCGTGCTGACCACTATAGGCTACTAGCTTCTGTAATGGGCTATCCCATCACACTCTCCTTATCTTTTGTCATAAATGGAATATGTAGACCAAAACAAAATATTTTCTTTGGAAAATTTCATTTGAGTCAAAAGCATTTTTCATTGCAAAAATGCTTTGAAGACAATATTTTGACCCAGTCTAGTGATTAATGAGTTTGGGTGGTTAGTTTTGGGGCCCTCACTTAAGACTCTCTGAAAAATACCAGATTTTTTCAGAGTAAGTGCTCAGTGCTTTCTGAAAGTCAAGTTCCTTTGTGATTCTTCAAATTAAACATCACAAATATAGCCATACAAAAATCATTGGTCATTTTAGGAAACCTGGGACTGAAAAGATGGAATGACAAGTAAAATTAGTTAATCAAATATTTTCAACAGAGATTTGATTTAAGGAATGAGCAAAAATCAGGTTAGTTGTTGTTGTATACAAACTGGTTCACTCATTTCTAGTGGAAATATTCATAGCCTTGAAAATGTTATGCTCTCTCAGGTAACACATTGGACTAGTTTTTTCTAATATGAACATATACAATTATATTTGAACTCCTAGTAGAACATCTGTTTCTATTATAGCATCTGTAGCAGGACAGTTTCCCCGCTCCGGCAAAAAATGGGTTAAAAACCAGTGGACAAGAACAGTCGATGAGGGAGACAGGTGCAGGGCCAATCTAAGCAGCTTTTTCCCTGGCTAGCAAGGCTGAAGGATATATTGTTGAGTTAGGTGGGAGAGGGAGGACCAGGAACAGCTCTGTGGGGACTTCCAGGGCTTAATTATAGTCCAGACCCTGATATAAAGACACCCACCCACAGCAGCATTCTTTCTCACTGTGCCTCTCAGTGTTTGTGCCTATGCATATGTACTGTATATAGGATTGCAAAGATGGGAAACAGTTGTCTGCAGTTCATAGGCTATGAGGCTGCTCAATGGTCTTTAAAATCCTATATTCTTTCTCAACCCCATATACAAGGAAAGAGCAGGTGATGAATCAAGACAGGTGGTTCAATCTCCATGTCACAGTGTAAGCAGCCAAACAATTTAGGAAACCTCTCTTGACTTCCTTGCCATATCACAGGGGTGGGCAAACTTTTTGGTCTGATGGCCACATATAACACTAGGGGGCCAGAGAGGGATGGGGGAAGGGATGAGGGGGAAGAGAAGAGAGAGTGGCTGCCACACTCTGTCCACGGTGCTGCTGGGCACACATGGTGGTGGGGAGGGAAGAGAGAGGGTGGAGAGGGAACAGCCACTGAGCATAGCACCACTGGATCCTAGGGGGAGCAGTTGCTGTGGTCCAGCCAGATCACTGACACTTGGCGAACACAGTTTATGAGAAAGTCACATGAGACTGTATCAAAAGCTTACTAAAGTCAAGACACACCACATCAACCGCTTCCCTCTTATTACCCTGGCAAAGAAAGCAATTAGAATGTTTTGATATTAGTTCTTGACAAATCCATGATGACTTTTACTTATCACCTTATCATCCCCTAGGTGTCTGCAAATTGATTGCTTAATTATTTGCTCCATCATCTTCCCAAGTACTGAAGTTAAGATGACAGATCTGTAATTCCTTGAATTATCCTTATCACCCTTTTTAATAGATGAGCAAATATTTGTCCTTCTCCAGTCCCCTGGACTCTCTCCATCCTCTATGAGTTTTCAGTGATAGTTGCTAATAACTCAGATATCCCCACAGTCAACCCCTTGAGTATTCTAAGATGTATTTCATTAGGTTCTGGTGACTAGAAGACATCTAACTTGTCTAAGTAATTTTAAACTTGTTCTTTATTTTAGCTTCTGATCCTACTTTGTTTTCACTGGCATTCATTAAGTTAAATGTCCAATTGCTACTAAACTTTCTGTGAAAACTGAAATAAAAATGTCACTTTGGCCATTTCCACATTTTCTGTTATTGTTTTCTTCACTTTATTTAGTAATGGGTTTATCCTGTCCTTGGTCTTCACCTTCCTTCTAATAGCTTCTGAGAAGTTCTTTCTGGAAAAGGAAAGAGTTAATAAAGTGATCCTATTGACCTCTGGTGGTTGTGGCATCAATGAGATTGTAAACTGAGTTAGGAGTAAGTAAAAATTTAGGATAAAATCCTGGCTCTACATATTCCAGTGGCAAGACTCCAAATGACTTTATTGGGGACAGGCTCTCATACCGGACTTTTAGATTCATCTCTCAGACTGTCTTGTACGGCAATGGCTAGGCAGTGAGTTCACTTACATTAGTGATTATTCAGCTAGTCAGATTGTTTCATTCTTTTCCTTCCCCTATTGTTTTATCTATTTGTTTTCAACTCACCACATGCATAAACTCTTTATGGAAGAGACTGCCATTATGATGCATAAGTACAGTGCCTAGAGCAAATGGGGCACTCACCAGGATGCTATAGTAGAAATAAATAATAATAAAGGTCCAGACTTTAAGGCTATGTCTACATTTTCAACTTAGGTCAAGTTAACAACGCTTAAGTCAACCTACACAAAGCTGTGTCCACACCGGGGGCTTTTTAAGTTGACTTAAGTGCTTCCTTAAGTCGACTTAATAACCTACCCCTCTTTAGGTCAACTTAATGCCCACGTCGACTTGTTAAGTCGACTTAAAGCCGATGTGGATGAGGAATAGCCTACGTCGACTGAATTGGATTTAGGCTGCACAGAAGGGGAGAGTCACAGCTGGGGAGAAGGGGAGAGCTGCAGTGGGGAGCATCACAACTGGGGAGATGAGGCTGGGGAGCCGGGGATGGGGAGAGCTGCAGCAGTGATCGGAGGTTGGGGATCGGGGGCCGGGGAGAGCCGTGGCAGGGATTGGGGTTAGGGAACTGCAGCTGGGAAGAAGGGGTTGGGGATCAGTGGCTGGGGAGCTGCAGCTGTGGAGAAAGAGCTTGGGAAAGGGGGCTGGGGAGATGGGGCTGGGGAATTGCCCTGGGGATCATGGCTTAGCTTAGAGGGAACATGGCTTCAAGCCCCCACAACACTCCTCTGTCGACCTAGCACCTGCCAGTGTGGACGCAGGCAGTCGACTGGAGGGTTTAGTGTGCACACGCTAAATTGACTTAACAAGGTCGACTTTAAGTCACCCTAAAATCAACCTTGTTAAGTCGACTTAACAGAGCCTGTAGTGTAGACATAGCCTAAGATATTTAGGTGCCTAACTCCCACTGAAATATATGATTAAGGACCAAAAGTCATGATGCCCTATTTGCACTAGGTACTACACTAGTTTCTAGAATAAATCTCTAATTTAGTTTTATATGTCTCATAACCCTTCCGTTACAGAGATTTTGAGGAGTTTTAAGTAAATTTAAATTCATTTATTGTTCCTTTATAAAGTGAAAAATGAAAAATGAAGACATTTTACAAAACCTATTTGGATTTTCTAAGAAACATACCATATCATATTGCACTGGAAGCATGGAATAAAAAATTAAATGCTAATTTTAAGCTGGCATTTTAATTCTGTCTCTTCACTAAAAGAGGGAGAGAGACATGGATGAGTAAACAATACTGACATCTCTCTAAACAATCATTTGCATTATCTTGTTTTGTAACAGAAATGGAAATTTATGGAAATTCTAACTCAGATAATGAAGCATCATTATCAAAGACGACCAGTCTTGTATGACAACAGGGAATGTGAATGCTGTAATTTAATGGACTGTCTCATTTTTTTAATATCCAATCGGTTACTTTTTCCATTAATTACTTAAAAATCTATTCAATGCATTCTAAAAACTGTACACATAGGATTAGCAATGTACCCATTGATCTGGATTACTTATTTTTACTACTGTTTAGTTTGAAAGTTGGCTAACTAATTAGCCACTTAATGATTCTTTATTAGTCTACTACAGCTACTTTCAAACAAACATCTCTCATTACAAGGATCAAAAGTAATTTTAAATCTTAATTTCCTTCTATCCTGCACACACACAGTTGAGTGTGAATACTTTATTTATTCCCCTCAGAATTGTGAGCACTTGAAACTGAAATCATAAAAACCTTGAAAAAGTTCTCAAAGATAAGATCCTCATTTCAACTTCATCCATGTACTTGGAATAAGATGCACATGAAAATATCACATGTTGATAACATCAGAACCACTTCAGAAGGTAAAGACAGAATAAGCCAGGAGGTGCTCTGGAGTGTCTGTCCATTCCGGAGCAGAGCCTCAGCTGGTATAATTTGCTCTTCTCATAGTGCAGGAAGTGACATTCATGGCTTCAATGATGCTGTAAGACTATGTCAGCAGAGGATCTGCTTGTCTGTATTTTAGCTTGAGTCAAAACTGAGCCATTAAATTACTGCTAATGTTTCCCCTGTAAATTATTTTTTCTTTGTTTCTATCTTTAACAGTGAAGTAAGCTTAAAGTGGTAAAAGTATCAGTGGTACAACTGAATTAAAAAACAGTGATATGAGACTCTCAAAACTATTCATGTTCAGGTACAATTCAAATATCCACCCAGAAGCATAAATACTTACACTAAATTAGGATGGTCCTCTTTCCCCGCAAATCTGCCATATTCCCCCCCAACAAAAAAACAAAACAAAACATAATTTAACTTCTTCATTCATGCCCAATAGACCTAGACTCCTCCCTACCCCCTGATTTCTATTCAGGGGGTGCATCTACACTAGTAAATTAAGTCAACTTAATTTACTCTGCATCCACACTGGCATTTCCTTAAGTCGACTTAAGCTGCTGCTTAAATTGACTTAAGGAAATTCAAAGTCAACTTTATAACACCTCATATAAAGTTGACTTTGAAGCTTAAGTCGACTTTTTAAGTCGACTTAAGCAGTGTGGACGCCCTAAGTCGACTTAGGGCACGGGTCCCTTCCATCCGACAAGAAGGAAGCCACACGCTTCCTTCTCCCCAGGCCCCGTGCTCCAGCTGCTGGCGTGTGGTCTCGGGGAAAAAGAAGCCCCACGCTCCCTCCTAGCTGGGACCCTGCCGTCCCGACCAGGAGGTAGAGCAGGAGACCCGCGCTCCAGCTGCCGGCTGCTGGAGTGGGGATCCCAGCGAGAAGAAAGCCCCACGCTCCAGCTGCCAACAGCTGGCAGCTGGAACGTGGGTCTCCCGCTCTTCCTCCTGGTCTGGACCACTTGGGTCCCAGGGAAGTTCTCCCTGGGACCTGAGTGGTCCCGGCTAGAAAGGTTCCCTGGTGCCCGGGACCTGAGAAGTCCCGAGCAGAAGGGAGCCGAGTGGTCCAGGGCAGAAGGGAGTTCCATGCTCCCTTCTCCCCTGGACCGCTCAGGGGTTTGCTGCCCCGGACCGAACTAGTCAACTTAGAGAGTCTAGTGTAGACTCTAAGTCGAGTTAATAAGGCCCACTTTACATTGACTTAGTGGTCCTGTGTGGACTCTCTGAGTCAACTTATTAAAGTCAACTTATTTAAGTCGACCTAAATTCCCCAGTGTAGACATAGCAGCTAAATGACTCTCTCTATGTAGCATCCTTCTCCCACAGACATGGTCAGCAAAGGCTTCCTCCACCCAATTCTCCTCTTCAGGAAAATGGAGCTTTGTTTCTCTCTTTCCTTCAGGACTTGTATTTAGTGAACAGCCATAAGGAAGACTGAGGAGAGAAGGCAGAACTCACATGATGTTGTCTTATTAGCCATTGTCACTGCTATTAGTAATAGACATCTAAACTTGCATGGCATTAGGGATTCCCATAGTGTGAGAGCAAACAACGAGCTTGCTGATTTCTCTTTTTCTATATGTGGGGGGGGGGATTTCTCTTCATCTCTATTTTGTATGTATCTGATTACACTGTAAGCAATAAGACAAGATCTTTTCCCCCATCCTCCTTTTTTTTTGTTTGTTTTTCAGGAACTGGAGAAGCTACAGTTACCATTTTCCCTCCTGTTGAAAGCAAGAGATGCATGAAAGTGTGTGCGCCATCAAGCTGTGCCACAGCAGAAATCCTTGTGTGGAAACCACTGGTGGCCACTGGCCATCTCCAGACTACAAGCTCATTAAGTACAGCTACATGTTGCCTTCATCCCACAATTAACCACTCTGTAAAATGATCTGCTGAGCAGCCGACTGCTTAACATCTCCTCTTAGATATCCTGTTACAGATGTGTGTGGGCAGACGAGGGGATTTGCATTGTTCAACAAATCACCTAACATATAGATGGGAAAATAATCACTTTCTTGAATATTAGAACAATTGTTTGTGACAAGTGACTGTATAGTTTTTATTTTGCCTGAAATACAGTAGTTTTCCTATCACTAGTAAAAGCAAGTATTTAACACTGCAGCAGTTATTCCAAGATATATTAAGCTTTAATGTGTCATGTGTAAAAATTCATCCTTCAAACTATTAGAAATGTTTTAAATGAAACTCTGCAAATTCATGTTGTTCAATGAGGATTGCAGATGGGCAATAAGTGCCTCAAGAAAAACA
This sequence comes from Pelusios castaneus, assembly GCA_007922175.1. Classification (NCBI taxonomy): domain Eukaryota; kingdom Metazoa; phylum Chordata; order Testudines; family Pelomedusidae; genus Pelusios; species Pelusios castaneus. The sequence goes on from ML685903.1 coordinate 7,302,147, forward strand.
ACATCAGTAGAGCTATATGTTGCCCAGTTTACTTTAGATCTTTAACTACAGTCATCAGCTTCTACCTGCTAAGAACTGTGTAACTTTTGATAGACTAAATAGCATTCACATGACAGAATTTGCATAGTAATTAACTTCAGACATACAAGTGGTTAAGTGCCACATGTCAGCAGTTTTCCTATTTCCAGCTGCTGTGCTAGGCTTATTTTATTATTTTCATTGTTGTCATCCTGGTGGGTGGTGGTGGTCTGGGGTATTTTTCCATGCATGCATTTCAGAAAATGAGGTAACACCAAAGAGTGTGCTCTGATTAAAGAGGCCCCCTTGGAGTTTTGACTTATGAAATCCTATGTGAAATTGGCAAAGCACTTTAAAAATACAAAAACCACAAAGGAGTCCCAGAGCTCAATCACCTTTATAAGCTGAACTAATCTTGTCAACCAGGACAACACTTAAACTCCTGCAATTTATGTATAAAATCAGTTGTGCACATTATTTTTTTCAGCTGAATTTGAATGGTTTGCTCATTTTCTTTTCTAATGACTAATGTTCTACTCCAGAAGCTGATTAAGAAAATGCAAAAATCACATATTTCCAAAGAACTATCCAGAGTAGGAACACTGTGTTATCTTTAATGTATTTATCTTCTTTATACCTCCATGAAATTGCCATCATTCCCATTGTACAGACAGTGAACTGTAGCACAAGGAGGCTAAGTGACTTGCTGTAGATCACACAGAAATCTATGGCATGAAGTGACTTGAATCGAGGTATCCTGACTCCTAAATCAGTATCTTAGCCACCAGACAATCATTTCTCTGTATGGTGAAATAGCTGCTCTACTGATGTTAAAGTCAGGGAATCTCTGCTTCTGTGGTGTTGAAAATATTCAAACATTAACAGAAGATTAGGGTTGAAAGGGACCTCTAGAGGTCTTCAGGTCCAACCCCCTGCTCAAAGCAGAACCAGCCCCAACTAAATCATCCCAACCAGAACTTTGTCGAGCCAAACCTTAAAAACCAATAAGGATGGAAATTACAGCATCTCCCTAGGTAACCCATTCCTGTGCTTCACCACACTTCTAGTGAAAAAATGTATTATTCACCTGAACCTCCGCTACTGCAACTTGAAACAACTGCTCATTGTTTTCTCATCTCCCACCACTGGGAACAAACATACGCCCCAAGGGCTGGATACAGCCCACGTACCTCTTCCATCTGGCCTGCAACAGTGCTCTGAAAAACCATGCTCTCTCCCTAACACACACAGAGAAAGAGAGAGAGAGAAAGAAAGAGAGAGGTCTCATGGTACCATGGAACACAGCCCCACATATCCAGTGTTCCTCAATGCTATGAGTGTGTACCAGTCTCGTGGTATCGTGGAACACCAGGGATGCGAGATTGTGCTCCATGATTCTGGAATACCACATTCTCTCTCTTTGTTAGATAGAGAGTGTGGTCTCACAGGGTGCATCTACATTTATAAATTAAGTCAACTTAAGGAGGCTTAAGTCGACTTAAAATACTCCGCGTCTACACTGGGCTTTCCTTAAGTTGACTTAAGCTGCTCCTTAAGTCGAATTAAGGAAAAATTAGTTCAAATTAATAACACCTCGTTTTAATTTGAACTAGTGTAACCTTCAGGTGGGCTAAATTCATTTAATTGCCCTTCTCCAGTGCCCCACAGAAATCAATCCCAATCCCTGTGAGGAAGCAGCTGGAGACCCAGGATCCAGTCTGTACAGGACTCACAGCGAAGCTTGCTCAGAGCTACACTCCCACATTAAAATACTACTACAATAAACATAACAATGAACTTTATTAACTACTAACTAAATGAACCTTATCCTAAGAAAACAAAATACAATTAACCAAGAACAATCCCTCTAGAAAACCCCACAGGAAAGATACCCAAAAGTCCCAAAGTCTGTGTGGAGTTCACCCAACTCTCAGCTATAGTCTTTGTTGGAACGTAGAGGCTCGAGTGGCAAGAAATTGCTGTCCTCTTCTTCCTTTGCTGGAATCCTCTGTAGCATTCCATGCAGGCTTTTTCTTCTCCTTTGCAACCAGCCCTCAGTCCCACATGCATGTCTGCAAGGTCTGTTGCAAATGACTCCATTACAGGGAGAAAACATCTTGTTCACTCCTGGCTCAGCTCCTTTCCAGAAAACTGAGCACATGGTCTCCTTTCAAGGCAGCTCCTGCCTGCTGTCCGCACAGACTGCTGCTCTCATGTCATCTGACTGACAACATCACATCACACCAGCAGGTTACACTGTGGAGCATGCTCAAAATGCTACCACTCCCTGCTTCTGGAAGTTTCTAGTTATGGGTAGCTAATGTGCCCAACAACAGTAACCCACCCTCAGCAGGTCTCCCAGAGATAGCCTTTTCAGGCGTATGGGTTACACTAGCACTTAAGTCGATTTTATTAAGTCGACTTAAGCCAGCGGAGATGTGGATTAGCTCCTTGGTGGTGCTTATTAACTTAATTTAAAATGTTAAATTGAGTTAATAAGGTCGAAAAGCGGCCACGTCTACACTTGAAAAGTTGTCGACTTAATAAGGTCCACTTTAAGTCAACTTAAAGTTGACTTCATAAAGTCGACCTAACTTTTCAAGTGTAGACATAGCCACAAAGTGCTAGGTATGCAAGACTGCGCTCTGGAATGTCATGAAATGACACTCTCTCTCTCTGTTAGGGACAGAGTGTGCTCTCACAGAGTACAGTCATAGGCTGGACAGAAGAGGTTCATGGGCAGTATCCTGTCCACGGGCTGTATGTCTGACACTAATGGTTTATGTTGTTTCTTCTGTGTTGTAACACAGAACAGTAGCATGAGAAGAGGTTCTGCTGTCACTGCTTATAGTAGCTGTCTGCCTGAAGGCACAAATCACAGGATGGAGTGGCAGAGGAAGCACAGTCTTGTGGTTAAGGCACAAGACTGGATGGCAGAAGCCCTAGGATTCTGTTTCTGGCTTTATAAGAGTCTTTTCATAGGACTTCAGAGAAGTCACATCATTGATCCAATACAGAAAATAGGTAATGCCACTAAAGTAAGTGTGCTTTCAAAATGCATTGGGAAGGAAATATCAGCGGTAGTAGGTAGCTTGCCCTTAGATCATGTGCACTTCTTTTTTCTAGAATGTATTTGCTGTGTCAGATGAAAGCTTAAGTCTTCAATTTGACTGTGGTGGCAGAACACAGAGAAAATGGTGGACTGAGAAGGGAAGCAGCTTGTTTATGGTATATACATCCCATTTAAGTCAAATCTGCCCACCCTAGCAAATGAGTTTGATACCCCTGGTCTAATTTTATCCTCTTTGGACACCCCTTTCAGGTAGCTGATGACTGCTATCAAATCTCCCCATCACTCTTCAACCATAAAATTAGTTCAACAAAGGTAAGTGCAAAAATATACAAATAGGAAGGGAAAAAAATCAAATGTACAACTACAAAGTGGGAAATAACTGGCAGGTGGTGATACTGCTGGAAAAGATCTCTTGTTATACTAATTCACAAATTGATTAGGAGTCAATAATGTGATGCAGATATTCTGGGGTGTATTACAACAGTGTCATATGTAAGAATGGTGGTAATTGTCACATTATTTTAAACTAGTGAGACCTCAGCTACACTGTGTCCAATTCTGGATCAACATTTAAAAAAAAAAAGCAGACCAGTTGGAAAGAATCCAGAAGGCAGCAACAGAACTGATAACTTTTGAAACTGTCCCAAAAGGAAAGGTTAAAAAAACCAAACTGAGCACATTGCACATTTAGTGTTCAGAAAAGAAGACTGAGGAGGGACCTGACAGTCTTCAAATATGTTAGGGGGTGCAACAAATCCACTGAAGGTATGACAAGTTGTAATAGGCTTAGGCTGCAGCAAAGGAGATGTAGGCTATGTATGACAAGAAGTTTCTGAAATATAAGGGTAGTTAAGTTCTGCAACAGACTTCCAAGGAGGGTTATGGAGTCCTCATCATTGATGCTAAGCTTCACAACACCTAATTTTCAGGCATTCAGAAAATCACTGATTCACAAACATTGAGTTTAGTAACCAGACTCCTATGCAATGAATATGGAGTGACAGGTGCCTCAGACTCCAAAGGGGTAGCTGTGTTAGTCTACTGCAGAAAAACAGAGTCCTGTAGCACTTCTAAAGACTAACAGATTTATTTTTCTCATGAGCTTTCGTGGGAGAAAAATCCAACTTTGTCAGATGCTTTGAAGATGGGAAACTTACAGAATGGGAGGAAATTAAATGCAGGGAAGTGTATGACATAGGATCAGGTCAGTCTGTAACAGAAAATCAAAATAGATGTTAGGATTCAAACACTGGGGAACAGCACATAGAGGAAGGTGAGTCAAATCACCTGTTGTAATGAGAAAAAAAATCCGTAGTCAGATCTCTTCAGCACATCATCAAAGATCTACAGCCTATTCTACAAGACAATCCCACACTCTCTCAAGCCTTGGGAGACAGACCTCTCCTCACTTACAGACAGCCTCCCAATCTTAAAAAGATACTCACCAGCAACTACAGAGTAAACAACAGAAACGTTAGAGCAGTAGCATATCCCTGGAAAAGACTACACTGCCAACTTTGCCCTGAAGACACTATCACAGGACCAAATCAAGCCACCTGCTCCATCAACGGCTCATTCACCTGCACATCCACCAATGTGATTTATGCCATCATGTGCTGGAAATGCCCCTCTGCTTTTTATATTGGAGAAACAGGGCAGTCTCTGCGCAAAAGAATAAATGGACACAAATCTGAGATCAAAAATTGCAACACTCAAAAACCAATAAGGGAACACTTCAATCTCTGTGCTCACTCCATTGATGACTTGCTGTGCTGAAACAGATGAATAACAAATCACAGCTTCAAAGAGAAACTGCAGAACTCGAATTTATATGCAAATTCGACTCATGCCTCAGACCATGTTTCATAAATGACAATATGCTATTTAAGGAAGGCTATAAGAGTTTCTGAGGAGACGGTTGTGTGTTAAGACCCAATCCCCTCATAGACTATGTCTATACTTGGCCAAATAAGTCGACTTTGCTAAGTCGACTTTGTCAACTCGACTTAGCATGTCTACACTATAAAATTAGGTTGACTTAAAGTAGACCTTGCCAAATCGACTTAGAGCATCCACACTGGAAGCCTAAGTCGAATTCTAGGGACTAGGTGGACCTGGGAGTGGTCCATGGTGGAGGGGGGGCACCCCTTTCAAAGTGCCAGGGGGCTCAGCATTTGCCCCATTGTATGAGGGTACAATGGGTGCTGAACAGGACAAGGACAGGGACAGGGGCAGGGTATAGGAGTGGGATGGGCAGAGTTATGTCCTGCCCTGTGGGTGAGCACACCAGGCTCTGGCCATGCCAGCCACCCTGGCAGGGAGGTCCGTGTGGGAGTCCTGGGAGCCCTTTAAGTCAACTTAAAGTCGATTTAGGGCTAATCTACTTCTACATTGGCTAAGTCGACTTAGCCAGTAAAGTTGACTTTATATTAGGTTTTATAAAGTCGACTTAAAATTTCCTTAAGTCGACTTAAGCAGCAGCTTAAGTTGACTTAAGGAAATTGTATTGTAGATGTAGAGTAAATTAAGTTGACTTAAGCAGGCTTAAGTCGACTTAATTTACAAGTGTAGAGGCACCCATAGAGATAGATACCAATGATTCTCAGCCAGGAACCTTCTCTGGAGACAGGAGTCCATGCCGTTTTTGAAAGATAATGATGAAGCTGGAGGAGGAATTGCTGCTCAAGCTCCCTCATAGCTTTTTGTGTCGTTGTTATGATACTCACTTGGGCTATGTCTACCCTAGGGAATTAAGGTCGACTTTAAAAAGGTTGACTTTAATAATTCGACTTTATTAAGTCAACTTTATTAAGTCGACTTAGAGAGTCCACACTGGACTCCTAAGTCGACTTAAAGGGGCCCTTAGTAAATCGACTTAGAGAGTCCACACTGGACTATCTAAGTTGACTTGTTTGCTCCAGGGAGATCCAGCCCTGCATGGGGCTGGAACTCCCCGGGGCAGCAAGCCCCTGAGCGGTCCAGGGGAGAAGGGAGTGAGGAACTCCCTTCTGCCTCGGACCACTTGGCTCCCTTCTGCTTGGGACTTCCCACGTCCTGGGCAGAAGGGAATCCTCCTAGCCTGGACCACTGGGGTCCCGGGGACAACTTCCCCGGACTCAAGTGGTCCAGGCCAAGAGGAAGAGCTGGAGCTCCACGCTCCAGCTGCTCAGCAGCGGGCAGCTGGAGCGGGGATCCCAGCAAGAAGGGACATCAGGGCTCTCTTCTCGCTGGGACCACTCATGTCCCGGTGAAAAGGAAGCCCCGCAGTCCCTTGTCCTCAGGACCCACGCTCCAGCTGCGGCAGCTGGGGCATGGGTCTCGGGGACAAGCGAGCCCCACGATCCCGACCAGGGCGGAGCATGGGATACCGCGCTCCCTCCTGGCCGCAACCACTCGGTCCGGCCAGGAGGAAGCCCGGGGATCCCTTGGCCAGCGCCGCGCTCCAGCTGTCCCTTTAAACAGCTGGAGCGTGGTGCGGGCTCCTGCCGGCTCCAGCTGTTTAAAGGGACAACTGGAGCGCAGCGCTGGCTATGGGAGCCCCGGGCTTCCTTCTGGCCGGGACCCAAGTGGTCCCAGCGAGAAGGGATCCCTGATGTCCCTTCTTGCTGGGATCCCCACTTTAGCTGCCGGCTGCTGAGCAGCTGGTAGCTGGAGCGCGGGTCTCCAGCTCTCCTTCCTCATTGGGACCGCATGGTCCCGGCTAGGAGGGAGTGTGGGGAGCGTGGGGCTTCCTTCTCCCCAGGGTCCCCGCTCCAGCTGCTGATCAGCTGGAGCCCGGGTCATGGGAAGAAGGAAGCAAACCCCGCGGTCCTTTCTTGCCGGGACCTGAGTGGTCCCGGCAAGAAGGGACACATGCCCTAAGTCGATAAAGTCGACTTAGGGCTAGTCCCCACATCTACACTGGCTTAAGTCGACTCTAGAGAGTTGACTTAAGCCTTAGATCGATTAGGAATGTGGTGTTAGAAAGTCGATTTAATTTTAATTAAGTAGTCGTTAGTTTCCTTAAGTCGACTTAAGCAAGCTGCTTAAGTCAACTTAAAGAAACTGCAGTGTAGATGCAGGGTAAATTAAGTCGATTTAAGCAGGCATAAGTCGACTTATTTAACCAGTGTAGATGCCGCCTAGGTGAGAGAGCTCCCAGTTCAGCTCCCTGCTTCACTTGAAGGGGAGAAGAATTTGATCTGCTACGTAGTGAGTGTAGTCATCTATAGTGTTCAGTGGGAGTTTTGTGCATTGCAGAGCTGCCTAGAACTAGTCCTTAGGCACCTAAACTCAGATTTGGGTGCCTAAATACTTTTGTTAATCTAGGCCTCTATGTTTAATGAATTCTCTCAACTATTTTCACTTCTTTACCCTTTTATTTTGTTGTATATTTGTAACTTAGGGCTTTCTTAGTGGAGTGCGCTTTTATCTCTTAAGGACTCTTGCCTCCAGAAATAGGTGACATTTTATGTTTAGACATAGTCTGTTACAAAATAGATAATAGTCTCCTACAGGACCTTACTGGCTCTTACAGCATAGTTGTTTTCTTTCTCTAAAGTAAAAGTTATACTTACTAAAAACTTGTAGTTGATTTTGAGGTATGGAATGATAGAAAATATTATAACTGGAAAATAGTGGGGGAGGAAGGTTCATCATGATTGCAACCACTTAAAAAAGACATCCTTCACTGAAGAATCCTCATCACACACAGGCTTGAAGAGAAGGAGAAATAAAATGTAAAATCATCCAACTTTCTACATCATTTTAGGATGGGTGAGAAGTGTAAATGTTAAAGAAAATGAACATAGCATTGTTGGCTATGTCTACACTTCAAAAACTAAGTCGACTCTGTTAAGTCAACGTAATAAAGTCAACTTTAGTAGACATAAAGTTGACTTTGTTAAGTCGACTTACAGAGTCTACACTAGACTCTGATGTTGACAGAGAGCCACGGCTCCCAGCCCCTGGGATATCCCGGAGACAAGTGACCCGTGGCCCCCTGGTTGAAGGGAGCCATGGGTCCCTTCTCCCTGGGACCCACATAGGTCCCGGCAAGAAGGCAGCTACGACTCCCTTGGAGAAGGGAGCCATGGCTCCCCTATCCCAGGGACCCACAGCTCCCTTGTCCCCAGCCCTAGGTTGACTTAAGGAACTAAGTCAACCTAGGGCGTCCACACTGGTTTTAGGTTGACTTAACAAATCGACCTAAATGGTGGTAGTTATTAAGTCAATTTAAGGAAGCCCTTAAGTCGACTTAATGAAAGCCTGGTGTGGACAGGTACTAAGTTAGGTCGACTTAAGCCTCTTTAAGTCGACCTAACTTGCAAGTGTAGACATAGCCTTGTTTGTTTGTTTTTTCCAATTAAAATTGATCCTTTTGTTTTGCACAGCAGTTGTACTAAAACCTAAGCCACTTTGCAAATTCTCACAAACACACACTTACCTGTTCTTCTGGTTTAGTCAGGTAATACAAGTCAATTCAGTTTCTACAGAACACCTGGCAATCTCCTCTAGAAGATTTAGAATAATTTCATAATGAAAATGCAAGCAGGTAATAACACAAAAGTTTTCAACTAGAGAAATGTCCTTTAGCCAGTTGTCCAACCCTTCCCCACTCTCTTTCTCCCAGTGCTCCAAAGCCAAGAAGCAAAAGCTGATAATTTATTCTGCATACTTTATGGCTTGTCCTTCCCATAATGCAGGAAATTATATTCAAAGGCAAAACTAATGAGTTATCTGCCACAAATTATATTTGCAAGCCTCATTAGCTTGCCAAGTATAAAAGGGTGAGTATTACAATAATCACTCTTTTTAAAATACTACTTCATTAATGATGGCTTCTTCATCTCAGACAACACTATATTTCAAAGTAAGTATACTGTTGTGACATTTCCAATCTAATCTATACTGTTGTGACATTTCCTATCTGTACTGAATTGTGTCAGGAGGGACCTTGTTGCTGTGGAAACCATAATCCACGCTAACAGAGTGCATCACTTTGTCCCCCTCTAGTGACTGGTCTACACAAAATAATAGTCTACTAATCCCACAGCTGAAAGTACTACTTCTTTAGCTAAATAGCAGAAACTTATGCTTTTAAATCTTGCTTTAAGTGAGATGTGAATCCAATATCCCTGAGTATGGTGAGCCTCTGCTATTTGAAATGAAGTAGTAAGTCATTTTATTGGTAGCAGAAGCAGACTATTTCTCTAATGTAGGTCAGCCACCACAGCAGAGCCTGCTTGGCTTAGAACTGGAAGGACTGGAATGGGTTATCTAGGGAGATGGTGGAATTTTTATTCTTGGGGGGAGGGGGATTAAGGTGCAAGTTGATAAAGCCCTGACTGGAATGATTTAGTTGAGGTTGGTCCTGCTTTGAGCAGGAAGTTGGACAAGGAACCCTGAGGTTCCTTCCACTCCAAATCTTCTATGATCCTATGTAATCAAAACATTACATAACATTAAACTGACCTCAGGAATTGCAGTATAAACATTGCATCAGTTTAGAAAGATTCAAAACAGGATTAGCCATTTATCAAGTTAGAACCTGCACTGTTGACTATAGTCATGAATTATGAACCTCCATGCTTTGAGATATAAACTCAATCAAATGAGTTCAAAATGGAAAACCATTGTCCTCACTCTTTTACAGTGCAATAGTATCACACCACAATCCTGTTGTATCTCTGGACTGTTCATTTTCTTTTGATGCAATTTTAATAGGATACTGTTGGAAACATGGATTAAAATTGGACAATATGGTGATTCCTTTGTTCATACAAGTGATGAAAATAAGGCTATACTTTTAATTTAGAGTAGACATACAACAGGACTCCTGCTATAAGGCATTTATCTCCAGAAGCATCATGTACACATTTTATCAGATCCATTAGGTAAACTTAGTTGTAATTAGCACAATGGAGTGTAACACAAGATTCAAGATTGTATAGATAAAACATACAGAATGATTATATCTGCATTTTGTGATCTGCATGTCAGCCTTCATAGGTATTAGTCATTGGAAGAATGTGGTCAAGATTTATATTTTAAATAAGTTTCATCCGGTAACTTTACAGTAAGGTCCAACCTGCTGTTGACAGGGCGTGAACAAAGTCATTTAGCTAATCTACATCATCCCAGAAAAGGCTCAAAAACTTGCTGTGTAGAGATCTGACTTTAATACAGAAAGTCTCTGGTATTTATATCTTTTTCAGCCACGTTTCCTTTAGGAATGACTAAATTGGGATATAGAGCAGCACTGCTAGACAGAGTAGACACATTTACTTGCAGAGGGAATGGAAGACATACTACATTATCTTTACATGATATGTAGAAGGAGGATTGCTCATTTTAGTTTTCAGACAAATAATTTGAAAAGTTTGCATGATCTGGATAGTTTTTTTGTCAAATAACTTTAGTTCACTAATTTCTTTAGGGACTATATCAAGTAATATTCCATTCCAAAACATCCGGAGGGCAACTTACTTGACGGCAGTTGTGCGAAACAAATTGCCTGAGTATCACTTTGCTGTCAATCTGTATGCCATTTCTGTAAACTACCCAAACAATTGCAAGGGACCAAAAAAGCATTTATTTTGATGTTCAGGGTGTATTTTTACTCATTTGATTTCATTGTGATTTTAAAAAAACTATTTCATGACTAACATGCTCAAAATAGTATAATTGGCCATTTAAAAATTTTTAATATGTTGGCTATGCTTTCTTACATAGATGGTGCATTGAAAATATCCGTATAAAGTGCTTCTGCTCAGATCTATGATTAACAACTGAAAGATGGGCAACTTCATCACCTTACTGTTCCATAATGTGAAAGCACTATCCTACAAATGGTTCTCCTGGAGAGAGAATTATGAAGCAAAACTGAACGGTTTCACATGAAAGATAATGCTAGCATTGCATCACCGAGGCTACTGGTGCTATGTAGTCATATGGGTAAACAGTTGGCACATTTCTGGAAACATTAGTAAGCTTTTTTTTTAATGGCGTGAATAATCATTCAATAATCTAATATTCCTCTAACAGAAAAACTAATCTTGCTGCCAATCCATCAGTTAGGATTTTCAAATATACTGCAAGCTGCACAGCATGCCACTGGACACAACGTCCTGGTCCCGTGGTAAGTTTGCAGCATGAAGATCCTTTCAGAATAGGGACCCAAGTTCACCCCAGAATTTTGGCAGTTCTTGAGATAGCAATCTGGATGTGGAGAAGAAAATGTTGCATAATATGTCACTATCAACTAGGGCTGTGCTCTGCATTCTCCCTCTCCTTTTCTATGTATGTATGGGTGGAGTGGCTTCTTTCTTTCCCCTCTTTCTTTTCCCTTTCCTCCCCCATTATTAACACTGCAGGGCATAGTGTGTGTGGAAGGGAGGAGTTGGTAGGTCATATTCTACATTCCAGACCAGGCTTCAAAACCTATTCCTCCCACTGCTGCTCCCAGTGGGTAGTACTTCTGGGGCTGGGTGATTGGTTCCTGGCTAGAGAGAAAGGGCTGCTGCTGCTGTTTATTGAGAATGCAAAGTAGCCATTGTAGACTCCCCTGTTTCTGGTCCACTCTTAATAATTTAGCTGCCGGATGTTCGGTGATGGCAGGGGGCTAAGCTGCTTGCCAGTTTTGGGGTTTGGAAGAATTTTTTTCCATATGGCAAAATGCTGTCTAGGTTCTGTCATCTTTCATCTGGCCTACAGGAGATCTGGTCTGGGGGCTTAAGTTAGAATTGTGTAACATTGTCAGGTTTCATAGTGGAAAGAGGGTTAGAATGGGTATGAGTGAGACTCCTATAAAGCACTTTAGACGGATATTTTCAATGCAGCATTGTTCAAAAGGTCCCGTTAGCACCATTACAAGTATAAAGTTATTTATGGCATTATTTTGATTTACAGAAAGAGAAAGGAGAGAGTTATTTTATTACAAGGAACTGTGGCAGAAGTTATATTTTATCTGTTGTTGTCTCAGAGAATCCTATTAGAACAAAGGGAGAATATAAAGAAATAAAGCTACACTACAAAGATGCAACAGGAAGAGATTATTTGTATATTCAAATACACAGCCATTGTCTATTAATCTTTTGCCAGCACCACATACCAAGAAGCAAACGGAAAAGAGCCAGATTCACAAAGAAGCTTTATCTCTATATTTCTAGCCTGAATAGAGTTATCAAAAAACTCAGCATTTGCCAATAATTAGCACACCATGCTGTCCAGAATAATGCAGTAATTTCCTATTCAATGTCTAGACATTCAGACTCCAGTGATGATCGTCATCCAAATGCCTATAAATAAAATCAGTCTCTCAGGCAGCCAATATAGTAAGTGTTGATAAACGAATATTGGCTTTTTTTTTTTTTTTCCTGGTAGCTGATATGAAAAAAATCACATCAGAAAGCCTGTTCAAATGAGATTGTCAGACCAATTTTGCTAGTCTGGTTAAGTTTTGTGTTTGCTTATGTGAAGAAAAGCTCCAAAATGTCTCACCATTTTTCTTGTCTAGACCCAGCCCATTCCCAGATTAGCCTACTGAAATTTAAGTACACCCTTCCTCTTGCTAGTCTATTCATTCTTCATGGATGAGTTGGTAATATCATATATCCTTATGGTAGTTTTACAATCTAGACAGATGTGTACCAAATATTTATGTCTATCAGTTCATAACTTCGCCAGACACTAAAAATCATGGATTGAATAGCCACACGGGATTTATGGTTTATTACAAAAAATCTATAAACCAGTAATCCTCCAGCTGCTTCCCCCAACCCCTTTTCCTTTCCTCCCTAGGCCTAGGAACCAACTAGGGGCCTTGCACCTCTAGACCTATTGCTCACAAACAGAGAAGAATTAATTGGGGAAGTAGAAGTAAATGGCAACCTGGGCAGCAGCGACCATGAGATGGTAGAGTTCAGGATCCTGATCAATGGAAGGAAGGAAAGAAGCAGAA
>ML685903.1:7320177-7344731 GCA_007922175.1 Pelusios castaneus
AAACTATATAATCATCCCCAGCAAATTACTACCTTTCTATTGATAGCAAACATGACATAGTTCCTATGGATTATAGCATTTATGAGATATCCATAGAAAATCATATCATAAATGCTTCCCTAAATCCAGATAGTGTCACACACAGGGCTCTGCCCTGCCAGGGTCCCTGTCGCCCTTTCCCCCATTGTACACAGAGGGTGCTCCCCCCCCCATCACCATGGACCTGCCCAAGGTCCCCCTAGCCCCACAAAGTCGACCTAGAGCAGCCAGTGTGGATGCTCTAGGTCGACTTTGTAAGTTCCCCTTTAAGTCGACTTTAATTTTAAGTGTAGACACACTAAGTCGACTTAGTTAAGTCAACTTAGTTAAAGTCGACTTAAAAGTGCAAGTGTAGACATAGCCTGTGTGAGGCAGCTGCTGCTCTCTAACAATCCAGGAACTGACAGGAAGTTGCCCCAAAAGAAAACAGAGGTTGCACCAGGATCCTTAGGACTCTCTATAATGTTGTTTAAAATAAAAGCAGTTGTGCACATTTACTAAGCCCCTGCTTTTAAGTTGTTACATTACAGAGCACACACAGGCAGGAACACAATACAGAAGCAAAGTGTAATCAGAAGGAGCCGAGCGGAGTGGAGCTGCTGCAAGGCGGGGGAGGGGTAGTTGCGGATACCCACAAAACATGGAGATGCAGATTGCAGATCGGATACGTACTTACATGTCTCGGATATGGATCGGTTGTGGATCCACATTTTTGTATCCGCACAGGGATCTATTGGGGAGTATCTCCAGGAAAGTTTCCCGGAGCTCACATCAGAGGGTACCCATGAAATCTCTGCATACATCAACATGTTCCACAGCAGTGCTTCCTAGATGTGAAAGGAAATGGGAAGGCACATGCAAACACAGCTACTCCAGTGCATTTCTATCCCTTACACTAACTGTATGTTTAGACTGCAGAGGATCTTGTACATCTCATGGATCTTGTACAAAAGATGACTTGTTGACAAAACTTTCTAGTGTAGGCAAAGCCTAAGTTTCCCAGCGTTTAAGAAGAACTCAGTATAAGGCTGAAAATTTGTCTCTCTCAGTGACAGAAGTTGGTCCAGTAAGAGAGCTCACACACCTTGGCTATGTCTACACTTGTTAAAATTAATTTGAATTAGTTAGTTCGAACTAACTAATTCGAACTAATTTTAGGTAGTTCGAGTTAGCTTAATTCGAACTAGCATGGCCACACTGGAATGTTAGTTCGAACTAAGCAAGCACTTGTTTAGTTCAAATTAGGTAGATCCCCATTCATTCCAATGGCCGGTTAATTTGAACTAAGAAATTAGTTCGAATTAACATGGCCACATTGGTTAATTCGAACTAGTTAGTTTGAATTAACCCCTTAGCTTGAATACCCTATTCGAACTTATTAGTTTGAATTAAGGAAGACCTTAATTCAAACTAACTAAAGGCTAGTGTAGCCATGGCTTTAGTTAGTTTGAATTAAGCCTCCTTAATTTGAACTAACTTGCCAGTGTAGACATAGCCCTTATGTCTATAAGCATCTTTTCTATTATTAAACTAAGGGGACAAAAAAGAATAACCATGATTTAGCTGCAATTAAAGAACAGCAGCAAATTGCTTATTGCATAGTGGGGGTAAGGGTGGCTTTATTCTCACTGCATGTCTGTGGCTCCCTGTTCCCTTAGGGCATGTCTACACGGAGTGCTGCAACAGCACAACTGCTGCAGAGCATCTGGTAAAGACACTTTATGCCAATGGGCAGAGGCGGCTTTTGGGGTAGGCGAAGCAGGCGCACACCTAGGGCCCCAAGCTGTAAGAGGCCCCCTTATCTGCCCCAAAAGCCATGTCTGCCTTGGTTGGCAGCCAGCAGAGGAGCTGGCCCCTGTGTCCAGGGTTGGTGAGGGGGAGCTGAGGCTGGAAGTGAGCTGTGGGTGTGGGGGGCAGAGGCAAAGCCGGGAATAGCAGCGGGAAGCTGGAGCTAGTGACAGGGGGGCCCCATGGGCCTATACGGGGCTCCACAGGTCTACAGGGGGCCCCATAATGTGCCTTTGCCTACGGCCCCCAATAGTCAAAGGCTGCCTCTGCTAATGGGAGAGGGCTCTCTTTGTCAGCAGAATGACATAAGCACCTCCATGAGCAGCAGAAGCTATGTGGGAGGAGAAGCTCTCCAGCATTTACGTTGATGTGATTTGTGTTGCTCAGAGTTGTTTAGTCACCCCCCCCCCCCCTTAGTGTGATAAATTCTGCCGACACAGGCTATGTTTATACTACAGCTTAAGTTATCAGACTACAAAATGTATTTTCTTTTATTATTAAAGTAACATACAAGGAAGACGTGCAAAATCTTTAATCCAAGTGTGAAACTTGGGCTAGGTTTGCTGAAAGTTGTGCAAGCCTTTTGTGGAAAATGGCCTGCTTAATGGTTTGAAAATTATGTTAAGCTTAGAAGTTTTGGAAAAAAGTTCCATGTTGAGTTTGTTCGAATTATTGTGGATAAAATTAAAAGCAAAACTGAAGGTGAATATACATACAGGGACACCAAAAGAGGGTTCACACCATTTGCTCATGTAAAATATATCTGACTTTCACACCTATCATGTTTCACAATGCTCTAAGTACCAAAAAACTCAAACAGAAAAATTATATTATAAAAACAGGAATTTATGATATGAAATGGCTAAGGAAATAATGAATGCAACAATGTCATAAATGGTTCCAGGACAAATGACAGCACTTAACTGAAGAACAACTTTATGATAAAGTCTCCACATTAGCCAAATTAAGGGGCAAACTAAAATTTTTAAATGGGCACTGTAGATCTGTCTTAATTTAAATAGGTACATTTGAGAAAATATAAAGATGAGAGAAAATTTACCTTGCTCGACAATTTTGGGGGGGGGGGAAAGACTACTGAAAACCTGTAACAAGAATCTTGTCACCTAATATCAATAGTAAATATTTGTTTTCGTTTCATTATATTAATACCTGAATATTTTATAAGCCTACACTAAGTTTCCTTGGCTATTCTCTAAACATTGAGAATCTGTTTCCCTTCTCCTCTCAAAAGAAATAAGTTTGAGTCTTTAGATGCCTTTGTATTATGCATTTTTCAGACTCCTAACTCCTTCAGTATCACAGATGGTTCACATTCAGGGCATCTTATAGTTCAGGACATTATACTGGAAATGTTTCTAAACATTTCAGTAGCTGTTCCATCTGTGTCCATCTCCTGCCATGCAGTAACATCTGCTCTTAACAGTGGAGCCTTCAGGCATTTGGATCAACAAAAGCTCTACTGGGGTAGAAACAAAGGTAGGGTCTGGAGACTAGGAATAGCAGCACAACCCTAGTCTACATTCACCGCACTTTTCGCCGGCAGTCAATGGGAGATATGCAGGATACACAAAATACCTTGCATATCTCCTGTCGCTTTACTAAGTCCCACTTACCTTTCACTATACACTGCACTAAGGTGACCGTAAATACTGCCTAGTGGACTTAGCGCTACTCCAATTATGGGGCTGGAATTACAGCATCGAGCTATAGATCGATTGAGCACATCTTGACAGACCACTCAATTGAACCTGGAAGAATGCACTGATGGCAGCGAATTTGCTGCCATCAGTATAGACATGCCCTGATTACAATAGCTTGAGAAAGCTTAGATTAATTATGAGAAGTTAAAAGCCTAAATTACCAGTATAGGTACAAGGAAAATATTGTAGGGCTCTATACTTTTATGCAATACATGTGCTACTTTTATGGGTGTGTTCCTGGTATTCAAGAAAATGGAGTTATTAATAAAGGCAATTTATTACTGATCATTCTATACAGAGAAATGTCAAATGTATATTCTGAGTTACAGTTCCCATAGAAACCATAACTCAGCAAGAATGCTTACGTCTATTAAGGAATATGTTTATGTAAGAGGGATGAGATACAGTTTCTGTGGGAACCATAACTTTGACATTACTGACTTCTGTGTGTGTCAAATGTCAGCCATAACTTTGCTTTAATATATTCTGTATTTCTGATGTGTTGTATTTGCTGAATTGCATCCACCTGCTGTGTAATGAAATAACCTATTGTAATGCATATGAACACAACTGAATAGGACACAAGATACTGCAAGAACCTGAAGTCTGGATTTACTGTTATGAATTTATTCTCATAATTAACTTTGTATTAACGCAGGTTTCTATATGGAATTCATAAGAAGTTGTACACTGTCTGATCTGCTAATATGAAGTTCACCAGCATAAGCCTCATATCAGGGAAATCCACCCTTCAACCACCAACCCAGTAGTTAGCATCTGCTTTGGGCTTACAAAAAAATGAAGTAGGAGAAGAGTCAGAAAAATTAACTGAAGTCATGGGAGCCACTCCAGTGATTTCAATAGCAACTGAAATATTTCCTCAGTGAAGTTAATTTTGAACTAAGTGATATCAAATTAAGAATGCCTTTACTGTTGTACAAAAACAACTTTGCTTTTCAATAGAAAAGCATTCTGAAAACAGTAAATGGATATACTTTGCAGGTTTCGTTGGAACTGGAGAGTTAAAAAGTAGGAGAGAAATGCCAGCTAAATAAAAAGTCAGCAGACCACAGTGGAAGAGTCTTCAGATGATTCAGACAGAGCTTAATACAGAATTAGATTCTACAGGGACAGATTCTGATATTCTTACCCTAAATATTATAGTAAGTAGTCCCACTGAAGTCAAATAAACTACTCACAGAATAAGGTGCTACTCAAGTCGAGCAAAGATATGAGAATCTTGCCCATAATGATAACAGTGCACTGTAAAGTCTTGACATTTATCACACTGTGGGATTTAACATTAGTGAGCCATTTGCAGTTCCCCTATGCTTGGAAGGAGAGTACCGCAAATACCACAAGAAGTTTAACTACCATCAGCAGTAAATGTCAAGATTTTAATGTCACCCACTGTACATTTATTATGAATTTAAAAACAGAAAAAGTTTAATACATGTCCAAGCTCTGCAAGTTCACTTTTATCTTCATGCACGCATTACAGCTCAGTTTACATCTTAACAGCTTTAAGTAGACTTTTTCTTGAGATTTTATTTGCAATTTGTGAAGATTTAATTTTTTTTGCGGTCAGTAATTTAATCAACATGCTTGCATTTGCTTAGCAATGCGTGAGGAGTTTTGCAATGTATAATGTGCACTGCAGAAGTCTATTAAGTAATATATTATTATTAGTATATATGCTGTTTAATACTGGCTGCTACTAATGCTATGTAAGCAGTTTCAAAAATAGCTCTTTATGCACTAGTGCAGGAACTCCACAAAATTAAAAACCATTGACTATAGCTATCATAAATGAGCTTTAATATTTATTGTACCCAAAGAATGTAGGAGATATTTGATTTTTTATTAAAAATATTGGTTTTACACTCATATGTAGAGAATCATAGGGTCAGAAGGGAATGAAAGGGTCATCTACTCTAACGTCCTGTCAAGATGCAGGACTTCTTGAGTCTAAACCATACAAGACAGAAGACTAGCAAGCTGTGATTATGATCATACTGTCTGCCTCATAGGAGCAATGAGTTAACTCAGTTCCAAGTGGTTTTACTTATCTCCAAGAAGACAAATAATCTAATTCAAATTCTGCGAATAATAGACTACGCAGTAAATCCAGTGCTGGAAGCCTACTTTTAACCCTCTCCATTATCTGCATGAATCAGACAGATCAAGAGCTTGGAATGCACAAAAAGACTCCCAGGGACCTCCAAGTAAGAGATACTGACTGAAGGTCAGACAGACAGAGAATGAGGGTGCAGATTGTATTCCTCAGCCCCAATGATGGGGGACATGATGATCTGGGAGAAGTGGATCCTTCCTAAACTTTCAAGGAAAACCGAGGTTTAGGTAAGAGTGGCTTTTGTTGTTGTGTTAACCTTTTTTCTTTGTTGGTTATATTTCTATAGATAAATAAACACAACTTTTTATTTGGAGAGTCACTGGGTCATTACACTTTCAGACTGATCACAGGCTCCTGAAGGGAAGTCTATTGCAGGGACCAAAGTCCAACTGGATTTTGGTGAAGCTGGGCTTATCAATGGTGTCACCTAATGGTTAAGTCACTGGATCCCAGCACTCCTACATCTCTGGCATCTCATACTCGCTATAACTCTGGTGTTGCAGTTTTCCCTCTTCTGGTATTTAGCGACTCAGGCATCTGACCAGGTAACCACTTAAATCTGCCTCTTTCCCCCCCCCCCCAATGGTAACAGAGTCCAACAGAATTGAAATGTCCAATGTACTCACAAAAGGAGTTGTCTTAAAGCCAACTACAGGCCCTTATGGTATTTACACCCTTGCCTCGGGACTTGCAACGTCTCTGTTCCCCTTATTTCTGAGATCATGGGGGATGGAGAGAGAAAGAGGTTTGCTCTTGCTTCACAGAAGCATGATTGTTAGGGGAGCCTGGACCCTCCCTCTCTATCAGATTCCAATTCAGGGCCTTACCAGTAGCAACAAGTATGCAGCCTAACCTAACTTTCTGAGGCACTTCCTACCATTTACCTTCCTAATCCATGATGTGATCACTGTATCACAAATAACCAAAGTGAAGGGGTCCATAAGGACAAGCTAGTCCGTCCTTGTGGGAGGTGGCGAGACTTACAGAGAGGTCCTCTTTACAGACTCCCTTTCCTGAAGCAAAGTTTCCTGCTGTACTCTAAGGAGTGCTCAGGATAGATCTCTCCTTCTATCTTATCTGTTATTTTCCCTCTTAATGAGATGTCTCGCTCTTTAAAATGCCTTCTGCAGCTAAAGCAAGCTTTGCAGGTGCAGTGGGGTAGGACTCAGAATTTCTCCTAAAATTTCCTATACCAGTGTGGGGTTTACATACCTCATCACAGACCTGCTGAAGACTCATGGTTGGTGAATGGGTGTTATGAACTGGGGACCCACCCTAAAATTGGAGTGTATTGTGGGATTCTACCCTAGAGGAAGTACTGGTATAGATGTGACACTTAGAAGTCATGTCCACAGAAAGAAAGATGAAAAATGATAAAGCTGATATTCCATCTGAACAAAACAAAACAAAACAAAACAAAAAGGTATAGATTTTTAGAAAAAAGTGGGAAATCCTTCTTTTGGACTTGCCAGTGTTATGTCTAATTTTCTCCATTGAAATGTTCAAACACAAGCCTGGGCATTTTTAGATAGTCCAATATTTACTGCCTTTACACAGCTTCCCCCCTTTTCTTTAAGAAAAGTTTTACATTGCACATGTTCACCAGTATATAGTGCATGTGCAACTCACATCTATGTTACACAAAGCTTGGGTTATTTGCACTGATTATTATCCCCATGGGAATAATGTTTTTACATAAAGTTTATGTCATATCTTTACATCATTCACAATAAATATCAATACATCTCAATTATCTGATATTTTTCAGTAACACTTCCCCTGTGTTTTAGGAGAAGATAACAATGGCTTGAATGTGTACAAGTTCTTAACTTCATGCACTCAAGCAGATGCACCTGGAATCTTCTGAAGCACATAGAGATCGCAAATCCCATATGCCACTAATCCATAAGTGAAAATCAATGCCATTACTGCTAAACTTTTGTGAATGTTGAAACAGCCAGTGCAGAGTATCACAGAGAAGTCCAGCATGAGCTATGACAGGTAATGTTCACATGCACTCCATTGTCCCAGTAGTCTAGACTGTTCACAAGTAAAAATAGCCATAAAACAATTGCAGCCACAAAACTGAGAATACCAGCTGGAAAAGAATGAATCTATTCCAATTTCCTGGTTTTGACCAGCCATATAAAATGTGACTACTTGATGCACAAATGGGGCAGGGAGCGGGGGAAATCGGACTCCTCTGCATACGAGTGTGATGAGAATATTCAAAAACATCATGGCCCAAATATGGATTCTAAGGGGAAAAATGGAGGATATCCACAACATCAAAGAGGATGCCTTGAAATAGCTTATGGACCTACAATTGCATCTATAGAATGTTACTGTCCAGATGCCATGTTCACAAGAGAAGTAAGAGTAGATAGCCTTTTCATAGATCAGATTAAACAGTCAAGATTAGTATGATAGTAAAACTGACCTTAAGAAAACTGAATGAAAAAACTAAATTTGTAGATCAATGTACACTAAAATTGCTATTTAGTGTATTCAGACTGCTTCTGTTGAAATGAGAAAAGTAATTTTCTATAGTAATAAAGAATCCTTGGAGTTCTTTAGATACCACTTGATTTGAAGTTAGCTTTTTTTAAAAAAAAGTAGGCAACTGTATTAAAGTGGCCAACTATGGTTAAATAGGAGCTGAAGTTTAGAGTTGTATGAAATTATGTAAGCAGTATTTTGTTTAATCTGGCAATGTTATCTCTAAGAGATATTTACTGGGGTGAATATTGTAGAGTAGGATTTTTTTCTGGATAGTTGAGTGCTTACCTTATGGTTAGCAGCTCTTGAAAGAGAGTTGATCCTTACAAACATATTGCTACTTAGCCTCTACATGGGCCACTTGCTATCTCTCTTCCATCTTCAAATATTAAACAGTTGCCAGTGATTTAGCATGTGCTATACTTGAATTCTCTAAAAAATAATTAGCAATAATGAAAAACCAAAGGAAGATTGCTGTTAGGAATGTTGAGTGCTTATGCAGTGTATAGTGAACAGAAGACATTCTAAATTGTAACATTTTTTAAAAAGATTATAGCACTTTATGGCTGTTACAATAAATTCAATCCTGAATCTATTCACGCAGTAAGTGGAATCCAACAGATTGATCTATTGTCATTAAAAGCATTCTCTATTTGAGTGGAGCAATAGAGTTGGATGTAATCCATCTACCATAATGGAAGAGTGTGAGTGGGATAATTTCATGAAAACACGTGGTATTAATGCTGTGCGAAAGTAAAATATTAATTTAGTAAAGTTTTTCTCTGATAAACAAAGGGTACCTCTATATGCATGAGTAAGCTTTAATCTAAATAGCTTGATTCCCGATACACTGGCATTTCAGCAGCGTATGCCTCAGCAGAGGCTAGCCCATGAGTAATTACCTAGCAATCCTGGTAGGTTTGTTCAGCCCAGAATGAAACTTGTGCACTACAGTAGCTTTACTACTCCAAGACCTGTGCTAATTAGATTTACAGCTAGTTTAGGTTTATCTAATCAAGCTGCAGTCAAACCCCATGATTGCAGTAAAGATATATCCTTAGGGTACTTCCAGTGCTCAAAATTATCTCTATGTTCATGTAAGTATCTGTAAAATCCAGGTAGAAGAGGTGTGATGGTTCCCAGAACCACCATCTTGGATTTATTTATTTATTTGTGTGTACGCCAGATATTGATTCAATTTCCCCAAGATTCCTGATGGGCAGGGCTCTTCCACAGTTTTGATCATTAGAAAGTAATTCCAGTAAAACTCACTTTTTCTCCCATTGTCAGGGAGTTGATTTTCCATGTGGGGCTGGATTTTTTTGCAACATCTTTTCCCAAGAGGAATGACCATGAACATTCTTCTGGTGGAAAGAAATCTGGAGCGATTTAGAAAACCTATTCTTGTAGCTCTGAATACTGCCAGTGATCTGTGGGACCAGGAGTCATGGAGGTTAAGAGACCGACACCCTTTGACAAAGATTCTGTCTGGGAATATGTCTTAACCCTTCCAAAAAACATTTATGGTACTAATTAAAAGGAAGCTATAGGCCTTTCTGTTTCTACTGGTGAGCCTGAATGGTCTGTGATGGAGGTGTCACTGGAGATGTGTGTAGATATGATAGCCAGTACCTTCCCTTATAGGAGTAACTAAGGAATGCAAGTCAAACGCAAGGACTATGTCTACACTTACCAAAGTTAGTTCAAATTAGTTAATTCAAACTAACTAATTTGAACTAATTTTAGTTAGTTCCAATTAACTTAATTCGAACTAGCATAGCACCACTGGAATTTTAGTTCCATGCATGGCACTTGCTTAGTTCGAATCAGTCAGTTGCATTAAGCTCAATGTGCCGGTTAGTTCCAACTAAGTTGGAACTAACATGGCCACATTGACTTAATTCAAACTAACTAGTTCAAATTAAGGATTAGTTCAAAAGGTATAATCAAATTTATTAGTTCGAATTAAGGAAGCCCTTATGAACTAATGAAAGCCTAGTGTGGCCAAGGCTCAAGTTAGTTCGAATTAAGCTTCCTTAATTCGAACTAATTTGCCAGTTTAGACATAGCCAAGGAAAATAGAGTGGGACTTGTGCACTTTGCTTTGATTTCATTACAAAATAGGTAGAGGTTTCCTTAAAATAGATGAAATATAGTATTGGCTATTTCAAGTTTTTCCTGAACTTCCTAGTGAAAACAAGAAACCTTCAGTCTCAGGTGTACATGAGTCTCCATCACTAAGACAGCAATACTGCATACAGGACGAGCCAGTCACATATTCTCTTGGGCGATAGCCGCACGAATGATCTTTCAAAGAAAGACCTGTACAGTTCATCATCAAGGATCTACAACCTGTTTTACATGACGATCCCTCAGTCTCTCAAGCCTTGGGAGACAGACCTCTCCTCGCTTACAGACAGCCCCCCAACCTTAAAAAGATACTCACCAGCAACTACAGAGCAAACAACAGAAACATTAAAGCAGGAGCATATCCCTGCAACAGACCACGTTACCAACTTTGCCCACGTATCTACACAGAAGAAACCATTACAGGACGTAATCAAGCCAGTTACTCCATCAAGGGCTCATTCACCTGCTCATCCACCAATGTGATTTATGCCATCATGTGCCACTAATGCCCTCCACCGCCATCCCGCCTTATATATTGGGCAAACAGGAGAGTCTCTACACAAAAGAGTAAATGGACACACATCTGACATCAGAAATCACAACATTAAAAAACCAATAGAGGAACACTTCAATCTCCCTTCTCACTCCATTGACGACTTGTTAATAGTGGTGCTCAAACAAATGAACAACAAATTACAGCTTCAAAGAAAAACGTCAGAATTGGAATTTATATGTAAATTCAACTCCATTGCCTCAGGGTTAAACAGGTACTATGGATTTTTTTCTCATTACAACAAATGATTTGACCTCACCTTCCTCTATATCCTGTTCCTCAAAGTTTGAATCCCAACACCTATTCTGATTTGCTGTTACAGCATGACCTGATCCTGAGTCATACATTTCCCTGCATTTAATTTCCTCCCATTCTGTAAATTCCCCATCTTCAAAGCATCTGACGGAGTGGGATTTTCTCCTATGAAAGCTCATACGATAAATAAATTGGTTCATCTTTAAAAGTGCCACAGGACTCCTTGTTTGTTTGGCTTTCCCTATCCCAAGGAAGAGGTGTGACCAGTGATTATTTTTTCCTCTTTAGCAGTCCAGGATACAGATGTTCTAGAAGGAAAAAGAAAAAAAAATCTATACTTAAATGAATAGTGCTTCAGTTTTAAAACTGTGTTGAATCAATTGACAAAACACAGCATTGATGCAATAAAGCTAGGATCTGAAACCTGGAGAAAGCACATTTTTGCCCCAAAACTGAAGGAAGAGAGCTGAGGCAAAACAACCCCTGCAGAGCAGGGCTGGCATCCCACAGGTCCTGCAGGACTAACTTCCAGCATAGTATGAGGAGGTAAAATGTACTTTGTTGCAGGTAAAATAGGGTGGGCAGAAAGCAAACCAACTAGACTGTGGTAATTTATGGGAAAACACTTTAAAAATTAAATTTTTAAGTACTTAAATTTAAGTGAGAGAGAGAAAAATGTGTTGTCTGTTATAACAGTAGTTGGTGTTTTTTACATGGTTTAAGCAAAATTTGTTTTATTCTTTTAGTGATAAAAATTCTTTCTTCCATTTTCTTTAAACACTTAATATGTTAATTGACCATTTGTTGTGATTGTTGCTATTACTGTTTTGTTTTTGTTTTTTAGTGGCTTGGGAGAATCTGTCTATTTTGTAGGATCTAAGGTTTTTGCAGATGAGAGTGGGATAATAACTGCAAGCAACAATTATGGGAGTGGGTATTGCAGGGCAGGACAGGAGCAAAATTAAAAGAAATAGTTCCATGCGGGGCTTTAGTCCAGAGTAAGCAAAGTGCAAAACAGACAATGTCTTCTATGCACAAAGGCACTGAAAAGGACAAATGATCAGTGACCTTGGTGGTGAGGCATCCTAGAAAGCTTCAGCAAACAAAGTTCATTTAGAATATTTGTTTATTCGTAATCACCAACTATTAACAAAACAAAAAGGCCTCAATTTTAATTTAAGATTGTTGTATGCAGGTATACTAAGGAAATGGAAGATAGATAACTATATTACAATGCTCAGATTATACAATGTCCTAAACAAGTGCTACATTAGATATTTCAAAAATTGGACTGAGTTTCCTAGTGGTAGGATTTTGATGATACTATTGCCTCAACCATCTGTCAGCTAATTAGTCATACTCACTCATCAGGGAAGTCCTATGGCCTGTGCTATGTAGATAAGAGGATCATAGTTGATCCTTTTGGACTCAAAGTCTGTGAATTTATAATCAGCAGAAGAAATGCCAAAGCTTCCTTAATGGGCAGTTATTATGTAGTTATAACAAACTCTAAAACTACAAATTGATATGTAATCAAGTCTTCTAATATGATCAGTTTTCCAATTCACTGAGGTTTTTACATTAGTTTTTATGGCAGAATGTTTAGCAACCTCAGAGTTCAGATTCTACTGAGATTTACACTTATAGCAGTACTGAAATACCTCTTTCAAGAATTTAGTCACCAAATTTTACACAATAGCATTTTAGAGGATAACAGAATATTCTATACAATTGAGTTTACTGAAAAGTTTCTTCTGTGGGAGTTTGTAAATATTTCTAAGTGCCCCCTTTAGTATTTTGTCCTGTGGTCTTCATAGTTCTTGGGTTTCTTCTAGTTATTTACCCTCATTCCTCACAAACTTCAGATGACTTCTCTGAATTTGTAAAGATTTAAGAAGAGTCTCCCTTTTTCTAAAAATAACTCCTGAGCTATGCAAATTTCATAGATCAACTACTTCCATGTTCAAGTGTTGCCAGCCTGTCTCAAAAATCACCAAAGAAATAGGCTTAGGGAAACAAATATGCAGTGTGAGGGGCCATGTGATGAGGGTATGCAAAGATAGGATGTGGGAGGCAGAATAAGCAAGGCTTGAAGGAGACAAATAGTTGACTGAAATGGGAAGACCTGGAGAAGAAAGAAACTTATATCAGGAAGCAGGGGTGTAGATATGGGTGGGCCCACTTGGTTGGGCCCACCCGGCCCTGCGGCTCTCTTACCTTAGCCCTCAGCTGTGGTGCAAATTTTAGCAGTCAGAAAACGGGCTGGCTACACCTCTGTCAGGAAGCCTGTGATACAGTAAACCAGGACTGTGTCTGGGGCCTGGGAATTAGCAGCACAAAGGGAGTTGAGTATCTTTTCCAAAGCATCGTCAGTGTAATCAAGATACTCCAAGCCACTGAACTACCAAGATAGTCTAACTCTGACCACAAACAATACGCACAAGCAGATTTCTATTTTATAATTACCATGGAACCTGTTATAATAATTTTTAACCAATCACTGATGTAGATCGCCCATTCAGAATTTTATTTTAGAAAATTTCAGCTTTCACATCTGACACCAGACATCATGGAGATCCACTCACACCAATGCAAAACCAAGCACTGAACTATATACAACATCATTCATTAAGGCCACACCAACCCCATATTAAAATCACATGCAAAAAATACCTTCAGTTAACATTAAGTTTACAAAGACAAGCACTCAGGAGTAGGAAAAAAAGTATTATTATATTAAGGTTGGACTCTCTTATACATATGTATTATAATACAGTCGGATTACATAATGTGCTAGTTTTTCCATTGGAATAACATATCATTTGGTGCATAGGATGGCCAACGTTCTTTGAATGGACAGTTTAACATTTGTTTTTATGCTCATCCTTCAGTGGGCAGCTAAGTGCCACATTTAATACACAACATCAAATCCTCTGCTGAGTACAAAAATTATTAATTTCCTCATGAGCTTTAAGGTGCTCATTACTGTAGCAGCTGAGTGCCTCACAAACAAACAATGAATTTATCTTCCAATCAAATTTGTCAAGTGAGGTGGCTTCATCCCCTTCATACAGGAGGGGAACTGAGACAGACGAAGAGCAACATTGTCAAATTGATTCATTAATTTTGGATGTGCCATTTAATATGCCAGGGAGTCTGATTTTTGAGTACTTACCACTGTTATAGCATTTTCTGTTAAATATGGATCTCCCACTGATTGCAAGTGTGCTTAGCATTTCTGCAAAGCAAGTCCCATTTATTTCAATTAGACACCCAGAAAATGAAGATCAAAGTAGCCTGCCTATGAATACTTGGTTTAAGTGATTTGCCAGCACCCCATAGGAACTCTGTGGCCAAAGCAGAAAAAGAATCCTGCCTCATCCACCATACCCATTCCAGCTTCTGCAATAAATGATGCAGAGTCTCCAGGCAGCCCCTTTTCACTATGCAACCCTGATTCATTCCCTCTGTGCCATGTACCTATGCAATGAATGAGGGAAGAGCAGTTCTATGTGAAAAACAGCTTGTGATCATGTAATTAAAGACTATATTGTAGTGCATATGTACATGGGAACCAAATAAATGTTGTATGGACACTTTATTATTAATTATTTGTAGTATCACAATGCCTTTCATGAACCAGGGCTTCACTCTGTAGGTGTTATACAAGCACAGAACAAAGACATCTGCTGTAACACAAAGTTTACATTCTAAGTAAAAGACAAGAGACCCCCAATGGATAGAGACTGAAAGGGGAGTAAAAGGAAACAGACAATATTGGTCAGCATACTGTAACTTGAGTGCTTTACTTTTCAATCTTATTATTTTAATTATTTTTTAAATATTTTTTAAAGGGAAACACTGAAATAATTAATTCCAGCATGTGGAAACGCATGCCTCAGTGAAATTGGAACCTTTACATGAAAGCACAGACTTCTACCACTTGAGCTAACAGTAAGCAGCAAGAGCACACCGTTATCCTTTGTATGTCTCATTTTCCTCTAACTGATGGCCCACACACTTTTCCAGATATTTTGCTGGCATCAGGAATCCTGAGTCCCATTGAAGGTTCTGGAGGAGAGTGTTCTCTACTAGTTACAAACCCATCTGCTACCCCTTTGCTTTTTATAACTTTCTTCTCAGTAGCCTGCTTGTTCCCCCTCTTTTCCTGTTTCCCCTTTTACTATCACCCCTCTTTTCTACACTTCTATCTCCTACCATGCCCTTGGACCCTTCATCCCCCACACTTTCTCCGTTTCTGCATTCAAGGAAGGTTACTTCCTCTTCCATTCTTCTTGGGCATCAATAGTAGAGCCACAGAAACCATTTTTGCCTTCCTCTGTAGTGTGGGGCATGGGTCACTTGCTGGTGGTTTCTCTGTATCTTAAAGTCTTTAAACTATGATTTGGGGATTTCATTGACTCAATCATAGATTAGGTGTCTATTGCAGGAGTGGGTGGGAAATTCTGAGGTCTGCCCTGTGCAGGAGGTCAGACTAGATGATCACGTTGGTTCCTTCTGACCATAAATCTATGAATCATAGGAGAAACTGTGTCCTTACTCTTTGCTCAGATTCACAGTGGCTGCAGGCTGGAAAAATCTCAGTAAACTAAGAGTGGAGCATGCTCAATGTGATTGCTACATAACTCAGGAAGGGTTAGCTATGGGGAAGTAAAATCCCTGAACATTTCTCCTCTCTAGCCCTAAGAACTCACTTCTGAGCATGGGGAAATAAGACTATGAGAGGTTGATAGTTTATTTAGATTTCAATGGCATCTGTCTGATACCAAAGTGGACCTATTGCTGAATTTCAGGTCAAATCACAGAAGTGCAAAAGTTTCTGTATAAAAAAATAGCATTGGCCCAACTGCATTCTAATACATTTTCTAATTCTAATGCTTTTGATGAAATTTGCTTCCTAAATTAGATATTTAACATGAAAAGTATCAGCCTCAATAATTAGGTCTGGTAATGGCATGAGAAACTAAAAACACAATGGAAAGCATAAACATCACTAGCATCACTGCCAGCACCAACCACCACTGTACATAGATTTATCCAACAAATATTGAGTTCAAGGGCATCCACTGGTTGTTCAGTATAAGGGTGAAGATTTGTGGGCTATTGGAAATGGAAGGAAGTCATTTGGGCCTGACAAGAGAAGCTGGTGTGCAGAATATAGCTGGAATGTTGTTTGAACTATTAATTTCCTTACTGTCCATAGTTTGCATTGAGTGCATACAAATGTCTGGAATTCATAAGTCAAAGTCCTTCATATGGGACTTTTTGTATTCTGTATTGCCATCTCTGTGAATACAGTGCCTGATTTAAAATGCCTGTTAAAGATTTCATTCAAGTTATCAAGCAATCAGTATAAAATTGTGAGCACATTTCAGATGAGTGCAATAATTATATTTAGATTGACACCCGTAGTAAACTATATATCGCAATCTACATTAGAAGCACAGTACAGAGAAAATCCATACAAACTGTGTACTGCCCTATATCATTAGAGCTGTTGTAAAAATTACGATCTAGAAGAAAAAAGGTGCACCTATGGACATTTTACATACAGTAGTGGGATAAATGTAAAGTACTATCGATCAAGAGACACAAAATAAATAAAGCGTCTGGTATATGAAAATATTCCTAAAAGATGGCATTGTGTTTTGAGTAGTGAATACAGGTTAGCAATAATGTTTAAAGCCAAAGATATTTTCTATTAATACTTCCATTAAAGGCTAACTTTTCTGTAGATGCAAGTGATCTTAAAAGTCCAAATACAAGAAATTAATAATCTTCAACATGAAAGTCAAAAGAAATTGGTCTGAGAAACTCTGTGGGTTGCAAATATGCACTAAGGACTATGAACCTACCACCAATTAAACAAGAGGTCATGCATTAGCAGAACAGCGCCAAGACCTTTTTCTAGCTAATGAGAACAACTTACAGTAGCAAGTAAGTCTGCAACATAAGGCAAATTAAGAATAAAATGAACAGGAAGAATTTTCTCTTCATTATCCAGTACTTTTACTGCACAGTAATTTAAAGATTGCACTTTATGTGTTTATGACAAAAAAAGAAGGGATTTTTTTTTTAAGTTCAATAAAATGTAGTTCTATAAGCTTAAGATTCTAGGGTAGGTCTACAAACTATCAACTTCCCACAGAAAAGTTGTAAGCATCCTAGGATATTGATTGAAAGTGCAAAATAAGCCAAGATTTGCAAGAGTGACTAGTGATTTGGGGTGTCTGTAGTGATGCGGAGTGGCCTTTCTCCAAACCTGATGTGGAGGAACCTTTCCAGGCCACCAGGTGGATGGAGCCAGGTAGGGTACACCCCTTGTGCTCGAAGCTGAGAGGCAGGAGAGAAAGAAGAAGCAGGTCCTCCAGCTCAGCTGGGAGAGATCCAAGGAAGAGGTTGGAAGCCTTTGCTTTGTTATTAGTCACTGGAGCAGGGCCTAATTGAACCAACACCTGCCCTTGGAGGAGGATGTCAAGGAGTTGCCAGGAAGAGTGGGGGGAAGATGGAGGAAGAGCTGTGGCTAGAGATAGAGTTGGCCGGGGGGCAAGAATGGAACGAAGGCAGAGATGGGCTGAGTGTGCAGCGAAGCTGTGTTTGAGGCTAGAGCTCTCTCTCCCTGTCCCCTACGGGGGCTAGCCCAGGCTCCCCTTAATTTTCCTCTGCCTCCCCCTTGGGGGCACACCTCAGTGTTTGGGACCTCTGCCCTACTCCCTGTTGCCAACCCCACCCCTGGGGTGGCAGCCTGCTCACCTTAGGCCAAATGGCCTATGTTTCTTTGATGTGTGCCCAGCTAGAGAGCTTGAACTTAGATTGTGGTTACTCTGCCCTACCAAGGGCCGATCCTGACTGTAGCTGTTTGCTCTTTGTCCCAGACTGAGAACGGAGACATATAGCCTGTTTGGTATTCAACCCTGCCCAGAGGGCCAGGGCACTGATTTGTTAATTCCCCTGCTAATGGACTTTGACCACTGAGACAGAAAGGCCTTTCTCTGAGCCTGAGGGGAAGGGATGATACTAACCCACTACAGTGCCCAACAGGAGACACCATAAAAAAGCCTGATTTTCAAACCGATTGCTCAGCATTTTCTGAAAGGCAGGCCCTTTAAAGTGTCTTAAATTCGGTTGCCGTAATTGCAAGTCATTCTTGAAAATTTAACATTTCAGATTAAGTTTTGCTATGTTATGTCAGAGAAAATGCTGACATCAGTGGACACAACAAGTAGAAGGATGTTTCTAAGTTGGTTTATTGCAAGGTTGGTTTGTGATTAATACCCTGAATGAATACTTAATATGAAATATTGAACTTCATACTTCTTCTCTATAAAGTCCCTTTGTTTCTAGAAGCACCTCAAAATCCTACTTAGAAAATGCAGCCTGATTTATAGATTACATTGATTACTTAAGAATCCCGACATATCACTTTTTGGTTTGAGAGCTTTTTAACTCAAGTTCAGGGTCAGTATATAAATCATAATATAGTTGGGAACCCCGATGTGCACAGTTACAACACTCAGACTATAGGAGCTCTTCTATATTTACAAAGAGTCTATTAATACATTTTAGCACAACCACAAACACCCCAGCTCAGTAAGGTAGATAGAGATACTATAGAATGTATACATGTGCCTCCATATATGTACACCATCCCTTTTAGGACCATCTAAAATGTTTGCCTTCATCTTCCTGAACACCTTCCTCTGATCACCAGTGGCCATCATTCTGGCACTTCTCAAGGACTATATCTCCATCTCCTACTGCCCCAGGGCTAGAATATAACTTTCATAATACGATATACTAATGCTACTCTGTTTGATGCATATTCAGTCAGAGATTTTCCCCTTTTTCTTATTTGTATTTCCTCACTTTACTGACGTTGGAGTATTCTTCTATATGTTAGTATATTAATGATTTCAACTTATCATATATATCATTGAGTTACCTTGGCCCTTTTGTGGTTAGGTATCTGCAGATGAAACTCATGTACACATTCTACCTGTCAATTAATTGCCATGACATTTCTTATGGTTGGATTATGCACCTGTGGTTAGAAGTTCTTAAACATTTTTTTTCAGCTCTGTGATACTTGGGGTTTTCCACTGGCCAATTTATCTGTTTAAAGTTTTTGTTCAAAGTTCATAGGCCTCAAGCCTTACGCTAACTTCCTGAAGCCAATATCTTGCAGCCTGTAGTATCCTCGCATTACTACTGATATAATGAAAAGCAGTGACTATAATAAAGGCAAGCTAGCCCTTTGGGCTACAGAAAGATCAAAAGTTAGCATCAGGGAGATGGGGAAAAGAAACATTCCAAGAGCAATGAAATTTTGCAAAATTTCTCCCCCATCGATAATCTATTTTGAAGCCCCTTGTGTATCTTATAGCCAGTGAAAACATTTCATATATTTACAGCTGTTGATTTGGAACCCAGTCTTTAGGTTGCTGGGGTGGTCTTAGAATTGCAGATTGAATGAGTGATCCCATATAAAGGCTGACAAAGGAAAATTATATGGTTTGCCATATTCATTTTTTTCCTACTTGACTCAAGTAATTTAGTAACTTTGCATTCTATGACATTTTCTCAAACGTCTTTGATGAAGAGTACAAGAGTTTCCTATAATGCAATGTTCACTTGGGAATTGTTACATGGTTAGATTGAGGGAGGACTGAAACTCCAGATTTCCCTTGTGCTGAGTGCAATACAAACATAAGAAACATGCTCTACCCTGAAAGGTATGCAGCCTAAAGAGGCAAACACAAAGTATAGGAATAGGGATACAATATACAAGAAAGTGAACCTAGTGAGTTTTGTCAGTTAGATGTATTTTACTTTTAAGTTTAATTAGAGGTAAAAGTAGTGAAGAAGGGATTAAGAGAAGGAAATAATGAGAAGAGGAATAATCAAAGAATGTCACCTGCTTAGCAACAATCGTCAGGTTGGATTTTGTAGGGTATCAGGGCAGGGGGATGGAAAGATATTTAGGAGGTTATGGTAGAAGCTACTTGCATTTTATCAGGCAGTTTTTCCTACACAGAAGTCAAAGCATAAGTGAAATCATGGAAGTGTTTACATACCTAGAGTAACTATCAATGTTCCCTCTAAGGTTTGGCGGCTTGTGTGAAAAATTTTCAAGCCGTGTGCAAAACTTTTTCTGAATAAAATTTTTGTGCAAACTCACATGACAGAAATTATAGGCATTAATTGAAGTGAAAGTAATTGTAAATAGAATTAGTTAATTGTGTTTAATTGAATTTGAATGAATTTTGAATTGAAATTTAATTTTTAGAAAGGTTTTTATTTAAAATTATTTTTTTAAAGTTTTTTTTAAAAAAGGAAGGAAAAAAAGAAGGGAGGAAGGAAGGAAGAGAGAAAAACAAAGAAAGGAAGAGAGAGAGAAAAAGGAAGGAAGAGAAAAAGAAAGAGAAGTAAAGAAGAGGAAAGAAGGAAGAGAGAGAAAAAAGAAGGAAAGAAAAAGGAAGACAAAGAAGGAAAAAAGAGAAAGGAAGAGAAAGAGGAAGAAAGAGAAAAGAAGGAAGGCAAAGAAGAGAAAGAAGGAAAGAAAAAGGAAAGCAAAAGAGAGAAAGAAGGAAAGAAAAAGGGAGAAAGAAAAAAGAGAAGGAAGGGAGAGAGAGAAGAAAGGGAGAGAAAGAAGGAAGGAAGAGAAAGAAGGAAGAAAAAAGAAAATAAGAAAGGGGAAGGAAAGAAGAGAAGGAAGAGAAAGGAAGGAAGCAAAGAAAGAGAAAGAAGGAAAGAAAGAAAAAAAAAGAGAAGGAAGAGAAAGGAAGGAAGGAAAGAAGAGGAAACAGGAAGAGAAAGAAGGAGGAAGGAAGAGGAAAGAAAAAGAAAAAAGAAGGAAGAAGAAAAAGGAAGGAAAGAAGAGAAAGGAAAGAAGAGAAAGAAAAAAAGGAAGACAAA
This sequence comes from Pelusios castaneus, assembly GCA_007922175.1. Lineage (NCBI taxonomy): Eukaryota > Metazoa > Chordata > Testudines > Pelomedusidae > Pelusios > Pelusios castaneus. The sequence continues at coordinate 7,341,233 of ML685903.1, forward strand.
TAAGGAAAAGAGAAAGAAAGAAAGAAAGAAGCAAGCCAAGGCCGCTGGCGGGGGAGGACCCTACCGCAGCCCTGGGAAGCCGCCGGTGGGGGGGGAGCAGACCCCAGCCCTGGAGGCTGATCCCGGCCCCGTGCTGGGAGGCCGAGGATTAGCCCGGCCCCAGCCCCGGGAAGGAGGCGGACGGCGGGTGGGAGCCCGGGAGCCCGCCGCTGCCGCAGCCACCCCTCTGGCCCGGCCGCGTGGGGCAGGCAGGCAGGCCCGCGCTCCTGACCCTAGCCTGAGCCTGCCTGTCCCGCCCTGGGGGCGGGGAGGGCCAGCCCAGAGGCCGGGCACAGGCCGGGTGTGCTGCGGCAAAGCCGCGGCCCCAGGCGTTGGAGGGAGCAGCGGGGGCTGCCGGGCTGCGCGGGGGTCCCTCACTGCTGCGCGGGGGGTGCGACGGCCGCTGCGCTGCCGCGCACCCGCGCAGCTTAGAGGGAGCACTGGTAACTATCACTGAACAATTCTTGTAATTTGCAAGGTGATGCTTCACACAGCCGACAACACTCCTGAATATATTATCCCAAAGAACTAATCTTGCCTTATTTACACTGCAATACATCCAGCCAGGATCAAGCCAGCATTGTAGAAACACAAAGCAAGAAACAGGCCTTAACTCTAAGAGTTTACAAACTAGAAATGGCAAGAGAAACAAGAAGGATGAAGTAGAAATGACAATCTTTTATTGGACAAACTTCTGTCTCTTTCACCAAACAGAATTTGGTTCAATAAAAGACCTCACATACATTGTCTTTCTAATATTCTGGGACCTACACACAGCTATGGAACGCAAAGATTAAGAGGCACAGTTTTTTTTACCAGTGCTCCCTTTAGGGCAATATGGATCTGCATTACATTTTACTGAGCTCTGTGAAGTTCAACCAATGTTTAATGAAGCTTAACTTCAAGTGTAGACAAGGACAAACCATTTCAACAGTTTGAGAGCTTGCTGGTTGCTTAACCTGAATTGTTAACTTGGACTCCGGGTTGCAGAACTATATTTTCAACTAATGCAATCACTACAAATAAAGAACATTAGAAATAGGGCACCATTTACTTATTCATTCTAGGACATCCATCAATAAAAAGCCTGAACAATATCCACTGATTAGAATGCACACAGCTTTCTCTGACCTTGTTACAAAAACACTTTGAACTAAAAAAGTGTAAGCCAGCTTTAAGTGCTCCTGACAAGTTTCTCACGGAGTTGTAGATTTAAAAAAAAAAAAAAAATCTTAAGTACTTTTCTCATTCATGCAAAGAATACCAAGTCCAGGAGGTTACATAACAGCAGAAATTAAACAGTACTTCAACAACAGAAACCTATCTGGATATTATAGAAACAGCAATTTTCTCATATTGAGCAAAATAATTCCATACAAACATAATTACACAAATATAATTAGAAACAAAGTTAATGTACAAATGTATTTTAATAGTTAGAATTGGTTATAAAACCATGTCCCTTACATTAAAGTCTAACCTATACTTCAAAAGTTATCCAGAGAAAATACTAGTTATCCGCAGCAGGTGCAGTTGATGCAGTGATGAACATAGTTTAATTTCAAATGTAGACAGACAGAAATAGTATTCAGCACCATTTCACTGTCATAACTACTAAATTAGTTTTGCATTGATAAGTCTTCATTTATGAAACTTAAGAAAATTAGAGAACTTGTTAAGCTATAATAAATATATAGTGTAAGAGGATACACTCACTACTCCCGATGGTCATTCCAGGGATTAGAACTGCTAGCCCATATGTCCTCCTCAGGTGGTGCTTTGTCCATCCTTTCATTTGCTCCTGGATCCCAGTCTCTCTCAGAAGCATGGCACCCTCTTCATGACATGGACCTCTGGCTGTGTCCCAGTCAGTGCTCCCCTCTGCCAGGGGCTGTCTTTGCAATTCTTCTCCAGTCATTTTCCTCAATGGCAACTGCTGTCAACTTCTATCTGGCTACCTCTTCACCAGTGGAAGGACTCTATAGAAAGCAGGGACCCAATAGAATGCAGCCCCCTGCTGCATTCCCACCAACTGCTCAGTCCATTTCCCCAGGCCATCTCTTTGCAGCCCTCAGTGTCATCTCTGTCTTTGTCTCAGGTCCTCAGCCTACAAATCCCTGCAGCTAGCAAGGAGTTGTTCTTAGTTCCCCCAGCCCCTTTCTGCAGCATCTCTTTATCCTGATGCTAACTACCAACAGACTGCAAGGCAGCTAGTTTTCCCACCTTCAGATCCAAAGTGTGACTGACTCTCCTCTACCGTGCAGATCCTCTTATATGGGTTTGCTGGGCCCTGATTGGCTGCTCATCTCAGACTGTCTTTAATTGGCTGTCTCCTAGACAGCAGCTCCAGAGTTCTATTAACCCCTTAGTGGCCCATTTAGGCAGATGTCCCATACCATATAGTAAGTAGACGAAGACAGATCTGAGGGTGCGTCTACACTTGTAAATTAAGTCGACTTAAGCTTGCTTAAGTCGACTTTATTTACTCTGCGTCTACACTACAATTTCCTTAAGTTGACTTAAGCAAGTTGCTTAAGTCGACTTAAGGAAAATAAAGTTGACTTAATGAAAATTAAGTTGACTTTATTAAACCTACTTTTAGTTTGACTTTAGGCTTAAGTCGACTTTTTCAAGTCAACTTAAGCCAGTGTAGACCTGGAGTAGCCCTAAGTTGACTTAGGGCTACTCCAGGACTCCCCCACTGGCCTCCCTGCCCCCCCTGCCACCGTGGACCTGCCCTAGGTCCCCCTAGCCCCTAGAAGTCGACCTAGGCATCCAGTGTGGATGCTTTAGGTCAACTTTGTAAGATCCCCCCTAAGTAGACTTAAAATTTAGGTGTAGACATGCTAAGTAGACTTAACTAAAGTCGACCTAAATTTACAAGTGTAGACATAACCAAAGAGACTTGCAAAATAGGAGTTTATACAATTGAACTAAAATAATCTGTTCACATGTGTGTTAGGGGTGTTTTCTGGGTGTTTTTTTGTTTTGTTTTTTTTTACAACTTGGCATCACTTGCAGAATTTGTCATGAAAGTGAAATCTTCTTGAATTGGTCACACCATCATAAAAGATTAGAGGAAGATCTCTATCTTGTTTCACTCTTGGTTCTCTCTTCTGAGAATGCTGTTGATTACCAGTTATTTACAGTTTCAGAACTGTATTTTGTGATGTGGACATCTAGAAACTGGACTGAGACCAAAAAGTCTGAACAAATCCGACATCCCTCAAATATTTGTTCACAAACAAGCTGAACTGGATTTTAGACACCCACTAAGAAAAGCTTTGTGTTTCAGACAAACAGTTTCTATTTTTTAAAATAATAAATACCTTAAAATGTTAGTTTTCTATTTAATCTAAGTCACTCCTCTCTCTCAACATGACCCAAACATCAGTTTAGTCTTAGGATTTCTTCACACACACACACACACACACACACACACACACACACACACACACAC
>ML685903.1:7363251-7409608 GCA_007922175.1 Pelusios castaneus
GCAGGGGGTTGGACTAGATGACCTCGTGAGGTCCCTTCCAACCCTATGATTCTATGATTCTAAGACTTTTAATGAAGTAAATACTACAGAGAATTTTGTGATTATGGGAGACTTTAACTTCCTAGATATAGACTGGAGGACAAGTGCTGATAGTAATAATAGGGCCCAGATTTTTCTGGATGTGGTAGCTGATGGATTTCTTCGTCAAATGATTACTGAACCAACTAGAGGGGATGCCATTTTAGATTTGGTATTGGTGAGTAGTGAGGATCTCATAGAAGGACTGGTGGTAGGGGCAACCTTGATTCGAATGACCATGAGCTAATTTATATCAAACTAAATGGAAGGATAAATAAAATAGATCTGTGACTATCGTCTTTGACTTCAAAAAGGCTAAACTTTAAAAATTAAAGGAATTAGTTAGGGAAGTGGATTGGACTGAAGAACTCATGGATCTAAAGGTGAAGGAGGCTTGGAATTATTTCAAGTCAAAGTTGCAGGAACTGTCGGAAGCCTGCATCACAAAGAAGTGGGGCGGGGGGAATTCAGACACAAGAGTTGTGAACCAAGCTCGATGAGTAAGCATATCAGACAGTTGATTAAAAGAAAGCAGAAAGTTTACAAGGAGTGGAAGATGGGAGGAATCAGCCAGGAAAGCTACCTTTTGGAGGTCAGAATGTGCTGAGACAAAGGCCAAAAGCCAAGTAGAGTTGGACCTTGCAAAGGGAATTAAAACCAATAGTAAAAGTTTCTATAGCCATATAAATAGGAAGAAAACAAAGAAAGAAGTGGAACCACTAAGCACGGAGGATGGGTGGAGGTTAAAGATAATCTAGGCATGACCAAATATCTAAACTAATACTTTGCTTCCACTTTTAATGAGGCTAATGGTGACCTTGGGAATAGTGGTGGGGTGGCTAACATGAATGAGGATATGGAGATAGAAATTACTACATCCGAAGTAGAAGCTAAACTCAAACAGCTTAATGGGACTAAATCGGGGGGACTGGATAATATTCATCCAAGAATATTAAAGGAACTGCCACATGAAATTGCAAGCCCATTAGCAAGGATTTCTAATGAATCTGTAAACTCAGGGGTTGTACCATATGACTGAAGAATTGCTAACATAGTTCCTATTTTTAAGAAAGGGAGAAAAACATAATTGGGATAACTACAGGCCTGTTAGTTTGACCTCAGTAGTATGCAAGGAGGGGAGGGGGAATGAAAGAGAAAGTAGCTAAGGACATTGAGCTTAACGGTAATTGGGATAAAATACAACATGGCTTTACAAAAAGTAGATTGTGCCAGACAAACCTGATCTCCTTTTTTGAGAAGATAAGAGTTTTTTTGGACAAAGGGAATGTGGTGCAGCTAATTTACCTAGATATCAGTAAGGTGTTATGGGAAATTATTAGTTAAATGGGAAAAGATGGGAATTAATATTCATTTTGAAAGGTGGATAAGGAACTGGTTAAAGGGAACACTACAGTAGGTCATACTGAAAGGTGAATTGTCAGGCTGGGGGCAGGTTATTAGTGTTGCTCATCATGGATCAGTCTTGGGATACTCTGTGCAGTTCTGGTCTCCCTTGTTTAAGAAAGATGAATTCAAACTGGAACAGATGCAGAGAAGGGCTACTAGGATGACCTGTAAATTGGAAAACCTGCCTTATGAGAGGAGACTCAAAGGGTATGTCTATATTTGTTAAGCTAAGTCGACTCTAAGTCGACTTAACAAGGTCGACTTAAGTCAACTTAAAGTCGACCTTCTTAAGTCAACATAGAGTGTCTACACTAGAAACTTTACTCGGCTGCCTGCGTCCACACTAGCAGGTGCTAGGTGGATGGAGGAGTGCTGCAGCCTCCCTCTGCGGCTCCAGGGGTGGGGAAACCTCCATGACCCCGGGGCTCTAGCCTCACGGGGTTGCCCACTCCCCAAATGCCCAAAGAGCCCCAGCAGCAGGGAACATGGCTGTGGAAACAGCTGTGTGTAGGTCAACTTAAGCGTCCTTAAGTCAACCTAAGTTGCCAGTGCAGATGCACCCAAAGAGCTTGGCTTGTTTAGCCTAACCAAAAGAAGACTGAGGGGAGATATGATTACTCTCTATAAATACATCAACGGGATAAATACCAAGGAGGAAGATGAATTATTTAAGTTCGGCAACAATGTGGACACAGGAACAAATGGATGTAAACTGTCCATGAGGAAGTTTTCATTGAAATTAGATGCAGGTTTCTAACCTGTGAAGAGTGAAGTTCTGGAATAGTCATTCAACAGGAGTAGTGTATGCAAAAAACCTCGCTGGCTTCAAAACTCAGCTTGATAAATTTAGGGAGGAGATGCTATGATGGGACATCCTAATTAGGGCAATTGACTGGAAAATAAATCTTTAGTTAGTGATATTAGTCTAGCAAAGGTGTCAGTTTATCTTTGGAGCAATTGTTACAAAAAAGAATTTGAAAGTAGTAATTATGTGTGTAAGTAATATGATAAAGACTGGTATGGAATTTCTAACAAGAGAAAGAAAGTGAATCCTATTATAAGTTCCTCTTTGTAGTAATTTGAAGGGTGTCTATAAAAACATCAGCTGTAGCCTCTTGCAAGGATAAGAATTCATGGTCTGTAGAAATTCTTTAAGACAAATAGCAGAATTCTGTAGCAAAGAATTGGTAAGTAAATTAACTTTCATCCCCTCTACATAGGTTACATTTGCATGCCACACTGTCCTTGAGCATGTTTAATAATATCGCCCCTTTTGGTCTGAGCAGTTAGTCAAGTTTCAGGATTTGTTTCTATTAGGAGGAGAAATCGATAGAGCAGGCATTTCTTGAGTACAATTATAACTTTTGGGAGGGATAAAATTCATTAAATTGCCCCTTTCCAGTGCCTAACAGAAATGAACCCCAACACCTATGGAGAAGCACCTGTAGACCCAGGATTCAGTCTGTAAGGGACTCACAGCAAAGATTGCTCAGAATTACCATCCCACATTAAAATACTACTAAAAACAAACATAACAATGAAGTTTATTAACTACTAACTTAATCAATCTTATCCTAAAAAACCAAAATGAATTTAAAAAGAACAGTCCTCACAGAAACCCTGTGAGAAAGATACCCAAGAGTCCCAAAGTCCAGGTGGAGTTCACCCAAATCTCAGCTACAGTCTTTGTTCAAGTCCAAAGGCTTGAGTGGAAAGAAGTAGCTATCCTCTTCTTCTTTGGTTACAAGAATCTTCAGTAGAATTCCATGCAGGCTTTTCTTTCTCCTCTGGAATGTGCACCATCTGGTCATCTCACTAGTTAACCAGCACTCAGTCACATATACACATGCACAAGCTCTGCTGCAGAAGACTCCATAGGAGGGAGAAAACATCTTGCTGGCAACTCCTGGTTCAGCTTGTCTCCTTGAAGCAGAACACATGGGCTCTTCTCATGCAACTCCTGTCTCCTGCTCTGTCTCATGTGGTCTGACCACACCAGCAGGGAACCATGCTCAAAATGCTACCACTCTGTTTCCAGAAGTTTCTGGTTTTGGGCAGCTAATCTGCCCAGCAACAGTAACGCACCCTCAATGGGTATCTTAGGCTGCGTCTACACTTGTAAATTAAGTCGACTTAAGCTTGCTTAAGTCGACTTAATTTACCCTGTGTCTACACTACAGTTTTCTTAAGTCGACTTACGCAGCTTGCTTAAGTTGACTTAAGGAAAATAATGTCGACTTAATTAAAATTAAGTCGACTTTATAACACCGCCTTTCAATTCGACCTAAGGCTTAAGTTGACTCCCTAGAGTCAACTTAAGCCAGTGTATACGTGGGGTAGCCCTAAGAACATCACTGTGCCCTAAAGAAGCCTTCTTTCTTGGCTTCCAGGATCACATCACTAGTGCTTCTCTGGCTTTTTTCTGGCTACGTTTCTGTTCCTGACAGAAACAGAAATCTAATCAATACCCAACCTCTGCATTTGCATTCAGTTTGCAAGGAAACCCTTCAATCCATGTGGTTCAATTTCTACTCCATGTTAGTCCATAATTTGGACAATGGCTTCCATTATCAACTAGTTTCTAAATCCAGATGCTAATGTTTATTGTCCTACTATAGCAAATTACTTGCCTGTAAGGCTGGAAGTATAGGGATAACATTTAGTATTGCCTGAGGAATATGTAAGGCATACACAAAGAAGAGTGCACGCAATCACACAAAAGGGAGTGCACAGTGGTTGAACTTTTTGGATAACCACCTACTGTCTTCCCCAGATATGGTAATTTTTAGATACTTCCTGCCGTTTTTGAGTGAAGTATAGGGGTGAATATTTTGTTTTGAGGTGTGTTTTGTCCAGATCCCTACTGTGTGTTACAGGTGTGTTTGTACTGATGGAGGTAATAAAGAATCCCGTGTCTTCAAAAATAGGATCCATATTTTGAAGTGTCACACTATCACTAAACAAAGGGGTATTTAATTTTCCCTCACTGAGGTTGAACTAAAGGCAGTTAGCAGACCCATCAGCTTTATTGAGACTTACCACTGCCTTTAATCAAAGGCTATGTCTATACTTAAAATGTTACAGTTGCACTGTTTTATATCTTCATTGAAGATGCTTATTTCAGCTACCGGATGGGTTCTCCCATAGCTGTAGTTAATCCATCTCCTTGAGAGGTGGGAGATAGTTTGACAGAATAAATTTTCTATTGACCTAGCACTGTCAACAGGAGAGGTTAGGTCAGCTTAACTACATCTCTGATGGCTGTGGATTTTTCTTCGTAACTACGCCAATGTAACTTTTCAACATAAACAAACCAAAAGGCATTCTTGCTGATGGTAAACAAAACTCTCAAGTATAGCAAAGATCTTTTCAACAGGTCTGCCTGCCTACTGCACCATATATTGCTACTGAAACATCTCAGTTCATTTATTGTTCAGCATATCCTCATTTGATCTCCACTCTTGCTGCATGACCAGGAATTTTGTCCCTCTCCTCCATCTGTGTATTCTGTCTTTGTTTTCTTGACATTCATAACAGATGTTGGGCATGGAAACATGCTGTCAATGAGAAAAGAGCAAAGGGGTAGATCAGTATCGCCAGAGTCCTGTTTGGGGGAATGCTGGATCCAAGTACTTAGGATTGCAATGAAACCTTTGAAGTCCATTTATCTTACAGGGTCCTGGATGGTAAATGAATTTGAGACAATTTTTAGTCTATTTAGGTAATTGTGGATTAAACACCCTGGTTCTGAATGCAGTCTCAAAGTGAAGACAGGACCCTATTAAGTAAAGCCACACAACCTATTTACTAATGATCAAAGCTTTCTATAGACAAAAGTGAAAAACATTGTGAGGGGGAAAATGTGCATTTAAATTAACATCTATTTTTAATGGAAAGTGAGAACTGTACATCTATGTGGTTTGTGTACTTAGCTTTCTAAACAAAAACATTTGTAAATAATTAGGCATACATTGTTCTATCTCTGGATACAGCAGGCTAAGCACCAGTCTACTAGGTCTTAATTCAAGTCAGAAACTCTGTGTTTGTTCTAAATCATAAAGAATAAGAACGTGGGAGAATTAGCACAGAAGTAGTAATGGAATGAAAACAATTCTTTCCAAGTAATAAAAAGAGAAGCACATTTTGAGATTGCAGGATTCCTGGCATTTATAGCTGTCAATGAAATATCTACATTGGTATGAAAGTCCCTTTGTTTCTGACTGTAGAAAATAATTTCAGTAAAAACAAAGCTACAGGTGAGTTCTAGAAGCATCAGTATTGGAAAAAGCAATTATATACAGCATCTCAAACATGCTGCTACCTTTTCACATTTGCCACTAACTGCTAGCTCAAATTATAACCATTAATATAGGTGACATTTTGTTTAAATGACATAGATGTTTATGACTAAAGGCAATGACTGCACTGTATGGTACTGAGCCCATCATTACTGCTTACATAATAATAGAACATGAATCAAACCCCAAGGTATCAGCAGTTCAACTTTATCTGAAATGAATAAAAACTACTCATTGATATCAGCATTTTCATTTTCTTCTGATGAGCTACTAGAGAATAGTTGAGACACAGAAGCCCAGATCATTTCCCCCTGTGATAAAATCTACAGGAAATGAACCAACAGGAGGAAAACACTTTATGGAAATTCATTTACACATGCATACATGTGGATTGCAAGAGGCCAGGATCATCAACATAAAGTATAATTCTGGCCCCAGTGAAGTCAATGGAAACCTCATTGGTTTCAATGGCTATCTACACTTGTTCAAGTAAGTTGACTTTGTTAAGTCGACTTAACATGTCTACACTGTAAATTTAGGTCAACTTAAAGTCGACCTTGCCAAATCAACTTAGAGCATCCACACTGGATGCCTAAGTTGACTTGTAGGGGCTAGGTGGACCTAGGAGTGGTGCGTGGTGGGAAGAGGGGCACCCAAGAGGTGCCCCCCTTCCCTGGTCACCCCTTCAAAAGTGCCAGGGAGCTCAGCATCTTCCCCATTGTACCAGTGTACATGGGGGCTGAGCAGGACAGGGACAGGGGCAGGGTATAAGAGCGGGGTGGGCAGGGCTGTGTCCTGCCCTGTGGGTGAGCACGCCAAGCTCTGGCTGTGCCAGAAACCCTGGGAGGGAGGTCAGTGGGGGAGCCCTGGGGATCCTTTCAGTCAATTTATGGCTACTCTGCATCTACATTGGCTTAAGTTGACTTAATGAAGTCGACTTAACCAGTAAGTCGACTTAAAACTAGGTCTTATTAAGTCAACTTAAAATTTCCAGAAGTCGATTTAAGCAGCAGCTTAAGTCAACTTAAGGAAACTGTAGTGTAGATGTAGAGTAAATTAAGTCAACTTAAGCCTGCTTAAGTCGACTTAATTTACAAACGTAGTCACACCCAACGGGACCAGGATTTCACCTCTGTGTTTGTGCGGTGACTTTGCCACCCAGCAGCCTCTGCTTCTTGACTACTTGTTTTGTGTGGGCTACCTCTGGGTAATTTCCTGAGATTCTCCATGATGCCAAATAATGGATATTATATATATATATTATATATATATATATATATATATATATATATATATATATCATCACAGGGAGAGATGATCTGGGATTCTGCTTCTCAGCTATTCTCTAGTAGCTGACCAGAAGAAAATGAAAATACTGATATCAATGGGGAGTTTTTATTCATATCAGATAAAGCTGAAGACCTGATACCTTGGGGTTTGATTCATGTTCTACTCACTACTGCCCATGGCTTGCCTTGTCTCCACCCCCTGCTACTGCAAGAGAAGTATAACCCATGGGGAGCTATGATGCTGCAGAGATGACGAACATCCAGTTTCCACATGATGGGTGTGGAATCCATGAATTAAGGATCTCCTCTGATCTAAACCATGGAAATTTACATAAACAGATTCTAGAAGGCTCTCCTTTTTTCTTATTGCTGGATAACTGGGATTACAATTATCAACAGACAAATGTTTTTTTTCCTAGGGTTGTCTGTCTAAGTAAAACAAAGTCAGATCTTTTCTGTTTTCTGTCCATTGTTCACTTTTTATCATAACTGTTTCCCATACAGTTGTTAGCCTCTGAAATAGAGTTAGGTACTTTTAGCTACAAGTGATAATGTAGTGCATGATGTCACCCAAGAATTAATATGCTTACCACATTTCTATTTTCCTTCTCTTAATCTTGGCAAAGACGCAATTTGTGAGATGTGTGTGTGTATGAAATTTGATATCCCAGCTGTTTGCGGATAAAAAGATATTTGCCAGAAGTAGGTAAATAATCAATAAATAATCAGCAAATGGTTTGTCATATTTTTCAAGCTATCCTCTGCAAATCTTTACTGCAGTTTTGCATGAATATTTTTATTGTTTTTTACCCTTATTATTCTTTATTCTTGAATCTTAACCCAAAAGCAATTAGAATCTAATTATCAGTATCCTAATAATAAACTTTAAATACCTTTATAGATTAAGTTTTACATGATAGAAATTTATTATTAGATCTAATAGGTTGATATAATAATTCACATCTATGATGATTCTACTTGGTCTTAAAAGGACAGACTGTGTCCAGAACAAATTAGGGGGAATGTGAAGATGGTACCAATTAGGAAAAGTCCAGGCTTAGTTGGTTTAGGCATGTAAAAAGGTTGGAAGACTATATAGGACACATAGGGTGTTAAACTTAGACCTGGAGGATAAAAAAAGATTTGGAAGACCCAAATTAGATGGATAGGTGTTACATAATAGTATTTGATTGGTGGCAGAAATTCTAAGAAACTCTTTCGAGACAAACTAGAATGGAAAAGAAGGACTCAAAGAGCAGATCCCATTTGGAGTGGATGAAGGCTAGTAGAAATAGAAAAATAATTCATATTAATGGGATATAGGGATGGATAGGAAATTATAGGAATGCATTAATGCTTAAACTATTTTATATTTTTTTGATGCAGACCTCATCAAATATTATATGCAGAATCATAAGGATTTAGGAGAGTTTGAAGAGATATCTGCCAAGGTTCTTAAAGAAGTCTGATTGTATATGCTGTATATTCAGTTGATGTCTATCACTGTCAGTCTTGTTATACCACCAAAGTTCTTGATGCCCATGTGATCACCAGCCATGTGGTGGTATTTCTTGATTCATACACTTGGGAATGAATTGGTCTTCCGTTTTAATAATATGTCCATATCAAGAAAGCCATCAGAAGCAAAGCAGTGCTGATGGAAAATGTAGTTGGTTTCAGCTTTTAATATGGTCAAATATTCATATATTCCAAGGCCAGCAGGAGCTATGAGGCTTATCTAATATGGCATCCAATATAACTCAGGCCATAGAATTCCTTAAAAGAAATCCTAGGCTATGTCTACACTGTCAAATTAGTTCGAATGAAGGAAGCTTAATTCGAACTAACTAAAGCCAAGGCTACACTTTAATTAGTTCAAATTAAGGGATTCCTTAATTTGAACTAATAAATTTGAATAGCCTAGTTAGTTCGAATTAACTAATGTGGCCATGTTAGTTCGAACTAATTGCTTAGTTCGAACTAACAGGCCCATTGAAATCAATGGAAATCACTAATTCGAACTAAGCAAGTGCACTTACTTAGTTTGAACTAATTTTAGTTAGTTCGAATTAAGTTAATTCGAACTAACTAAAATTCAAACTAACTAATTCAAACTAATTTTAGTAAGTGTAGACATAGCCCTAGAGCGTAAGTTTTACAAAAACATCTAACCTCTATTTTTAAATTGCCAGTGATGGTGAATGCACCACAACAATTAATATTATTTTCCAAGGGTTAATTACCCTCACTGTTAAAAATTATGCCTTATTTTCAGTCTGAATGTGTCTTGCTTGAGCAAACCTGTAGGATTTTGTTATGCATTTTTCTGCTAGACTGAAGAGCCTGATATCAACTCCTTATTTCTGATCTTGTCCATTTGATATGAAGCAGAGGATGAAGATGATGAGAACTGAAAACAGCCATTTGGTATTCTTCAATTTTTCTCAAAACTTATATTTTACTGTTTTACCAGAGAATTGATATAATGTTGATTCTATATACTGGCAACTTTGTAGCATTCTTGATATCACAATATTCCCCAGAGGCCACTGAAGGCCTGTCAGTAGCTGCTTCTATATTCACATCCATACATTTTTTGAGTATACTTTAGCACTGTCAATGACACTATCCTAACGTTTGACAGCTGGCACTGTCAGATGGCCTCTCTGAACAACTTAACACTGATCTGGTTGTAATTTGAACCTTGATGTTAATAGTCAGGGACTTAGTTTTACCTGGATAATAATCAAGCCTAGGTTAAGTTGACTCCCTAGGTTAAGTTGACTTAGGGCTACCCCAGGGCTGCACCAATGCCCTCCCTGCCAGGGGGGAGGGCACAGGGGGAGCGTGGCATGCCCCTCCACTGGGCAGGGCAGAGTCTGCCCATCCTGCCCCTATGCCCTGCCAGGGTCGCTGTCCCCCTTTGCCCCATTGTACCTAGGTACAATGGGGCAAAGGCTGAGCCCCCTGGCATTGGGCAAGGGGTGCCCCCCTACCCCCATGGACCTGCCCTAGGTCCCCCTAAGTCCCACAAAGTCGACCTAGGCATCCAGTGTGGCTGCTGTAGGTCGACTTTTTAAGTTCCCCTTTAAGTCGACTTTATTTTTAAGTGGAGACACACTAAGTCGACTTAGTTAAAGTCGACTTAAATACACAAGAGTAGACCTAGCCAGAGGGTCTAAGTAAAATGTCTACAGTAATACAGTGAGTTTGAGGCAGAGCAAGGATTAAGCCCAAGTATTCCATATCCCAGACTAGTGCTCTAACAACTGGACCAACCTTCCTCTCTGATTGATTAAATGGTGGTATCTGTAATATGGACACATGGGTAAGGCTAAGCATAAATACCTAAGTCCAAGATGCATCTCTTGCTGATGCAAATTGTAGCTCAAATCCCGTGTCCCAGAAAGAATGTTTAACCTGCTGCATATGCTAATTCCTTGTGTAGTAAGAAATCCCACATGCTGTGTCTAAGGGTGCGTCTACACTGGCAACTTAGGTTGACTTAAGGACGCTTAAATTGACCTAAACAAAGCCGCACCCACACTGGGCTTTTCTTAAGTTGACTTAAGCATTTTCTTAAGTCAAATTAAGGAAAGCTTAAGTCCACTTAATAACACCTCATTTTAGGTCGATTTAAGCCTTAAATTGACTCCTTAAGTCGATTTAAGGCCAGTGTAGACAGGGATTAACACCAAGTCGACTTTATTAAGTCAATTTAAAGCCAATATAATGGCTATCTCTGCTGTTAAGTCGACTTAACAAACTCGACTTAAAGTGTAGCCAATTTGTTAAGTCGACTTAACAAGGTCGACTTTAAGTCGACTTAAAGTTGACCTCGTTAAGTCGATTTAACAAAGTCAACTTAACTTTGTAAGTGTAGACATAACCTAAGGGCTTTAGTAAAGATTACATCTGGTACAACACTAAAATAGGTGATAATAAAAGAACAGGAGAGTTATCTTTTATGAGGTATAATTTGATAATGCAGTTTTCATTTCAAATCCACAGCAGTAATTCCACACCTTCTGGGTCCTAATATAAATATAATCCCAATACCATATACTGGATCTTTATGACAAGGGATTTCAGCTTTAAGAGACTTTCATTGCTGTGATTTCCCTCTTGTACATCATCTCAGTTCTGTATTTTTATACCACAGTTACTTCTTTGCCTTCAGCTCCCTAAGGAAGTCACAGTAAAAGCTAAACTGTAACTTTACTCACATTTTAAATAAGAGCAGAAGGAAGACAGTATACTTTTATGGGATACACAGAAATCAGATAATGTGGTGTGAAAGAATACTATAAAGCTATGCAGGGAATTTCAGTGGGAATAAAATCATTTAAAGGTATACTCAGATGTTTTAAATGTCATGCTGTTTTCCATTGTTTGTAATACCTTCTCAGATGCTTAGAGTAAAAGTTAATTTCTCTTGCCAGCTTTGTTTACTTTGTTTGTAAGAAATCACCAGCCTTATTGGCTGCCATTTGTTTTTCTGTTTGTGCATCGCTAATCTGATGGACACTAGCAAAAACTCAAATGTCTTCAAAGCAGTGATTATAGTACCACTGTAGGAAGATATCACCATTGCTATAGACACCTGGATGAGTAATCCTCTGTTTTGGATGGATAAAATGGTCCCCACAGTGTCAATTATATTAGCAAAATGCTCACAGGTCTTGAATTAGTATTTGCTACAACAGCTAATTGCTTTCAGAGTATTTTCCTAGAAATAAGTCAGTTTGTTTCAAGTACATAAGAACAAAGCACTGGCTACCAGGTTCTTTATTTCTTTTTAATAGTCTCTTATGATGGATCTCATCATTTAAGATTAACAATAACTAAGAATCTGAAGAATATTCCTTACCACTTCATAATTATGAAAATAGTCAAAATGTAAAATATTGGATACCATCCCTTCAAGGATGATGGGTTATATGTGTAAGTTAAGGAAAACGATAAGAGAAAAACTAAAATGAAATAGGGACAAATTATGTTCTGTAGCATAACACATAAACCACTCAGGAGCAAAATCCAGCTGATAGGCAGCAAAGAGAGATTGAATTGGGAGAGGGGAAGGAAGCTACATGTGGCACTGGGCAGCTCATGGGGAAGA
Source organism: Pelusios castaneus (assembly GCA_007922175.1). Classification (NCBI taxonomy): domain Eukaryota; kingdom Metazoa; phylum Chordata; order Testudines; family Pelomedusidae; genus Pelusios; species Pelusios castaneus. Next base: position 7,375,443 of record ML685903.1, read on the forward strand.
TGTTCACACCAATTTTCCTGGTTCAATCTGTATAGATATATATTTATACTCACACAGGGGTTTCCAATAGTTTCTCAATGTCCTCTGTGAGCTATTTAGCAGATGAAACAAAGACGGGGCAAGGTACAGAAAGAAAAGGGCAAGCAAGAAAATACTTAAAAGTGAAGACTCAGGGAGATAAGACTTATTCCATACAATAATCTACACTATAAGAACAGTAAGGTTACAAACCAAAGCACTCAGAATTCTGGAATTTCAAGTTACAAATCCAGTTACATGCTTACATACTATTTCCCTACAGGACCCCAACTTCATTCAGCCTTCAGGCACCTTGTGCGGGGGGTACTGTGCCTCATATATTCCTTAATTTTGCTTAATTTATTTCACAACTGTGAAGTTCCACAGTAAATGAGACAATAGCCTTCCAAACAGCAGCCTGATTCACTACATGACCCTGCTACAGTAACCATCTAGTTCACACACTGAATGGGACCTACCTATGATCATATAATTAAATACTATATGTTAATTTATAGGGAAGCAAAGGTAATGTATTCCAAATTACTTTAACTTTGGCATTTCTAGATTTGTTTAATTTTGTAAGCTTAATATAACAATTTTTGTATTGACATCAATGTGTGTGTGTGTGTGTGTGTGTATGTATGTGTGAAACAGTGATTAAACAAATAAATTTAATTGTTAAACACTAGAATGCTCTGTCCTGTGTGTACATGATGAAGCAGTGGCTTTAGTGTTGCCCTGTCTCCCCAGTCACACACCTTTGCATATATGTATTCTTTCCTTCCACAGGTATCCTTGGGCAGTACTTATGAAACACTGGCAGAACATTACTCCATTACGTAGCAGAACCCAATGCATACACACAAAGTTCTTAAACTTTATGCCTCCGTCAAATCTTGTTCATGAAAAGTACATTCCCACTGCCAAGAACATTTTTACAAATGTCAAGTATCCAGCATTTCTTTCTAATGTTCTAGAAGTGTTTTTTGATAAACTCAGACTTTAAAGTCAGAAGAGACCATTATGATCATTGTCTGACCTCCTACGCAATGCAGGCCACAGAACCTTACCCATTCACTCCTGTAATAGACACCTAGCCTATGGGGCAGGGTCTATCACAAGAATCTTCTCTCTTTGCCTAAATACAGTTTGTTCTCCTTAATGACTGACCTAGCTTTGCTCAAGTTTTGAAACAAAATACAAATGCATACCCCACTCTTGGGTTGAGAACATTCATACAAAATTTCACACTGACAGTTTAGCCTGAGAGTTGAAGGAATGAGACTCTGACCCCTTAGAAAGACTGTAGCAATCATAATTACAGACATCACTTTCCCTAAAATGAACTGTATTTGAGAAAAGGGGTGGTCTTAGACAAAGGAGTGTGGAACTGGAGAAGGTGAACAGTACTGATGGAGGGGAACCAAAACTGAGATGTAGATTTTTTGCTTCATTGTAGAAAATAAGCCATTAGAGGATATTTGAAATAATAATTGATTTTACACATAGACAAACACAAAACTCTCTCCTTTGAAAGGGCACATACTGGGGAATCAGTCATACATATAATTGGAGAAATCAGAATTGCAAATAATGTTCTTGACCTGCTGTTGTAATCTCCTCTTGTTGATTCTCAAATCCAAAGCCTCTTCTATAGATTCCATACAGAAAAGATAAGACAGAGCACTGGATTGGCACTGTTTTTTGGCAGTTGCAACTCAACATCAAGAGCAGTTCAAAATGACTTTCCTAAACATTTACCAGACAGCACAGGAAGATAATATTACTCTTGGTTCAAGTATGCCTGAAGGACAAAGAAAGAGATTATTTACTGAAGTCTCTTGACTTTGATACAATATGTGTCACATCGTATTGGGATGAGCATACAGTAGAATGAAAACAACATATGCCCACAAACAGGAATGTGAGACGTAAGAGGAGGTAGATTTTATAGCTAATGTATCTCTGTAGAATCAGAACATCTGAGACATCACAATATAACACTTGAATTAATCATCATTCACCTTTTCACTTGCAGTATTCTGTAATCTGTAACAAAGTAGCTTTTAAAGTATTTATAAAATTAACATAATTCCCATATCTATTACAATCAACATTTAAAGTAAAACAAGCAGAGTCCTGTGGCACTTTTAAAGACTAACAGATTTATTCATCACATGATATAGGATCAGGTCAGGCTGCAACAGCAAATCAAATAGATGTTAGGGCTCAAACACTGTTGAATCCTAACATCTATTTTGATTTACTGTTACAGTCTGACCTGATCCTATATCATTTACTTCCCTGCATTTAATTTTCTCCCATTCTGTATGTTTCCCATCTTCAAAGTGTCTGACGAAGTGGGATTTTCTCCCACGAAAGCTCATGTGATAAATACATCTGTTAGTCTTTAAAAGTGCCACAGGACTCTGTTTGTTTTCCTGCAGTAGAATAACACAGCTACCCCTTTGGAACTGGACTACATTTAAAGTAAAATGAGATTATTCTAGCAAAGATGTTGTAATCAGACCTGTGTCAGTATTTTTTCAGTACACTGGCCAACACATAAAATCAAAAAGATTTTTTTTTTCATTGAGCAAAAACAAAATGTTTCTATTCTCAGCAAGACAAACAATAAATTAATTTTGTTTTGATTTTGGGCATTTTAAACTGCTTTTTATTAAAAGATGAGAAAATTTGGAAATGACATCCACAAAAACAGTGATGGGGGGAGGGTGTTTATACCAAATAGCCACTTAAGAGGGCACTCACATGGGATGCATGTGAATGTCCTAACCACTAGGGTAGAGGATATTGGGGGGCGTGTTTCAGTCTCTCTTGTTGAAGCAGTTTCTTTGTATACATAAATATATCATTGAAGCAAGGTACAATTGGGCAAAGGCTGAACCCCTGGCACTTGGTAAGGAGTGCCCCCCTGCCACCGTGGACCTGTCCCAGGTCCACCTTGCCCCTAGAAGTCGACCTAGGCATCCAGTGTGGATGCTCTAGGTCGATTTGACAGGGTCCCCTGTAAGTCGACTTAATTTTTGAATGTGTACATGCTAAGTCGACTTAACAAAGTCAACTTAAAGTTGACTTTGTTAAGTTGACTTAGCTAAGTTGACTTAAATTAACAAGTGTAGACATAGCCACTGTGAGTTGATGGGTTTCATTCACTTTTCCATTACAGGATTGTTTTCTGGGTTCAATAAGATCATAAACCATGGAGTTGGATTCTCCTCTGTTCCCAGCAAACTTCAATACTAGAGAGGAAGAGTGACAGTGAACTGCTTCTGACTTCTTATTCATAGGTTCAGCTTCATTTCAACATAGGAAGCTTTACAGTGTTACTGATTTAGGGTTCTGGGAGATTAATGAAGTATTACCATGGTAAAGCTCTGAACTGCCCCACACTTCCCTTAAAAAATGTCTCCAATCCTAGTGTGGGGTGTGTGATGCAAAAAAACAAGTGTCAGCTGTGGCCTACATGCATCAGAAGAGATTTGCTATAAGATATTTGAACCTGGATTCTGGCTCCTTTGCACTATTTAAGTAGAAGGGACTATAATCTAGTTTGTGAGCCTGGCCAATATTCTTTTGCATGCTGTCCTTTATTCCTTGTTGTCTGCATCTTTTGCAGTCACTTACATCTGTGCAAAGTGAGTGCAAAATGCTAACACATCAGAATGACAGTGTTATATCCCTACTCTGTATTCACTTTTCACTGACATAGCAAAGGGGTTTTGTGAAGTTAACTAAGAGCTGTTTTCTCCTAAGCAATATTTAACTCAGACTCCACTCAAGAAGAAATTTCCAGTAGCTGAGGTGCTACCTGCAGATCACACATGTTCCAGATCAGGTTTCAAATGCAATGACGTGATTATTGCACTCAGCAGTGTAATCAAGGACCTCAAAGGTTATCTGACTAACATCCAGCAACTAGCTGGCAAGGAGTTCTCAGGCACTATACAAAAATGCAATTGATTACCTCAGTGGGAGAGAGCTGTGACCCCTTTCTAGTCATGTAATTGCAGTGACTTTCATTTCCCTTAAACCATGCTTTTACGAATACGAATGCTGTGATAGAGAACTTTTGAGACCACATCCACTTTCTGCTGGGAATAATTGCAGGTTATTAAAGTCATCCCTCATGACTGTTGTCAAGTCCTTTTTCCCCACTTTCATATATGTATTTCTAAAAATATTTCACAAGAAGTTGATTTCAGAATGTTATCAGAGGTTTCTAATCTGATTCTAAGACTCAGATACCAGCTGTTTCCCCATTAAAGAAGACTATAGTTATAGATGTTTGTCTCTCTCAATCTCGCCTAACAAACTGAAGATATTTCAAATATAGACAACTCTTCATACCTAGCTACAAAGTTAAACTGTGATTCAGTGAGCAGAATTAAACTAACATCACTCTTAAATTCTCCTAAAGAGAATAGAATTTTAAAAAGCACACAGTACACCCAATAGGTAGGGAATGGTGTTTATTATGAAAATGTTTCACCTGAGGAAGTGACTAAGTTCATAGAGGCAGGACTTATTCTCCTCTTAACTTGCCACGTTTTAACAGATATAACTTCCGCAGTTTAAATGGAATTTATACCAGAGTAAGATAAATTCTTCTCTTAAAGGGAATATTTCATTTTCATGTAGATTACTGGATGACACATTTTGAAGATAGGGAAAAGGATCAGAAACTGTAAAATTACTGTGGAGCTCTACTAGATTATCCTTTGAAAATATGTATGTACATATTACACAAATACATGGACTTCATTGTGTAAAATAAAAACATTTCCTATAGACCCATTTATGTCACAATTCATATCAGTCAGATTCATTACTTTTATTGAGCCATAACAGAAAGGTAACCAAATTTAAGTAATGACAGGGAGATGTGAAAAGATGCAAAAATAGTATGCATGAAAATAATGGGTCCATGCAACATGGCATGTAGCACATTCTATTCTATATACACTGTGACACAAACTGAATTTTTTTTCCTCACACCCAAATATTCCACTCCACATCCTTCCATATTACATGATGTGATAAAGAAATGGGCATCAGAGTTATGCAACATGGAAACTGTTACTATTCCTTATGTTCTGAACATATCCTATAGTACGAGGCTATGAAGCATTGGCAGCATTTTGTGTTGTATGCAAAATTCCTTAGATTTTACTCCTTTAAGTTTTTGCTTGTTTAAGGTAAATTAGAGCCTGGCAGAGTAAAACTTATAATATTGGCATTTTGTTTTATGTTAATAGCTAAAAATGCCACACACAAACAAACTATGCTGCTTCTATGGTTTTGGGACAGGGGGTAAGAAGCTTTCATTCATTTTAATCATGGACCAAATTATCTTTTTTCTTAAAGTACAGAAACCTTTGAAAACAACTGTGATGCTTCCCAGGGGAATCCAGGGTTGTGATGCCCCTGACTACCACATATCCTTAGCTTCTCCTCTGTGCCTGCCAGAAATCTGCTCCCTAAGCCACTGGTTATGGGCAAAACGAACAATCCCCACCAGGCCTACACAGGCTCCTATTTCTTTCTACACTTTGGCGATAGGCACATTCCAACCCCCAAATCCCCTGAGCAACTTCCTGGAGTGTCTAGCCCCTGTTCCACTGGACATTCACTGTTATTACAGATACACCACTTCAAAAGAAACAGGACACTCCAGCTTGCCAGTTTCACCTCAGATCACCATTCCACTTAACACATTGAGCTCATTTCTAGAGAAAACCAGTAGAAGTTTATTTAACAAAATTTACAGAGTTAAGTGATAGGAAATAGAAATACTTGAATCAAATGGTTACATAAAAAGAAAATCGTAAGACCCATTTTATGACCTTTAAGTCGACTTAGTCCACTTTGTTAAGTCAACCTAACCACCCTTAAGTCGACTTAATAAAGTTGACTTAAGGGTTACTCCATGGCCACACCATCCTTAAGTCGACTTAAGGAGTCAACTTAAGGCTTAAGTCAACCTAATGGGTGGTTCTTATTAAGTTAACTTAAGCTTTCATTAAGTTGATTTAAGGAATTTCTTAAATCAATTTAATGAAAGTCTGGTGTAGACAGGGAGTAATTTAGGTCGACTTAAGCTCCTTAAGTCGACCTAAATTGCTAGTATAGACATACCCTTGGTGAGTAGAAATTTTATCCCAGATCCACAAAGGGACTTAGATATTGCAGTGCTCACTCTCACAGCACTTGTCTTTTAGGCTATGTCTACGCTTACTAAAATTAGTTCGGATTAGTTAAGTTCAAATTAACTTAATTCTAACTAGAAAAAATTAGTTCGAACTAAGCAAGTGCAATTCATGTGAATGCTAGATAGAGAGCCACATAAACTTCCCAGTGGGAGATACTAAGCTGAGGGGTGTGACCTAAGCTAGACCTTCTCACAGAGATAGGCACCTAAGTCTTGGCTGCTGGGTAGTGCCTACCTCTGCTAGCAACTGACAAATGGGAACCTTTCTCTTGAAGTCAGGCAGCTTAGGTGCCTACATCACACTTTGTGGCTTTGTCTACACTTGTTAATTTAAGTCGACTTAGCTAAGTTGACTTAACAAAGTAGACTTTAAGTCGACTTTCTTAAGTCGACGTAGCATGTCCATACTCAAATTTTAAGTCAACTTAGAGGGGACCCTACAAAATCGACCTAGAGCGTCCACACTGGATGCCTAGGTCAACTTCTAGGGGCTAGGTGGACCTGGGACAGGTCCACAGTGGCAGGGGGGGCACCCCTTGCCAAGTGCCAGGGGGCTCAGACTTTGCCCTATTGTACATTGGTACAATGGGGCAAAGGAGGACAGGGACCCTGGCAGGGCATGGGGCGGGGGGGCAGGGCTCTGCCCTGCCGTTTTAGGAGGGCACGCCAGGCTGTGGCTGTGGCTGTGCCAGCCACCCTGGCAGGGAGCGCAGTGGGGAAGCCCTGGAGCCCCCTAAGTCGACTTAAAGTCGATTTAGGGCTACTCCACATCTACACTGACTAAGTTTCTAAAGTTGACTTAGCCAGCCAAGTTGACTTAAAATGAGGTTTAAGAAAGTTGACTTAATTTTTCCTTACGTTGACTTAAGTAGCTACTTAAGTCGACTTAAGGAAAGTGTAGTGTAGACGCAGAGTAAATTAAGTCGGCTTAAGCAAGCTTAAGCCGACTTAATTTACAAGTGTAGATGCACCCTGTGAGAATGAGTGAGGTGCGTGCCTCCATGTACATAAAATAACTGGAGGAGATAGTGGAGGTGCCCATTTTATCAGCTTTTATCCAAGTACTTAGAACATTCCCTGGGATGTGCGACATTGAAGTTCAATTCCCTCCTCTCTGCTAGAGGCAAAGAAAGAAGCTGAACAAAGGGGCTACCATCCCTCAGCAAAGAGCTAACCACTGAGTTATGGGATCTTCTGGTATGGGGCTCCCTTGGTCTCTCCTTTTAAAGCTGTTCCACTGTGTATAAACAATGAAGGAATCGCTGAAGCAAGAGGACTGGACCCTAGATCTCTCACAATCCAAGTGAATGGTGGAACCACTGTGATAAAAGTTATAAGATGGGTCCCACCACCACCATATTGATTTTGAATGGCTCTCAATCCAATAGGCAACCTCTGATGATGCCTACCAGATTGCCTAATTTGCATGTGGGGCCTGGACAAAGATATGTCCTCACTTGGTTTGGGGCTTAGGTGGGAGATAGGCAACCAGGCATAGAGTGAGGCAGCAGTGTGCATTCCGGGGGCTAGAGAGTAGGAACTGAGTACATTTAGGCACCTATAGGGTTCAGTGGGAGTTTTGTAGATCACATTGGAACTTGCCTAAATATGTTTGTGGATAAGGGCTTTTGTCTTCACATTTATTTCAAAATTTACAAGCAAATGGAATGTTTAAAATATTTAAGAACTTGAAAGTGTTTGACAGCATCATAATTACTTTACTAAAGCACTTTAATTTAACACACTACTGCAGTAGCTATAAACAATGTGGCTAAAAGATTATTCTGAAATTAGAGATCTAGAATCTATAAAAGACCTAGGCCACTGGAATTTATAGTGATTGCATTGTACAAGTGGGAAACAAAACAAAGCAAGAAATCCTGGTAATCGCAAGTGGAAAAGTGAATAATAATGAAGCCTAAGGTGTGTAAAGGATGTTCACAAGAAAGTAATATAAATGTCATGCAGAGAGTGAAAACCAGAATAGGAAATGTGGGCAGGGGGACCTTTGTAAAAAGATGGAGCACTGACCATGCGGATTTCAATTTCTCTGACAGGTCAACAAAGAATATCAATTTTGCAATCAGTAAAGAAGAATTTAGGTGCTTTAGGACAGAATAAGACTATTTCTTTACAGTTCAATGAACTACTAACAAGATCAGTTGCAACTGAAGACACAATTCCAGGAAACGGTGTAATAGGTGTAGTAAAATGATAGAAGATGATGAACATTAAAGGTCTACAGATCTCATAAAATCTGAAACTTTCTGGAGAGTAAAGTGCACTTAAAGGGTAGCCGCAAGCCCACGTATACTAGATTTTGTAGAGCAGTCTAGTGCAAATATAGTATTTTTTCTTAAATGGTTAAATTAGAACCCATTACCATCAAAATCAAATTTGGGAAATCATGTTATATAAGGAGTGGATGAAAGCACTTGCAATCAGCAGTTGTAATAAAAATCTAACAGGCCTATTCTAGATGGAGTTCTGCACAAGTGCAATTTGCAGATCATTTGGACAGAAGAGTGGGAGGATATGTAAGATGCATACATTAACTTTTGTCACACACAACTAGGGCACATTGTAGTTGAAATGGGGTGGAATATAGCATGATATGGCAAGATCCTGCTGAGTGTCTTAAACAGAGAAATGCTTCCATTAAAAAAAAAAAAAGATGCAAAGTAAAAACAATGGGGAATGAATGGTGAGCATCAAGATTAGTTGTGATACTTCACATGTGGTGATAATTATAAATCATGCTCGAACTAGATGCCCAGCAAATGCAATTACCTGCCTAAAAATAAACTTTTTTCCCTTCCCATTCTGAAATACTTTCCTTTGTGCAAAAAAACAAAACAAAACCCCTAGTTCTGCTCTGAAAAGGGCATATATCAAGAGCCTTTAACTCAGCATTTGTCCCTTATATATTTCAACACATCTCCTTGTTTGAAAAGTATAAATTACAATAATACCTAGAGGCTCCATTCAGAATCTGGGGTAACTTTTGCAAGGTCCTGTAAAAACACATGCAAAAAAATACTGCCTACCCTGAAAAGATTACCATTTTTGTTTTCATTGCTTCTTTAGTCAGGTTAATTCCTTGCAAAGCCAACACAGATGAGAGAGATCTGAATTCCATTCCTTCTAGTAAACCCTCAACAGAATTGTTTGCATTCTAGTGGGATATACCTATACAGAATTATTTTAGACAGAGTTGCACAAGTGTCACTGAAGTTTAATTTAACCTTGACCAGCCTGATAATGGGGATGGTGTTAGAGAAGAATGAAATAACCCACCTGGCTCGTGGAGTTTTGACTGAGTTTGCAGAGCTGGGAAATCTCTTTACTGTAAACTGAAAATATAGAAATCCATGATATATAGATTTGCATATGTCATTTTTAGAGAGTTAGTTTCCAGAGTAGAATTGCACTTTAAGGAAATGTGTGTCCTCTGTACAGTGACCTCCTGTTGTCTAGAAGCCTACTGTAATTCATTTGAGTCCAGTCTCCTCATAAACTATGTTAAAATTGCAGATGGTATAACCTGTGGAACCCAAAGCATCTTTTAAAAAAATCCAGAATAGCAGCCATGGTTAACTAGAAACTCCATCCCATGCTTACTTCTGTAATCATAGAATATTAAGGTTGGAAGTGACCTCAAGAGATCATCTAATCCAATCCCAGCAGGACTAGCTCCAACTAAACCATCTCAGTGAGGGCTTTGTCAAACTGCACAGTAAAAACCTCTTTGGATAGTGATCCTACCACTTCCCTAGGTAACCCATTCCAGTGCTTCACCACTCTCCTAGCCTAGTGATTTTCTCCCTAATATCCAACCTGGACTTCCCCCACTGCAACTTGAGACCATTGCTCCTAAATATGTCATCTACTACCAGTGAGAATGACCTAAGTCCATCGTCCCTGGAACTCCCCTTCACGTAGTTAAAAGCGGCTATCAAATCACCTCTCATTCTTTTCTTCTATAGACTAAACAAACCCACTTCCCTCAGCCTCTCCTTCTAAGTTATGTGCTCGAGCCCCCTAATCAATTTTGTTATCATCCACTGGACTCTTTCCAATTTGTCCACATCCTTTGTGTAGTGGAGGCGCCCAAAACTGGACATGGTCCTCTAAATGAGGCCCCTCCAGTGCTGAATAAATGGGAATAATGACTTCCCTTGATCTGCTTGCAATGTTCCTACTAATGCAATGGAAGTGTTTGGAAAGAACAAGCAACCTCAGATGTCTATGAAGCCACTCCTGAGTTGCATGTTCATAGGCTTCTGGGGTTATTAACTTTGTTTTTAGGTTTTCCTTTTCAGGTTTTTCTCAAATCTCACTTCTCACTTTATTTTTCCTCATGTCTCACTCTGTTCTCCTCCCACTTTCCTCCATCCACCCATTCCTTTAAGCATTCTCTATTCTCTTCATCCCTCTCCTCATGGTCTCTCTGCCTCCAATCTCTTCTCGACCATCTTCTTGTAAGTTGGAGAGGATGGTGCTTCTCACTAGGGGAAGTGGCTAAGGTGCCTGATCCTTATTGCATGGTCAAATTTTTTTAATTATTACTATGCTAACATGAATGCAGTAGTTATACTGGTGACTAGCATTGATCCCCTTTTAAAGGAGAAGTGTTGAACAAAAGTAACAATCTACAATGTAAGGGGAGAGAAAAATACCCCCATAGAAAGCTAAATTTACTAAAGAAGTGAAAGTGTCAGTGGGGCATGACAATCAATAGATGTACGTTAAAATAGATGTACTAGCTCTGAACTCTACATACTAAGGCTATGCCTACACTTATCAAAGTTAGTTCGAATTAGTTTATTTGAACTAACTAATTGGAACTAATTTTAGTTAGTTCAAATTAACTTAATTGGAACTAGCAAATTTTAGTTCAAACTAAGCAAGTGCCATGCATGGCACTTACTTAGTTTAAATTAGTCAATTGCATTGAGCTCAATGTGCTGGTTAGTTCGAACTAAGCGCTTAGTTCGAACTAACATGGCCACATTGGGTTAATTCGAACTAACTAGTTCGAATTAACCCTTACTTTGAAACGTATAAGCGACTTTATTAGTTTGAATTAAGGAAGCCCTTAATTCGAACTAATGAAAGCCTAGTGTAGCCAAGGCTTAAGTTAGTTCGAATTAAGCTTCCTTAATTCAAACTAACTTGCCAGTGTAGACATAGCCTAAAAGAATTGCAAAAATAGTAGGACATAATTCAATAAATTAGGAAATACTATAGGATATCAGCATTCTGAGGTAGAGAGATCCTTCAGAGGTTTTCCACCTGCTGTTGGAACATAATGGTAAAGTAACGAAGGCTGTACAGGTCAGTGTTAGAGTCTTTGAGTCAGAAGATGCCATTAAGGAATTTCAGCAGCATCATGGCCAAGTCTGATCCTGCTTTCACAGGCATCAATCATGATGAGTAGTTTCAGTGATTTCAGTGGAGCTACCTCAATGCTACACTTGTGTGGAATCAGACCCTGCACCTGCATATTTCTATAACTTTAAGTATGATACTAATGGATTCATGGCTTATACAGCTGCTTCGTTTAAAAAAGCACGGTTATATAATGCACTCCCTTCCTGTTTTGCTGTTCCAAGCTGTCAAATGACAGATTTTTTTGTGTGTGAAAATCACCACACAGGGATAGCACAGTGGAAATTAGTAAATATAATTCTCTGTTTTGAAGCATGGGGTGCCATCTCGTGGACATCTGAAGCATAACACCAGTATAAAAAGGTTTCGCAGTCAGGCCAACTCTAAAATGTAGGTGAGAAGGACATACAAGTGTGCTTTTGTATTTGTTTTTGGTGGAGGATGTGGGGGGAGATTTGCATTTTTAAATTCCATGGAAGTAATACTGTTAAACAGCATGTATCCTGATTGGTTAAAGAAGCAATGATCCATGATAATACATATAACATGAAAACAAAACAAACTTAAATTACATGGCACATGGACCGCAGTTCATTTTTCTGCACATCAGGACATGCACACTCAAAAAAATAAAACAGCATTCTTGCACAACTCCCTATCTTTGCCTTTTCATGTGACAGTTAGAGATGCCAATTAAAGAGATGTGTCCTCCCTCCTCTCCACCCCCCGCCCCCCCCCCCGGCTCCTCACAAAGTTAGATGCCTAGGTCTGGGCAGCAAGGAAGTGCCTATCTCTGCTAGTGATTCAAAAACTGGGGAAAAAAATAGATGTTCTTCTGCCTAACCTGTGTGCAGGCTTTAATCCAGTAGGGGTTTGCTCATAGACTACCTAACTTCACACACAGTGGAGGGGCCAGAGCACTATAATCCTGTGGTTAGGGTAGTAACCTGGGTTGAGAGAGAGCTTCTGCTACAAGTCATCTCTTTGCCTGCAGAGCTGTGATTTGCTTCCTTTCAGATCAGTGCCCTGCCTACTAGGCTATGGGATATTCATACATAGATCAACATTTGAGACCCCTTTGCCCATTTAGCATAACTAACATTTAGCCAGCACTACAGTAATTAAGATCCATAATTCCTTTTGCAACCAATGAGATTGTGAAATTTCTAACCCAAGTTGTGACTTCCAGAATATGTACATAAATTTAGGCAACAGAATCCATATTTAGACACCTAAGTGGCTTCATGTCAATTGATGCAGAACATCTGTAGCTCTGGAAGTCATATAACTTATTAAGTGCTGAAATAGGGATTTAGATGGATAACTTTAGGTACCCAACTTTGGGAAGTTTGCTTTTAGTCTTTGCATAAATAAATCATCACTCTCCCACAATCCCATGAATGTATAACCAATGATCCCCCCCCCCTTTTTTTTAAAGGTGCAGTTTATTATTTCAACTGCACATCGATCAATGCTGTTTTATTCATAACATACTTCTCCACTGGCACTAAAAGATATAAAAATGCTTCTCATAGTTCATCCCCAATCTTTACTGGGTGGAAAACTGCCTTTGCAATCATAAGAAAAGTTAGCAGTAGGTGACAGTGCATTTATGTCTGCTGAGACTAAATGAGTAATGAATTTAAAATGCAAATTCATCTGAATTCTCTTTTAATTGCTTTAAGACAACATAGCTTTTCATGTCTTATATCTCTGAAAGTTCAGAAAATAACCTTCTGTTTACATGATGTTATGATTAATCTATGAACTTTGTGCCAGAGGAAAAAGGCCACCTTTGGTATTTGTTGTAGAAGGAGAGCACAGTTCTTGAGGAACTTCAGTCTAAAACCAAGAATTCAGGCAACAGTGCTGTCGGACTTTCCATCTCTGTTGGATGATTCCAGACACCAGAATGTCTAAGAATAAGTGGAAGCTGATCCTTTCTCTTCTCAGTTATATAAGTTAGGATGGGAAGGCCCTTCTCTCACCATTGAAAAGTTCCCAGTTTACCTACCTACACATTATGCATATCTGCAGTCTTAAACAGGATCAGCGTAAATACAAAGCAAGTGCCTACATGGAGTACCAGTGGCTATATCTACACTTGCTAAAATTAGTTTGAATTAGTTAGTTCGAACTAACTAATTCGAACTAATTTTAGTTAGTTTGATTTAGCTTAATTTGAACTAGCATGGCCACACTGGAACGTTAGTTCGAACTAAGCAAGCACTGGCTTAATTCGAATTAGAGATCCCCATACATTTCAATGGCCGGTTAATTTGAACTAAGAAATTAGTTCAAATTAACATGGCCACATTGGTTAATTTGAACTAGTTAGTTCGAATTAACCCCTTAGTTTGAATACCCTATTTGAACTTATTAGTTCGAATTAAGGAAGCCCTTAATTCGAACGAACTAAGCTTAGTGTAGCCATGGCTTTAGTTAGTTCGAATTAAGCCTCCTTAATTCGAACTAACTTGCCAGTGTAGACATAGCCAGTGAGTTCAGTGGGGTTCAACCTGTGCATAGAAATACATATGTGGAGGTGATTACATAAGCAGCACCTTAGTCTTTATGTATAAAGTGTAGACGCACCTTATGTACCTAGAGGAGAGTATCTTTTTAAAAGATCTCTCGGGGTGGATTGCTGTTGCTGGGCAGATTTAGCTGCTCAGGGCCAGAAATTTCTAGACCAGGGAGTGGTGACATTTGAGCATACTCCACAAGGTTTTCTGCTGCTGGTGTAATCAGTCCCCATGAGAGCATTTTATAGCAGAGTTTGCGCACATGTATATGTGATTGAGTGCTGGTTAACCAGTGAGGTGACTGGTTGGTGCTGGTTCCAGAAGAGAAAGAAAAGTCTGCATGGATTTCTACTAAAGATTTCTGTCACAAAGAAGAGGGAGCTGCATCTTTCAACACAAACCTTTGGACTTGGTGAATAAAGACTATAACTGAGCTTCAGGTCAACTTCACTTAGACTTTGGAACACTTAAGTGCATCTCCCAGAATTTCTGGAGGAGCTGCTCTGCTAAAATTCATTTTATTCCTCTTCTTTGTGTTGTAGAAGAGAACTTGTGAAATGGTGAATGTGGATTTATCAAATAGCCACATCACGTTATACATCGATATAGTTATTATTTTTTCTTTCATCATCAGGTTTATAAATTTAGTATTTAAGTTAGTTCATTGTTTTTGTTTTCATTTACTCTGAATAGTCTTTGCTGTGAGTCCCTTAGGCTGCATCTATACTGGTAGATTAAGTCGAATTAAACTTGGCTTAAATCGACTTAATTGGCCCTGCATCTACACTATACTTTGCTTAAGTCGACTTAAGCAGCTTACTTAAAATGAAGTTGACTTAATGAAAATTAAGTCGACTTTATTAAACCACCTTTCTACTCGACCTAAGGCTTAATTTGACTTTTTAAAGTCGAATTAAGCCAGTGTAGCCCTGGGGTAGCCCTAAGTCGACTTAGGGCTATCCCAGGACTACACCAATGCTCTCCCTGTCGGGGGGGGGGCACAGGGGGAGCCTGGCATGCCCCCCAGAAGGCAGGGCATGTGGGCAGGGTGTGACGCTGTCTGGATTTAGGGAAGCATTTATGATATTATTTTCAATAGATATCTCTTAAATGCTCTATAATCCATAGGAACTATGACATATTTGGTATCAATAGAAAGGTAGTAATTTGCTGGGAATGATTATATAGTTTATGTCTAGAATTCTATTTTGATTAAAAGTTAGAATTTGATGTTATATCCAGACTTTAACTTATGTTAAATCCATTGTGTCCTTAATGTTTAGGAATGTGCCAGGGCAATGGTCCCAGGGAGTTACCTGAGGAGCCATTAGGACACCATGGTTGTATTCCTTATGTCTTTAATGGCTCATCAGGTAACTCCCTGGGACCATTGTCCTGGCACATTCCTAAACATTAAGGACACAATGGTTTTAACATAAGTTAAAGTATGGATATAACATCAAATTTTAACTTCTAATCGCAATAGAATTCCTAGACATATACTATATAATAATTCCCAGCAAATTACTACCTTTCTATTGATACCAAACATGACATAATTCCTATGGATTATAGAGCATTTATGAGAGATCCATTTAAAATAATATCATAAATGCTTCCTAAATCCAGACAGTGTCACACCCTGCCCACATGCCC
Organism: Pelusios castaneus; assembly: GCA_007922175.1. Lineage (NCBI taxonomy): Eukaryota > Metazoa > Chordata > Testudines > Pelomedusidae > Pelusios > Pelusios castaneus. Next base: position 7,391,268 of record ML685903.1, read on the forward strand.
TGCCAGGGTCCCTGTCCCCCTTTGCCCCATTGCACACAAGGGGTGACCCCCCCGCCACCGTGGACATACCCAAGGTCCTCCTAGTCCCACAAATTCATAGAATCATAGAATAATAGGGTTGGAAGGGACCTCATGAGGTCATCTAGTCCAACCCCCCGCTAAAAAGCAGGACCACTCCCCCTAAACTATCCCAGCCAGGGTTTTGTCTAACCGAGCCTTAAAAGTCTCCAAAGATGAAGATTCTACCACCTCCCTAGATAGCCCATTCCAATGCTTCACCACCCTCCCAATGAGAAAGTTTTTCCTAATATCCAACCTTGACCTCCCCAGCTGTAATTTGAAACCATTGCTCCTTGTTCTGTCCTCCGTTACCCTCGAGAACAGCCTAGCTCCCTCCTCTTTCGAGCAACCCTTCAAGTAGTTGAAGGTTGCTATCAAATCTCCCCTCAGTCTTCTCTTCTGTAGACTAAATAAGCCTAGTTCCTTCAGTCTCTCCTCATAAGTCATGTGCCCCAGCCCCCTAATCATTTTTGTTGCCCTCCGCTGGACTCTTTCTAATTTGTCCTCATCCTTTCTGTAGTGGGGAGCCCAAAACTGGACACAGTATTCCAGATGCGGCCTGACCAGTGTCGAATAGAGGGGAATTATCACATCCCTCGATCTGCTGGCAATACTCCTACTGATGCAGCCTAATATGCCATTGGCCTTTTTGGCAACAAGGGCACACTGTTGGCTCATATTCATCCCCAGCCTGTAGCAGTGCATGGGATTTTTCCGTCCTAAGTGCAGGACTTTGCACTTGTCTTTGTTGAACCTCATGAGGTTTCTTTCAGCCCAGTGTTCCAATTAGTCCAAGTCTCCCTGGAGTCTCCCAGAGTATCTACCATTCCCCCCAACTTGGTGTCATCCGCAAACTTACTAAGCATGCAGTCTATTCCATCATCAAGATCATTAATGAAGATGTTGAATAGAACCGGGCCCAGGACAGACCCCTGGGGCACTCCACTCGTTACCGGTTGCCAACCAGACATTGAGCCATTGATTCCTACCCGCTGAGCCCGTTGATCTAACCAGTTTTCGATCCACCTTACGGTCCACTCGTCCAACCCATACTTCCTTAACTTGCCGACGAGAATGCTGTGGGAAACCGTATCAAAAGCCTAGCATCCAGTGTGGACGCTCTTGGTCGACTTTGTAAGTTCCCCTTTAAGTCGAGTTTAATTTTAAGTGTAGACACACTAAGTCGACTTAAAAGTGCAAGTGTAGACATAGCCTTAAAGACTGAACCCTGGGTGTCCAGCTGCTTCTCTATAGGAGTTGGGGGGTTATTTCTGTTAGGCATTGGAGAAAGGCAATTGAGGTTAACTCTAGCCCACTTAAAGGTTACATGTTCAATACGACAATATGGAGGTGAGAGGCTAGTAGCTTTATAACATTGTCCTTCATGAAGAGGCTCTGTTTTGTCCCTTCTCTGGTATGATCTCAAACAGCACAGAAGAAAAACTATATTGATAAACCTTTCTGTGGGACTAGTCTGCAAGTGAGTCACAATTTTTTTTTTCTGGTGCAATTTGCCTAGAATAGCTGGCTCTCCATGGGAAGGCATGATGTGAAGGATGGAATAGTGCTCCCTTACCAATGGGATGGGTGTGCAATAATAACCTAGAACAGAAAACAGACATGAGTTTGGTAAATAAAATATTGCAGAGTCAATAGGAAATAATGCAGGAAAAGGACCTGGTGCAATAACTGTTATTTTATTTTTACTGAAGTAAACATTCATTAATACCAGAGGGGATACTGGATCAGCCAGTTGGGGCCAGCAGGACTGTATGAAAAGGAGCACAAGGGCAGAGCAATCAGTAGCTAACTGAGGCTGGAAGAAGGAAGATCAGGTTCCTGGCTGGCTGGAAGCCAGCTCAGTGGAAGCAGAATGAGTGCAGAGAAGGCTGCAGAAGACCAAGAAGCTAGCAAAGAAGGAGCTCCTGACTGCCGGGATTCAGAAATGACTGAGCCCAGAATCCAGTCAGCTCAAGTGAGTTTACTGCGATGGGCCCTGTTGGTCTGGTTAAAGACTGAACCTAGAGAGGACTCCCAAAAATGACACACCCACTGAGTATATCATCGTGGCCCCTGTTGGACTACTACAGGAAGGCCATGTCTCCCAAGAGAAAGCTTTGGCAGTATCGGCCTACAAAAGTGGTGTAAAAAGATAGAGACTGTGTCCCCTGAAAGGTGTTTGTTTCGTCTAACTTGGCTGGAGGACTGAGTCACTGAAAACCTCCCAAATAAACCATCAGCCAGAGCTGCTTGCGAGTTATGGATGCCAATTCCATTATCACAAACTAAGAAGCAACAGGCTCAAACCCGACCAGAAGAGGATGCTTGTGAGAAAAAGGTGAAGAACCTGTTTAATCCTCCAGCCAAAATCTCAGAATTTCTCTCTCTATTCTCTCCCAACTTATCTTCACTTGTTTATCTAGCTCTTATCCTAAGCCAGCTTCCACCTCCTCACCAGGCTCCAAAGGATGAATAAAATCAGAGGTTCTTCACTCCCTTTCTAGAATTGGGTATAATGAGGGAGTGGAGAAGCAACAGATGGAACTACGGAGCTAGAAGGGGCATTGTGTCCTTTGCCAGAGGGTGGGGAGGTCATGCTCCCTGAGCCACTGTTGTTTTCTTTCAGCATGTCCTATTGCTTTGATTGGCGGCTCTTCCCTCAGGATGTGTGGATTTTTCATCATACTATAGAGCTTCTACACAAATCTGTAGCAGGGTCAGAAACCTTGTGGTCTACAAGTAAAATCTATAGATTTTAAAAGCAAAGGTTTTTAATATCATGTTGGCTAGACTGAAAAAAGAAAAAGCAGTTCTTAAATTCATGATATTGTAGGTTTAAAGGTATTGGCAATTAAATATAGCCTCTCAGAATGCTTAAAACTGACCTCCTATTTTCTTCCCAGAAATACATAGGAAAATATACACTTAATTCATAGAAAGATGAGAAAAAAATCAAATGAGGCTCTGTTTTCGATGTTTTCCTTAATGGCACTGATGGTGAAAGGTAAACAGTGTACTTTAAACAGCAGCAATGTGATTCTTCTTTGAACATAATGGATAGAAAATATAAAGTCAGTATTCCAGTGAATAATGCAACCAAATGCACTGTGCAACGAAAGACCATGGTAATGCATTTTATTCACTAGCATAGAAAACTGGCAGATACAATCTTTTGGCAATGTTCCTGTGAGTTCAGAGGACTCTCTTTCTGACATTCAGGACCTTGGTGCTGCGGATGATAGATGACTTTCCAAAGAGATGCCCCTCATCTAATTTTTCAGTGTAACCCTGCTGCCATTTGGAGTCACCAGCAACGAGAGGCTGGGTTCAATATCTAGGGTTTCCTTTTAACAATACAACACAAACATGGCTCAAGCTCCCATCCAGTAACCCAAGACAATCATACACCACTGCTTCCGTGCCTCTAGATGCAACACTTGCCCTCTCACAAGCTCAGAGACTGATTGTAGAAAAGAGACTTTTAATAAAGGGGAAAAAAGGTAGGGGGAAGTAACATAGTATTAACTGGGGAAGATGCCACAAGCAGGGTTCACATGCATAGAACTCAGAGCAAAACATCCAGAATATATTGGGCTTGCAGCCCTGCCAAACAGCCTGCCAGCTGCTTGTTACCCTACCATGCTGGTCACTCTGTGCCACTGGCCATTCTTCCACTCTGCCAGGTGCTTCAATGCACACCATCACTTTTCACTGCCAACTATACCTCTACTGAGGTTTCTCCCAGATCTTAGTGATTTTCAGGTCTTAGTGCAAAAATGTCATTGCTGAAGCAGACTGGGAAGAAAACACTGTCCCACAGCAAGTAAATTCACCTCTAGGGATATCAGAACCAAACAGACTTCTACTGGAGCCTTAATTAGCTCTGTCTTTGAACAGTGAAGAAGAGCAGGTCAAACCATGCCAATGGCTTTTAAGTGAAGCCCACACCCACCCACAGAGACACCTGTCCCCACCCATCTCCCTTTCACAGGGGTCTGTATCTGAGTGCCTTGCTTACCAAATTCAGTTCAGATGAGGGTGACCCTTCAGTCACGATAGGCTAAGCACATTTCTATAAGGAAAAAAAAAACCATTTCATTACTGCTGCATTCAACAGTAAAGTGATTTGTAGCCCAACATCAGCCAAAGGGTTCATTCAGACAAAGCAGTCCCATTGGCTATGTCTACACTACAAAAGTTAAGTCGACTTTTTTAAGTCGACCTAAAGTCAACCTCATTAAGTCAACTTAGAGAGTCTATACTAGACTCTTGAGTCAACTTGGGGGCTAGGTGGACCTAGGAGGAGGGATGCATTGTGGGAAGTGTGCCATGTGGCACTGGAGAAGGTTTCCCCCTCCCCGGGCCACTCCTTTAAAAGAGGAAGTGAGCTCAGCCCCTTCACCATAGTGCCTGGCAACATGGAGCCTGAGAAGGTCATGAACCAGACTCTTTTACTGCGCTTTTCCAGGCAGCTGCGTGACACCTGCCAGCTACTGGAAAGGCTTCTCCTGCTCTGGAACAGATTTCACTGAAACCCTGACCACGCGGAGGCAGATGGCAGCCTGCCCCCTGCCTTGGGGGAGGAGAATATGGGGGGATGGGAGCTGCAGGCATTCAGGGGTTGGGGAGGAGTGGGGAGCGTTGGCGGAGTTAGGGGGTTTGGGGATAGGAGCTGCAGGGGTTGGGGCATTGGGGGAAGTGAGGAGGATCAAGGGGAGTGGCTGGCGCTAGTGTCCATGGACAGGTGGGTCCCAGGCCTGCAGACATCTGCCCCATGTCCTGGGCTGCCGGCAAGGAAGGCTGCTGCTGTGGTCCAGACAGGGGCCCAATGGACCAGGCGCTCTTCCAGGCGCTCCAGGACCTGGGTCTGCCGCTCCATCAGGTCCAGCATCCACTCTAGCAGCCTCTTCTTGACCCTCCGCATCCCCTGCTCAACACTCCAGTGGGCATCCTCCTGCTCCTGTCAGGCCGTCAGGTGTGCCTCAGTCTGCTCCGCGATGCGGATCAGCTCCTCAAACTGCTTGTCCCTAGACTGAGCTGCCTTCCTCCTCCTCCTGGTTGGAGCTGGTGGGGCCCTGGGAGTGCTGTATGGCAAGGGTGTAGGAGCTGCTGGAGAGAAGCAGAGAACAGAGTTCCTCCCATTAGCTAGTGCTGTGTGCAGCCTGACAGCAGCTGCTGTCCCCTGACCATCCCCCCGTGCTTCCCAGTCCCTGTCCTTTGGGACAGGGACCCCTTGGTACACGCTGCCATGCTGTGTTTCCTAGGTCGGGTGTGGTTCCCACGGTGGTGAGCTGCAGGCAGCGTTGCCCCAAGGGTCTCTCTTGAGGCCACGTGCCAGCGGTGTTGGATGCATGCTGTCTGGCCTTGGTGCTCCACTTACAGTCCCCCCACCCCATCTCCAGACAGGCCACCACACCACTCGGGTCCGGGTCCTCCCCATCACATGGAATCCAGCACCTCTGCCCCTGTGGGACGGCCTCTGCGCCCACCCCCCTGGACCATGCCTGTCCCTGGGCCATGTCCCCCTGCAGTCCCTGTCCCACAGACATGCACATCCCTGCCTGCAAGGAGGGAGGGAGCACTCACCAGCAGGTGCAGTGGGTGTTGGGCACGCTGTCCCCTCACCTGGGTCTTCCTTGGTGTGGGTAGCCTCCTCTTGCTCCTCTGAGGCTGGGTGATCCATCAGGCCAGGGATCAGCTCTGGGCTGGCAGCTGACTCCGGGGCTGGCGAGGTGCCTTCCTGCTCCCGGTGGCTGATCCCCCCTCCTCCAGCCTCATCGAATGAGCCCTCCTTGCCATCGTTGTTGAGGGAGGTGGGCTCAGTGGAGTCAATGGTGTGGGCTGGGAGGCTGCCGCTCACCTGCTCCAGAAAAGCATCCACTTCTTGATAATAGCGGCAGCTAGTGGTGGAGGCTGCCCCGTCTGCAGCCTCTCCTCCCAGGCCTTCCAGTACACCTGTTGGAGGTCCTTGATTTTTACCCAGACCTGCTGGGTGTCCCAGATATGACCCTTCTCAGCTAAGGCCTGGGAGTTGGAGGCATATAGCTCCTGGTTGCAGTCACTGCGTCTACACTACAATTTCCTTAAGTCAACTTAATCTGCTGCTTAAGTCTATTTAAGGAAATGTTAAGTCAACTTTATAATACCTCATCAGGTTTCTCCCTGGGCCCATTGTACCTGGGAACTTCCTTAACATTAAGGACACAATGGTTGTAGACAGCCTGTCTGGGGTGTTTCCACAGAATCACACAAGTTAAAATATAGATATAACAACCATATTCCTAACTTCTAATACAAATACAATTCCTATACATAAACTATATAATAATTCCCAGCAAATTACTACCTTTCTATTGATACCAAACATAACATAGTTCCTATGGATTATAACGTTTATGAGATATTAATAGAAAATAATATCATAAATGGTTCCCTAAATCCGGACAGCATCACACCCGCCAACATGGCCTGCCAGGGTCCCTGTCCCCCTTTGTCCCATTGTACACAAGGGGTGTCCCCTCTGCCACCGTGGACCTGCCCAATGTCCCCCTATCCCCTAGAAGTTGACTTAGGCGTCCAGTGTGGACGCCCTAGGTTGACTTTGTAAGTTCCCCTTTAAGTCGACTTTAATTTTAAGTGTAGACGCACTAAGTTGACTTAACTAAATTGACTTTAAGTCGACTTAGTTAAGTCGACTTAGTTAAAGTCAACTTAAAATTACAAGTGTGGACATAGCCTACCTGTGCTGCAGCATCCACACATAGGCTGGGAGGCTTACTTCCAGCTGCCCTGCAGACATATACTAGGAGATTTTACCTCTAGAAACTTAGGATATGTCTACAGAAGAAAAGAAGACCTGTAACACAGCCATTGCCGATCCGGGTTAGCTGATAGGCTCACGGAGCTAAAAATTGTAGACATTAAGTCTCAGGTTGGAGTTTAAGGACTCTCTCCCCCTTACTCAGACACATAACTCAAGTCCCATAATCCAGACTCAGCTAACCCAGGGTAGCCACTATTTTTTTTTTTTTTTTAATCCCTGTCTACCATAGCCTTATGCACCCAGGGAATTTAGGCATCTACAAGGTTTGGTAATAGCAGAGTAGGGAATTTTAGGATCTAAATTTTGGACTTAGGCACCTAAACTGGTAGTTAGGTGCCTAAATTCCTTTGTAAATCTAGTCCTATAAGTTTAACTTCACTCTTCTGTGTCTGTAGTACAAACACTTGAATATAAAAGATAGAAAGGTAATAAGAGAAGGAGGAAGTGCAAGTAATATTACCTTAGAACAGAAAGCATGAGAGAAAAAACGAATTACAACTTGCTAAAGGTTGCTTAGCAATGCGCTATAAGTAGGTAACTGAAACAAGGATATTTTTCATATTAAGTGACAATCAATACACCCGCAACATGAAAAATTTTTCCCAAAAGCTGCTGAGCTGATAATAGAAAAATTAGTAAGAAAACAAAAGTCCCCAAAGAATAAAATAAATCATGTTTCAGGCTCCAAAGTACTTTTATATACACAAAAAGTAATTGCATTTCATTTCCTCTACTTCAGCCAAGAATACCAGGCTGGCTGGATAGTATAAGGTTTCTATGACCCTTTCTATTTCATTTCTAGTTAAGGTATTTTAGTAATGTGAATTAAAATAGGCTAGAGAGTTAAATGAAAATAATGTGTTCAGATTCAGCCTGTCTTTTGTTCATGAATAGTTTAAGGCTTCTCTTATTTATTGTTTTAAATTATTTGCCCGTTACTACAAACAATTTCTGATATGTGGCTTAGCCAGGGGCCATTGACTACTCTTTATTTATTTATGAGTTGAGTCAGTTAGTTTTAATTGGACTCATGGGTTCAGATTTCTCCCCTAGATTCATAGACTTAGGAGATATCTGAACATGGACCTCCCCCATCTCAGATGCTTATCTGGAGGACTGGGTGAGCCAAGGGAGGAGTGGATGGGTTGGGAAGGGAGAATGCATATATCAGGTTTCTGGTCCTATGGAAATTAAACAAAAATAGGTAGCATCTTAAGTTATATTATCTTATCTTAGGTAAGGTATGTATTTAGCCCCATTGCCATAGAATCCAACCACCTCATAATACTCCTGTAAGATATGGAAGTGGTTTAACTCCCATTTTAGAAACACCTGAGGCACAAGCGCCTATATAACTTGTCTAAATAGACACAGGAAGCCTCTCGCACAGCAGGGACTTCAATCAAGGTCTCTCAACTCCTAGGCTAGTAATCTAAGAACCAACCAGGCCATCCTACCAGGCAACTAACATCATGTCCTGGAAACACCCATTCAGTGGGACGCTTTCTAGTGCAGCTCTGACAGAGCCAGGTTGGTCTTGAAGCCCTGTTGAATGTAATAGACTGCATAGAAGACTAAATCTTCCATGCAGATTGCCCTGACCTTCAAACTCTGCCTGGTTTGGAGTGGCACCCGTGGCTTTTTCTGTAGATGGAATACTCTGCATGGTAACAGAGCAATGAATGAATATCTCCATAAGAGGATCATTGTAGATATTACCTTCCTAGGTGTTTTTTCAGTTGGGTGAGGACAATTTAGGATATAGTCTTCATTCTATTCCCTGGCTAAATCAATATGGAAAATAAAATAATTAAAATTAACTTTTACAAAAAATGTCACAGTTTTACTTTGCTGGTTTTCTATCTTCAAACTTCTAATGAACATATTTTTAACCAGTTCTATAGATTTAACTCTACTAGGTTGAAAACTCCATAAAACACATATTTATGTGTTCCTTGTCATCTGCCATTCTCCTCTATAAAAAAATGTTGGTCATATCCTCAGAAGAAACATGTGACCATAAGTAATCAACCATACAATATGAATGACGGACAGCAAATAACCAAAGACAGTTGAAGAAGGAAGTTCACAAACAACTCGTAGACTGGTCTTCATCTGCACTATTCTGCAGATGTTTGAAAAGGAAGATGGAGCAACTGGGGCACAAAGATTAAGGACCAATTTTCAAAAACATCCAATACTTTTTGGACACCCAGTTTGAAACTACTATATTCTGATTTTCAAAGGTTCCCCCTCAATTTCATCTGAAGACAACAGGCGTTACAGAAGCTCAGCGTCTCTGAAAATCAGGCCCTAGGTGTCTCAAAACAACCACCTAAAACCTGAGGCATCCAAAATTAAGGGAGACTTTTTAAAAATATTGGCCTAAGTGTCAAGGTCACATTGCAAGACAGTGCCACCACAAAGTACAAAATATATGTATCCTGACTCCCGGTGCCACACTTCATTTACTGGAACATGATGTCTTATATGTAGACTTGACAGTGACCCATTCAAAATCGGTTCAGAAGGGCCCATGAGAGCATTGTGACTCAAAACTGGGTACATACATGGTCAGTTTAGTTATCAGAGACTGGTTTCTGATGTCAGCTGCAAATCATTCTTCACACCACATCAATAACACAGACAAATCTGGGAAAGGCAAGTGGGCCCACAACAGGTGCCTCAGTTACAAGCATACTCTTGGATGGTTGAAGAGGGCTGTGTCTAGTGATAGGCTCAGATTTTACCCCAATCTTCTCAACTGTTCTGGCTGTGGTATCCTCCCAATACACATGTAGAGGAGTGATGTTTCTTAATACAGGAAGCTACCGTATTGGTGTGGGTTAAATCATCCGGTAACAATGTGCATGATTGAGTGTAGCTGGAGCACAGTATTCTGTTGCAAAGTAACAGAGGGTTAAACTGGATGATTGGAGTGTTTGAGTATTTGTTTCCAATAATGTTCCAGTCATCTTAACCACGGTTTTTCTCAGGTGGTTAAGATATGTGAAAGATCTCTCTGGGTAACTACAAGGTAGACTGGGTGAAATTCATGTTTTGGGTGATGTCCATTGATAAAGTTCTTCAGTTCTTGTGCATTATGAAGATAAACACACTCAAAACTGTCTTGAAAATACGTGATTATAAAAAGCCACTGATTATAGTATTCAGCCCTCTTAGTCAAGTCAGTGTTAAGAGTGTCTTCAGGTTCTGGAAATGATTATGCTTGGATACCTGAGCAAACTTCATCTGTTTTGTGGACTTACTGTACTGGGTACGTGAGAGGTCATTTGTGTACAAGCTGAAAAGCATCAATGCCAGCACAGAGCCTTGGGGTAGATTGTTGGTTTGTCTTTTCTACATGCTAACTCTGTCTCCTGTGTGTGCTCAGAAATGTCTGTTGCAGAAGAGGAGGTCAACAACATGCTGGAAATGTTCTTGACAATTTACCTAAGAGCCCCATGTGCCTGACTGTTTCATATCCTTTTATCCAGTCCAGAAAGACAACTCCCATCTTCAGGTTTTTCTGAAAATCATTTTTGATGAATGTTGTCAAAGCTGGCATTGGATCGAAGGTGCTCCATCTTCTCTGGAAGAGTATTGACTCCATTTCTGAAGAGATCCTCTGGAGAATGAGATGCTTTAGCATTTTCAGTGGTACAGATAACAGAGATATTGGTCCTCAAAATTATTTTTTTTAGAAACCAAATTCTGCCAAAAACTTTCTTATATGCATTATCACTTGGCAACTGCCATACAATACAAACTAAAATAATTTTTTACTGGCAAAGGGATAGTATTATTTGGCATACAGATGTATTCTTTTTATTAAAATAAAAAGAAAGTATGAAAGGAGACTGTAAGAGTGGGGTTTCTTTGACAAATCTTTCCTGGAAAAATAACATTTATCTGCCATTTATTTTGTTTTTTTAAATGGCCAGATAGGCCATATAAAGACATATTTAAAAGTTTTAAATAGTGGGAAAGTATTCTGAAAAGAGCATTTAAAAAAAAATCTGAAGTCAAAGCAAACTTATCTCACTGTTTAGACTGTTACGGTTATTTATGGAGATTTCATAACTGGAGCGTTTGTCTTGAGCATTAATAATATGATTAACAATATTGTGTTATGCCTGCAGATATTAATATTTATTCAAGAAGACCGCATGAACATAATAAAAATGAACAATATAATATGGAGTATTGGGGCTACTTGTATCTGCCAGTCTTTATCAGCAACAATTGTTTTAAAATGCATAAAAAAGTATATGGACATATTTCTATACCTGAGTGGTTCTCAGTGCATGATTGCAGATTTGGAGTCCGCAGTACTGTAACTTTTTTTTATAACAAGAGATTTTTTTTAGTTGGGTTGCTGAGAATTAAACAAAGCACATACTTTAGCGACAGTTACTTTGAGTTGTTGTAGAAGACTGAACCCTCTCTTCCTAACCCAGCCTTTAAATCCAGAACAGGATATACAGGTAACTTAGATTCCTTGGCTATATCTACACTTGTAAAGTTAAGTCGACTCTGTTAAGTCGACTTAATAAGGTTGACTTTAAGTCGACTTAAAATCGACCATGTTAAGTTGACTAAATAGAGTGGCTACAATTTAAGTTGACCTTGTTAAGTCGACTTAAGAATAGACATAGCCATCCACACTGGCTTTAAGCTGACTTAAGAAGTCGACTTAAGGCTTAAGTCGACCCTCAGAGGTGGTGTTATTAAGTCGACTTAAGCTGTTATTAAGTTGACTTAATAAAAGCCCAGTGTGGACGCAGCTTCGTGTGGGTCGACTTAAGCATCCTTAAATTGACGTAAGTTGCCAGAGTAGATGCACCCCCAGAGATTGTCTCCATGTTGCTCCAGCTGTGCATGTAATGTTGCCTCCATGCCTTCTGCTTGCAGCCTACCACACTATAGCCTGCTGCTATGGCTACTGCTGGCCCTCTCCTGCATCAGGCTATTTCCCTTTCCTGCCCAGTTCTCAGTCTGTCTGGCTATGTGTACACTTACAAAAGCTAGTTTGAATTAGTTAATTCAAACTAACTAATTTGAACTAATTTTAGTTAGTTCGAATTAACTTAATTCGAACTAGCATGGCACCACTAGAATGCTAGTTCGAACTAGCCATGGCCAGGCAGGGCACTTGCTTAGTTGGAATTAGTCAGTTGCAGGAAGGTCAATCTGCTAATTAGTTCCAACTAAGCAGTTAGTTTGAACTAATATGTCCACATTTGACTTAGTTCAAATTAATGAATTGAATTAACCATTAATTCAAACTAAGCAATCGAATTTATTAGTTCGAATTAAGGAAGCCCTTAATTCAAACTAATGAAAACCTAGTGTAGCCATGGCTTAAGTTAGTTCGAATTAAGCTTCCTTAATTCGAACTAACTTGCAAGTATAGACATAGCCTCTATGCCTTGCCTTCTCTCCACAATCAGCTCCAAGGCTGTTGTTTTCAACCTGCTATTTCTCCTGCAGCCTTTCTCTCACTGAACTTTGACTTCAGTATATTACTCGATTTCCTGTTTTTTAGGAATTATGTAATCCTCTGCTAACTGGATATTGTATTGTGTAACTTCCACTGGCTAGTTCCTTTCCCTATATCCTGTAAATGGATAGTCAGGTATCATGACTAGTGATGTGAAAACAGATCTCTTTCTCTCTCTCTCAAAAATAAGTTTACTCCAGCTTTGTGGGACAAACATTGAAAAAGGTATTCAACATCAATATATCAACTTTTTTTTTGATGCTTGGATTGAAAGGCTAGAAAGGACCATTATGATCATATAATCCAACCTCTTCCATTACACATGGCATAAAATATGACTCAGTAATCTTTCATCCATCCCATAAATTCTAGTTGAGAGAGAATGTATCTTTTAGAAAGACATCTGTTACAGGAGTTCTCTCTAAAGATATGTACTTATATATTCCCAGACATGAAACACATTCAGCTGGAGTAAAGTTTAAGAGTATGTATCAATAAATGAAGGATAAAAATAACATTACACTGATGTTCTAATTATTTAAAAAAGCAAGCATTGCAAATCTAGAAAATTCAGAGTTAAGGTTACATTTACAAGAAATCAAATAAGATTTATTTACTGTACATTAAGGTATAGGGATGTACAGAGACTCAGTTTGTCCTTATAGGGATGCCATGAAATAATTATGTAATTATGATTAGGGCATTTGGGGTATGTGATCCAAGATTAGATTAAAGTGATTTTTTTAAAAGACATATTATATTATATTCACATTTTTCTCTTCATGGTATTACATATAAATGGTATTTTACATTCCCAAGTAGAAAAACCCATTCCTGACATTACTAAAACAACAGGAGAGAGGAGACCTAGCTTATCACTTTGATGTTTGCTTGTTATCGAGTTCACTCCCTGACTTACATCCAGTTTAGAAAAATTAGATCTAAATAAGCCCTTTTAGATGTAAATATTTATTCAAATCAAGAAAGACCATCTTAAGTAGTGGAAAGAAAACATTTACTCACAGAGTCTTCGAGTGGTGTTAGCATTTTGCATGTCTTCCTGAAGCCACACCATCATATATAAAGTGTAAGTACAACCTCATGATTCTCAGCCCTCTTACTACTCACCAATAATAACAAATATATCATGTCAGACTTTATAGATAAATTGCTTTATTATTTATGCTAAAACAGTATTAGAAATGCCCCTCATACATGCAAACTGCAAAACTAGATACTGATTTCTGATCTCAAACGTTAACATTTTTCCAATAAGCCACTGTTCAATTGCAGTCTTTTCCACCTGATATCACACAGATAGAACATTTTATTACAGCAAGATTTCTTAGATTACCTAAGGCTGTGAAAATGTTATTTTAACTTCCTACAGAATAATGTCACAACCCTTCCATTAAAATTAACCATTAGCATATGAACTGCAAGCTTCTTAATAGCACAATCTCTTTGGCTAATAAAGACCATTCCTTGTCCCCCTCTCCCCCAAATGGTGAAGTGGGCCATTGTGAAGCTGAACTCTTTATTAGAGCTGTTTGCCCCATTTACAACTGTCACTGTGGGGGTCATATGGAGGGCAACCTGCCTGAACTTTACCTTCACCCAGTAACCCCCCAAACTCTCCATTGTTAAAACTCATCAACCTGGAGAGGAATGAAGCATCAGAGAGAGCTATTAGGCAAAAACAAAAGACACAATAGAACTGTAAAGTTTGCTATTGCATTCTTGGCAGGATGACATTTCTCAGGGCACACTTCCCTGGAAAAATAAGAAAATTAAGCCACTAAAAGGAGTGATGAGTCTGAGATACAACATATTGGCTCTGCGGTCACAGATATTTGATGGTACTAAATACAAGTGGAAAAGAAGCAATAAAAAGGCCTAGAGCACAAACAGAAGGGAAATAATTATTTTATGACCCCCCCCTCCTTTTTTTTCCCTTCAGTTGCTGTGTTTATATTTTATTGCACAGGCTGCGTGGTCAAAGAACTAGAAATGTAGGTATAGTCAGACAAGATTTGTCCTGGCAAATGAGTAATCCATTTTGACTAGTGTCATACACTTGTTTTTATCTCCTGAAGAAAGGATTAATTTTTAATTAACAATGATTTCAACAGTGATCTCACAGTTCATTATTCAGTTCACTGCCTGTGAAAAAGCTGGGGTGAGGACACTGCTGTGCCTCAATTGTTTTTATTTTTTTTTTTTAAATTGCAACATCCGGAAGTACAACTCTAAATTGTTGCATCCGAGCAGTTTACTACAATAAATATTGGTTAGATTTACCTACAGGGACTTAAAATATACAAATTACCCCCTCTGGCACTCATGGATTATGCAGCACCAGAAGGGATTCTGTTCCTCCTTCCCTCTTCCAAAAGAAAGCAGGATCAAATTCTAGCAAAGCCAAAATAAGAATGCTGTTGATAAAAGCTCTTTAGGAGATAAACTGAAGCTGGTGCCACATAGTGCTGGTCTGCTTTTACCTGCTCCAGGTACATCCATTGAAGCAGGAGCTCTGGTTGGCTTGGACTAGATTCACAAGGGAGGCTTACATGCTGGAATATGCTTAAGTACTTATTGAGTCAGTGAGAAAGAGAGTGAGTGAATGACTTTATACTCCTGGTGTGATTTGAGCACTCACCTGGGAGCTAGGAGACTGAGGTACCACCATACCAGTTCCCCTGTGCCCATTGACTTTCAATTAATTATACATAGTGGCACAGCTCCTACAGAACACTGGGTGCATCTACACTTGTAAATTAAATCGACTTAATTTACTCTGCGTCTACACTACACTTTCCTTAAGTCGACTTAAGCAGCTGCTTAAGTAGATTTAAGGAAAAATTAAGTAGACTTTATAAAACTTAGTTTTAAGTCAAATTTCTGCTTAAGTCGACTTTCTAAAGTCGACTTAAGCCAGTGTAGATGTGGAGTACCCCTAAATTGACTTTAAGTCGACTTAGGGGGCTCTGGGGCTTCCCCACTGCCCTCCCTACCAGGGTGGGTGCCCACCCTGCCCCTATGTCCTGCCAGGGTCCCTGTCCCCCTTTGCCCCATTGTACCAAGGTAAAATGGGGCAAAGGCTGAGCCCCCTGGCACTTGGCAAGGGTGCCCCCTGCCACCGTGGACCTGTCCCAGGTCCACCTACCCCCTACAAGTCGACCTAGGTGTCCAGTGTGGACACTCTAGGTCGATTTTGTAGGGTCCCCCCCTAAGTCGACTTAAAATTTAAGTGTGGACATGTTAAATCAACCTAAATTAATAAGTGTAGACATAGCCACTGAGACCCATGCTGGAGTACTTCACAGCACTCACCTGCAAGATGGGAGATGAAGATTCAAGTCTCTATTATTCCATAGTGGGAGTTTGAACTTGAGTCTCTCACATCCTAGGTAAGTGCTCTTACCAATGAGCTACCAAATGGAAAGGGACACACTAGCTGCTCTACCAACATCTTTTGTGCAGATTGAGGCATGTTTTGAACACACTTACCTTGAGTCTTAGGTCTGAGCAATATGCAGAGCTCCTAGGCATTGCCAGGACTTAGGCAGCAGTGTGCCTAATTTGCCAGAGTTTAAGGCTATGTCTACACTTGCAAATTAGATCAACTTAAGGAGGTGTAAGTCAACCTAACTTAGTCCCTGTCCACACCAGGCTTTCATTAAGTCGACTTAATAACCGCCGGTTAGGTCAACCTAACCCATAGGTCGACTCCTTAGGACGACCTAAGCACAGTGTGGACACTTACGTCTACTTTATTAGGTCAACCTGAGGGCATTTAGGTCGACTTACTAAGTTCCAGTTCGGGGAAACCACTTTGTTAAGTCGACCTAATAAGGTCGACTTTAGGTCAACTTAACAAAGTCGACCTAACTTTTTGTAGTGTAGACATAGCCTAAGTGCCTCACAGATTTGAACAGTGGAAACTTAGGCACCTATGGATTTTAGGCACCTACAGGGTGAGGTGGCAGCTGACTGGTGGTTAGTGAATGTCAGAGGCTACTAAATGTTGGACTGGAGTGCCTAAAGTGACAGTTTCATGCCTATCTATTAAATCTATCCCTTTGTAGCTTCACCAGATAACCTTCTGTCTTGAGGCCTCATGACCCAGTTTGTACTGGCAAAACCCAAATGATAAATCTGCCCCTCTCTTACATATCAGCTTTCATCACAAAAGGATAATAGAGCCCTTTAAAAGAGCTGCTATTTGATGATTCAAAGCAATACCACTGGGTAAGTGTAGAAGCTTACGATATCTAACTTTAAAAAGGGGGCAATTTCCCAAACGGAATTTGACTCTAAGCCTAACATCCCTATTCCTGCATGTCATGAGTTCTTTAACACCTCAATCAAGCTTCCTTTACTTTGCCATGATTTCCAGCATCCATAGCCTTACTCTTCTACTCTGTTCCTGTTTCCATTCCACATTCTTATCTAGCTCCCCTCTACCACTCCATCTTCCTGCTGACTCTCCCCAATGTCTTTCCCTCTTCCACTATTTTAGCCTCACCCTGGCATCCTATTGATGCTTGCTATTTAATTGGCATCTTTTAGAACCTCTATTCCTGTTCTCTCTTATTGCTACTAGTTACTCAGTTCCTACAACTTCCACGTCCAGTGAAAAGAATATCTTACTTTGTACTGATTTTGTATTAAATGTGCTGGTTTTCAGTGTTTAATAAGTCAGTAAGTTATTGATGGCACACTAGATAAGGCACCCCATCCAGGATTCCAGCAGGAGGGGATCCGAGCAAAAAGGAAGTGCGCTCCAGTGGACAGAGGAAACCTCCAGGTTTCCTATGTCAGCTGGAGCACGGGGCTGGCAATTGCCAGTCTCGCGCTGCAGCTGACTGGAAACCCCAGGGTTTCCTCTGTCAGCGGGGCTCCCTTCTCCCTGGGACCCCATTGTCCCAGGAAGAATGGAGACGTTGCTCCTTTCTCCCTGGGATGTAAGTGGTCCCAGGGAGAAAGGAGTTGGGTTAGCCGCCTGCCACTTCTCAGCCATGAGCGGCTTCTTGGTCCCTGGAGAGCCAGTCTTGCAGGGCTGGATCTCCCAGGACGAGCCGCCCAGCTTCTTGTCCCAGGAAGAACCAGCTGGCTCTTGCTGGGACAAGCCGCCAGTGGCTTCCTGGTCTGGGGAGAGCCAGCCCTGCAAGTCTGGCTCTCCCTCCACCTATCAAGTAGACTTAGAGAGTCTAGTGTGGACTCTTTAAGCTGACTTAATAGCTGCACCTTTAAGTCAACTTAAGAGCCTTGTGTAGACTCTGTACGTCAACTTATTAAGGTTGACTTAAAGTCGACTTTAGAAAGTCGACCTAACTTTGTGAGTGTAGACATAGCCTGAGAGTCTAGATACAGCACTAATTCTGCATGTGTAGAATTTTGTTTGGAATAAAAAGAAACCTCAACCCAGTTTACAAGTTAGTCTTAAAACAAAAATCTTGAATTATAAAGCACACTGGATCAAATCATGCTAAAGGATAAATTTCCCTCACTAGATAAAAAAAAATAAACAGCAGATCAGATAAAAAGATAGATAATGCCTCTTGAAACAAGCATGTAAAAGAAACCCACAAGCAAGATCCTAGTTTTAATCGAAACCATCACTGTCTGTTTTTTTGGTAACACAAAGGAGGGCTTGTTTCCATTCAAGTATGCAGTCACTTAACTCCTGAATTTTCTAAATGGTAAAATAGTGTTAATCACCACTCATATGCACCAAAATGCCCATTCATATTACTTCATGTGATTGAATCTTTTGTTAAAAGAGTGAACATTGCTTGAGTTGATGAAATTAAGTTTGATTGGAGTCACCTGCTTTTTACTTAATCACTTCTGCTTCTGTAAGGAACTAGTCACTTGCCCTATGGCAAGAAAAAAAAAAAGAGAGAGAGAGAGAGAGAGAGAGAGAGAGAGAGAGAGAGAGAGAGAGAGAGA
>ML685903.1:7410188-7438901 GCA_007922175.1 Pelusios castaneus
TTCTTTCTTTCTTTCTTTCTTTCTTTCTTTCTTTCTTTCTTTCTTTCAGAAGCATATAGTTGTTCAGAAATAAATTCTAATTTAAAAGTAGCAGTTTGACCACAAGTTTATACGGCACAGTTGTTTTAAATTCTCAGTTTTCCATCACAAGTCATTGAAAAAGAATTAAAACTATGCATAGTTTGAATGACAAACTTCACCATTTCTTTCTGAAAGAAATCTGGCTGCTTTCCTCTGCACAGTCTCCAAGGCTCAGATCCACAGAGGGATTTAAGGACAGATTCACAAAGGGATGTAGGAAACTGAATCCTGATTCAAGCACCATTGGCATTCATAAAATCCTCATCCAGCTGCTGCCTAATGCTATAGAAGCCTAAACTCACTGGCTATGTCTACACTTGCAAGTTACGTAAACTTAAGGAGGCTGTCCACACCAGACTTTTATTAAGTTGACTTAAGAAATTCCTTAAGTCGACTTAATGAAAGGTTAGGTCGACTTAATAAGAACCGCCAGTTAGGTCGACCTAACCTTTAGGTCGACCTAAGCACAGTGTATATGCTTAAGTCCACTTTATTAGGTCAACCTAAGGCAGTTAGGTCAACTTACTAAGTCCCTGTTCGGGGAAACCACTTTGTTAAGTCGACTTAATAAGGTCAACTTTAGGTCAACTTAACAAAGTCAGCCTAACTTTTTCTAGTGTAGACATAGCCACTCAGTGCCTACACTTTTGCAATAAAAACAGGGGATTAGGTGTTTGTGTTTGGGTAACCGCTCTGCAGTCCTGCTCTAGGCATCTGGACACCCATCTCCTATTAAGTCCCAATCTTATCCACAAACCACAGAAGGACCAGTGCTCCTCCTCCCATCTCACCTGCAAGAACAGGCAGGTTCAAAGGCTTTCCAATCCACACACAATACTCTGAAGGAGGCTTTCCCTCATAGCTTTTAGGTTACAGGTTAGGGTAGGATAGAAGAGACCCTATGCCTGATGAGACAAAGGGATTTCACTAGGGTTCTGCCACCTCTTAGATGTGTGTTTTAATCACTGGGCTATGGGAAAGTGTGATGGTTTCTTAATTTCTTCTCTTGGACACTGTGGCTATGTCTACACTTGTAAATTTAGGTCGACTTTAGCTAAGTCGACTTAACTAAGTCGACTTTAAGTCGACTTAGTTAACTCAACTTAGCATGTCTACACCTAAATTTTAAGTCGACTTAGGGGGGACCTTACAAAGTCGACCTAGAGCGTCCACACTGGATGCCTACGTTGACTTCTAGGGGCTAGGGGAACCTTGGGCAGGTCCACAGTGGCAGGGGGGGCACCCCTTGCCCAGTGCCAGGAGGCTCAGCCTTTGCCCTATTGTACCTGGGTACAATGGGGCAAAGGGGACAGGGACCCTGGCAGAGCATAGGGGCAGGGTTGGCAGGGCTCTTCCCTGCCCTGTGGGGGGCCATGTCAGGCTCCCCCTGTGCCGCCCAGGCAGGGAGCACAGTGGGGGAGTCCTCCAGGTCTACAATTGCTTAAGTCGACTTTAGAGAGTCGACTTAAGCCTAAAGTCGAATTAAAAGGAGGTTTAATAAAGTCAACTTAATTTTCATTAAGTCGACTTTATTTTCCTTAAGTTGACTTAAGGAGCTTGCTTAAGTCGACTTAAGAAAAGTGTAGTGTAGACGCAGAATAAATTAAGTCGACTAAAGCAAGTTTAAGTCGACTTAATTTACACGTGTAGATGCACCCTTTGAGACAGTAAGAATGACTTTTTAGGCTCTTGGGCAGCACACTCACATGGGATCCAGTTTCCCTGCTCCAATAACGCTTTAGTTATTCATATGCAAAGGAACAGCTTCAATAAGAGAGAGGGAGGAAACTTCCCCATCCTTTGTCAAACGCTCTAATAGCTCAGTATAGTGAGCACATGCCTGAAAAGATGGAGGTCCATGTTCAAACCTTTTCTACCTCTAAAGCAAAGGTGAGACTTGAACCTGCATCTTCCACTTGAATTCGCTGATCACAGGGCTAAAAGTTATAAATTAGCTACCTCTCCCAGGTTTTGAATAGGACCTGACCAATAAGCAGCTTTAGAGTACCCCTTGAGTGAGATAGGCACTCCTCTGCCCATATTCTCCTGATTCATGGATCGCACTCAGGCGTAGCAGGAGACAGGAATCCAGATACCTCAAGTGAGGCATCCATACACACGCCCAGAGGCAAAGAACTCAGTACCTAGGGAAATTTTACTGCAAAAATGTAGACACTATGGCTATATCTACACTTACCAAAATTAGTTCAAATTAGTTAGTTCGAATTAACTAATTCGAACTAATTTTAGTTAGTTCGAATTAGCTTAATTCGAACTAGCATGGCCACACTGGAACATTAGTTTGAACTAAGCAAGCACTTGCTTAGTTCGAATTAGCGATCCCTATTCATTTCAATAGCCGGTTAATTCGAACTAAAAAATTAGTTCGAATTAACATGGCCACATTGGTTAATTTGAATTAGTTAGTTCGAATTAACCCCTTAGTTCGAATACCCTATTCGAACTTCTTAGTTCAAATTAAGGAAGCCCTTAATTCGAACTAACTAAAGCCTAGTGTAGCCATGGCTTTAGTTAGTTCAAATTAAGCCTCCTGAATTCGAACTAACTTGCCAGTGTAGATATAGCCTACATTATTAGAAAACAATTAAAAGGTTTTGTGGATCACAGCAGAGCCTAAGCTGGGATTTAGGTGCCCAACTCCCTTTGTGGATCAGAGACCAGGAGGACCCCAATCTTTCAAGCCAAATCTTCAAATATAGTTTAAACTTAAGCTCCTCTATAAATCTCTTACCTTTCAAAGGCGCAGTGCATCCAGCCACTCCCATTCAAATCAACTTGGGAAAATTAGTTGACTTACATAGGGCCCCAAATAATAATTTTGAAGCGTAGATGTTTTGCAGACGGAAGGGCAGAAAGCTATGCTTCAGGGTAACATTCAACTGCCTTAACCATAAGATCATCCCTTGTCTTTCTGCAGTTGCCTGCCTCATACAATATACAACTTCCAGCTCCTGCAACAAATGAATCAGGGGTCCATACCACTTTAATATATTCCTAGAGCAGGCCCATCCTATGCACTTTATGAGGGTTGGATTTTGTGGAAAAAAATAGTATGTGATTATTTAATTAAGGACTGTATCAAGATACATATACGCTAGGGGGAGCAAATTAAGATTGCATAGGCAACCTTAATTTCAGTATTGCTTAGCTTTTGGGTCCTTGACTTTGCAATATTAAAAATGTTCTTTAATGTGTTTTTGGATATAGTTTCCCACGTTTTTTAAAAAGCAAATGAGGAAGGGGGGAAAATATGGATCATCAGAAGTGTTGGAAACTTTAGATCCACTACACAGACCTCTTCAATTTTAACTAACAGAATAAGTGATAGCAACAGTAGGTTATTATCTTCTATGTGCAAATAGAGAGGGAAGATTAGACACTTTGCCAGTGGGTTTCAGATATTTGCTGACAGCAGAGGAAAGGGGAGTGTTCTTTATTGGTCACAGATTCTTTTGCCTATTTCCCCAAAATCTTATGCCTTCTGCTTCTTCCCAACCAACCTGTCTCTGACCCAGTTCTGTCTGTTTCCCACCTCCGGTTCCTGGTCACAGTCTCATTCTCCTCATCTTGCCAGTCCCAGTCTTCCCATGCAATTCCAGTCCCCTAACCCAGCTGTTCCTATTTCCCCTCCAACCACCTGTCTCCTTCTCCCAGTCTCTTGGTCCAGACAGTCCCATTTCCTCCTTTCTGGCTCCTTGTATGATTTGTCTCTCCCTCATATGTCTACACTTACAAAGTTGTCAACTTTGTTAAGTCAACTTAACAAGGTCAATTTTAAGTCAACTTAAAGTCGACCTTGTTAAATCGACTTAACAAATTGGCTACACTTTAAGTCGACTTTGTTAAGTCGACTTAACAGCAGAGATAGCCATTACCTAGGCTTTAAGTGAATTTAATAAAGTCGATATAGTGCTAATCCCCATCTATACTGGCCTTAAGTCGACTTAAGGAGTCAATTTAAGGCTTAAGTCAACCTAAAAGGAGATGTTATTAAGCTTAAGCTACTTAAGCTTAAGGAGACTTAAGGAAATGCTTAAGTCGACTTAAGAAAAGCCCAGTGTGGACGTGGCTTTGTTTAGATTGACTTAAATTTCCTTAAGTCAACCTAACTTGCCAGTGTAGATGCACCTTCATTGACCTTCAGTCATACCCATGCTCAAATTTCATCCTTCCTCGCCTCACTTCCACAGGGCCCCAGTCCCAGTCTCTATTTCCCTAGGCTTCTTGAATAGCATTCTCCTCTCTTAACCCCCAACTCCTCATCCTATTCTCTTTGCCTAGCCATTTCCAGTTCTCTCCCTGTACTACTGCTTCTTGTCATATCTGTATCCCCCATTGCCTTCCAGTGCCCTATTGGTTGCCCCAGACACTGGCCAGTCCAAGTGCCAGTCCTGCTTCCAGGTCTGATTTCAGTTTCCCCCACATACACACAGCCCCTCTCTGTTTTCCTCCCTGGTCCCAGTCTCAATCTCCCCTCTCTAGGCCCACAGACCTAGTATCCTTGCCAAAAACATCCCCAGTCTCCTCCCAACTCCCAATCCTCCTTCCACCAGTTCCTTGTTCCAAACGACTTCTCCCATCTAGATCTGATTCTTGTCTCCTCTGCATTAGATTTAGGCAGCTTCCTCAACCATGTTGCCTAGGCATCAGTGGAGTGTGGTGGGGGAGGAGTGGTACTGAGATCACATGAGACAATCTCTTTGCTTTAAGTTCTTGTGCCTGAGCCAGACCCCTCATGGCTTGAAGCAGTTCAAAAGTGCAATTGTGAGGGAACGTTCTGACAGTCTGCTGCAGCCCCAAACTGTAGCATGCTCAGTGCAGAGGGAACCTTCATGGAATTTAGTTAGGTGAATTTGGGTGGATTTTCATGGGGTGGTAAAAGGCACATCCTGACACAAAGGCTACTGGCAAATTTCAAGCACCCGCTCAAAAGCATGGAAGCACTAGAGCATCTCAAAAAAAAAGCTCACCTGAATTTTTTATCATGGGCAAAACAGCATATTGTTCCCAATCCTCTTTCTTGGAAACAGTTGAACTGACTTGGCTGAAATGCTCTAAAATAATTCAGCCTGAGGCTGATAGCTAGCAAAGAAAATTTCTTCCTGAAAGATTACACTTTGGTAAAGTTATAAGCAACTAAACAAAAAAAGTCTTATAATGGGAGCAGCCTTAATAATAAGTGATGATACCAGTCCACCCTACAATTTATAGTTGTGCTGATTGTCTCATGTATTGTCTTCCATATTCCTAGTCCATATTGGACACCACTGAAAATTAGTAATTAGCATCTCTAAGTAGTCCTCATCCATGTTGCCTAGACACCAGTGGGGTCCTAATTCATTTTCTAACCTATATGTATCTGCAAATGACTATTTTACCAGCAGTATATAATAAGTGGAAAGACAAATATTTTAATTAATTGTATTGTACAATTTCACTAACATTTTATATTTATACTGTACAGCGTATCTTATCTAAGGCTAATTGATGTTTGTTCCTTGTACATTAGAGATGATTTGTGCACATTGTACAGTTAAGGAAACTGACACACAAGCATATTAAATTATTTGGTCCAACATCACACAAGAAGTCTGTTGCAATGCTAGGAATAAAATTTACATCTCCTGACTCCCAAGAGAGTCCTGAGATCTGGGGCCATTTAAGGTTTTATAGTCTGTTAACAGTTACTTGTCACTAAAATTGATGACCTGTCCTACATCTGTTGTACACAGTGTATTAATGGGAAATATACCTTGAAAATATCTAAAGATTTAATTAAATAACATCTAACTAAAATGTTAAAAATAAGAAAAAAATACATTGAATCTTGTAAATTTTCAGTGATGTGAGTTGATTTTAATGGGACATTTACATAAGTAGAGGTTTACAAGACTGGACTATTTATTGACTATAGCAAATGCTTTTTGATAATGTATGTTGGGTTCATATGTATTACAATTAAACTTCTTTTAAAAAGCAGAAGATGGAAGAGATGTTTTGCTGGCTTTGTCTTTTATCTTTTATGATATCATATGTGTGTGTGTGTGTGTGTGTGTGTGTGTGTGTGTGTGTGTGTGTGTGTGTGTGTGTGTGTATATATATATATATATATATATATATATATATATATAAACAAACTAAACTAGTGTTAAAGACCACAATTTTAATTTTCAGACACATGGAAAAAGTTACTGGACTGAATAATTACTTTTATTAGACTAATAAAACATTTTGGAGTCAGATTCATCATTTCCTATAGTTTCTTCTTGAGGAAATTAAGCTGATATTTTCAAGGTGACTAATAATGGGTTTTTGTTTTCTGTTTGTTTGCTTTATATTGGGAGGATGGAAGATACAATCAGTCAGCCGACCAGAATGTTTGCAGATGTCAAATTAAAGGGGGTTATTATGAAGGTCAGCAGCTGTGTTCTCTGGCAAACAGCTCTCATTGCTGTGACCCTCTGTTTGTCCCTCAGAAAGCTAATTCACCAAATAATGAAGTGTATAAGAGCTGTTATAAAAAATGGTTACATTTTTCTGCCAAAGGAGGTTACTATGATCAGTAAACTGCCCAGCTGCAATATGAAACAAATAAAGTAAAATACTTCTTCCTGTAAGGCTATTCCCTTCAAGGATCTGAACACACTCAATTCCCATTGACCCAAAATCTCCTACCACCAAGAAAAAACAACAACAAACCACTCTTAAACACTCTTTAGGCTCTCATGGGATTAGGCCTATTATGTGTAATATGGATTTCTGAAGGACGAGATGATGTTGATGTTGAATTTAAAGTTAAAATCAACAGGTTAACAAGTGTTTCTATCATGGTTAGAGTTTAAATCAACGGGTGTAACAAGCATTTCCATCATGGTTAGAATCTCTTTTCCTGTGATATATTGACTATCTGCTTTTTTATCATTTGCAGGTAATAGGTTAACTAAGTTATTTCTAGATTATGATTATTTTCACAGTTCAGGGAAATTTTACCTCTAATACGCCTCCACAGTCCATGAAAGACACGCACTCTTAGGTTTATGACATCCCAGCCATTACCACTCTTGGGAGTCGTTTTAGCTCAGAAGAAGCAACCCCATGTACCCCTTAATATACATATATATATGTATATATATATATCTTTTGTCCAGTTTGGACCTCTGATCTTGTCCTCATCTAACCAGTGATCAGCAGACAGTGGGTTTCTCCTCAGGATCCAGCGTCAAAAGGTTGGGTATGGAGTTGAGAAGTTGCATTCCCCTCCTCCCAAGTGTTTCCTAGGAATCCCACTTAATTTTGTTTGTCTAGTACATGGTTTCAAAAAGTCCTTTGAAGTTCCATAACACTTGCCAGCCACAGAGATGCTAAAGAAGTTTTAAGCCTTAGTATATAAGCCTTAAAAACTTACAATCCCACAGTAATACAGAAACATTTGCATTTTAATACAAAGAACCGCTAAGATACTGAAACTTAATTCAATAAGTTTTGGCTAATAAATTGCCCAGAAATTGTCCGACCTGTCACAACTCTCTCCTGCTAAAACGCATGATGTAATTTTACTTCATATTGTTACATTAGGTTGTTCATACCATGTACTTTTTCATCATCACACCAGATACCCTCAATTTCAAGGCAACAGCACCAAAATTTTGCACATTGAGAGCCAGATCTTTCACTGGCATAAAGAGGCATAACTCCATTTAAGTCAATTTACAATAGTTGAGTATTCTATCAATATTGAATGAACAGTACATTATGCCAGTGCAACTTGTTGCTTTGATATGAAAACTTAATTCTGTCCAGTGTACGCTACTAATTCCAAATTTGTCAATAATAACATGCTTTTTTAGTCCCTTTGGATAGTGGTTGTAGAAAGGCTTTTGGCTCTGCATTTTACACTGGTCTGCCTTGTTTTCCTTTAATGGGTTCCTGAAGAATATTAGAATATCTCACCATCAGGTTTTCTCACTCGTCTTTTTTGGCCTATTGACTGCTCAACATTCTCATTCCTCTCTGCTTCCACTATACATGTCTGATAATGGGAAGAAGCCAAAGGGTCTAGTGAATGTGCTGAGGAAGGAGGAATCTCTCTCAGGTGGCCCCACAATACTAAGTTGTGGCAGGAACAAGATCTGCCCTTAACTGACCACTCTTTGGCTATGTCTACACTAGAAAAGTTAAGTCAATTTTTGTTGTCAACTTAATAAGGTCAACTTTAAGTTGACTTAAAGCCGAGCTTATTAAGTCAACTTAACAAACTGGACAAGTTGACTTAATTTTAGGTCGACTTAGTCCACTTTGTTAAGTCGACCTAACAACCCTTAAGTCGACTTAATAAAGTCGACTTAAGTGTTACTGCACGTCCACACCATCCTTAAGTCGCCTTAAGGAGTCGACTTAAGGCTTAAATTGACCTAATGGGTGGTTCTTATTAAGTCTACTTAAGCTTTCATTAAGTCAACTTAAGGAATTTCTTAAGTCGACTTAATGGAAGTCTGGTGTAGACATGGAGTAATTTAGGTTGACTTAACCTTCGTAAATCGACCTAAATTCCTAGTGTAGCCATACCTTTTGTGGTGCTAGTCTTGGGGCAAGGAGAAGAAGTGAAAGGGCAGAAGTCTAAGGAAGGAAGTGGAGAGATAAAATACAGAGACATAGGAAAACAGACACAATGTCTGTCAGAACTTAGATGAAGAGCAGCTTGCTTAAGATGAAGTGACATTGGTAAGAAGAGAGAAGCACTTTTAAGAATTGTCTCCTCATGACATCTCTTTCTGTCAAGGACATATGTACATATGTTAATTTGCTTTAGCGCCTCAAGTTCTGGCCGAACTCCTCATTATTATGATTTATGGCCAAAAACCTCTCAAATATAATCCTGAATTTGGACTCACTGACACTATAGCAAGTGTGAATCTACAGATGACTTTAAAAGTCACTATAATTATGTGGTTTATAAAATGGGCTAAACCCTTTGAAATGTTCTCCTAGGAGTCTGCAGAAACATTTAGGATACAGCTGCATGCCTTTAATTGTAGGCTGGACTGGGCTGGATTTTTCTGCTTTGCAATAGCACATAAAAGCAGATAGAAACCGGGACTTGTTTCACCTATCACTTACTTTGGTGCAATGAGTAGTAACTCCCTTGATGCCCTGCAATTACATCAATAAAAAACTGCAGTGAAAAGAGAAGCAGGCCTTAGCAGTTAGTCTAGTGGCTTGAAATAGAATATTGCTGGCCACTACCTTGATTTATCATTGACACCTGTACAGACTGACTGCAATGTGAGTGTAAAATGATAATAAGCTGGAATTCTTCACTCACTTGTGGATCTGTAAAGGGAGGTGGGGGTGACTGTGTGTGGTAGGCTGTGACAGTGAGTGGATAAGTGTTGCTGTGTCAGTTCTTCTATATAAAATTGCCTTTCAGAAAGTATAAAAGGATGAGGTTGGAGAAAAAGAGAAGGACCTGATTGGAGAAACCAAAAGATATAATGTAGGGAAAGGTAATTGGGAATGAGAACACTCAAGAAGTACAAATATATTAGGGTGAAAAACCAACAGAACCTCCAAACCCTGAGAGGCAAATCAGTAAATATGAGAAACAAATATGATTATAAAAGGTGGCACCAGTCAATGAATAAAGTTGGGGCTTTGTTTTTAAAATAAACTGCCTTCAAAATGAACTTATTCAGTATTTGAAACTATTTAGAGAAATTATTTTAACTCCCTTTAAAAAGGCAAATAGCATATCCTTACAGGTCAAAATGCCATGACAAGACCTGGATTTAATCAATTTTTACTCTAGCCATGGTTCAATTTAAATATTTCCATGGCAAACAAAAGATGTCATGGTTTGTGCAATTTTCAAGGCATTGCAACTGATACTGGGATTTCTAAGTAATGTTTATAAGCTTGATGCAAATCTTTATCAGATACTATGGTTTACATATATTAAGTTAGCACACGAGTGTCATACTTTAGATTAAATTCCCTCATCATAACATTTTTTATCTTAATCCTTTGAGCTTGTTACAAAAACAAAATGTTTTTCAGCCAAAAATATACAGAAGAGATTTTTCTTGGTTTTAATTCTCTAATTTGTATCACTAATCCAGGCAAAATTCTTAATGAATGTATCTTAGACAGAGCTCAGTTTTTGCATATTTAATTCTTAATGTGTGCACTAGAGGGCCCCCTTTCCTCTTATAATGTAGAAACACCTGCAGAAACACCCTTTGGAACCGAATAATATGGCATTTTAGCTGGAATGCCAAATTTTCAAGTGTGGTTTTGATTTGCTGTTGCTTTCAGTTAAAGGATTCATTTAGCACACTTCTAAGCTTTCACCATTTGAATGCTTTCAATTATAATTCTGCCTGTAATATAAGGATATAAAATATCGTCTTGTATTTCAAATCTATTAATGTACAGATAAAAATAACTCTCAAAAGTCTTGTGCTATACATAAAAGAGTCCCATACCATTCAACAGAAATCTTTTGGAAGGATGCACTCTTATCTTTAAGAGAAACATAACACTGTTCTTGCTTTTAAGGTTAAAGAATGGATGGATTTTTCTGCTCTCTGATGAATCTATTGATGAAAATTCCTATAAAAATCAAGTGACTAAATGAATATAGATTAACAGACAACATCCAATGTTTTATTTTTTAAAACATGTGAAGAAACATCCAATATATCTGACCCTTAATATTGTATTTATTTATTTAATGCACCTACTGAGGGGTGAAAAGGGGTAACTATGTTATATATATTGGTGGTGGTATTGGTGACTTGGGTGTGTGTTTGAGTGTGTGTCTGTTTGCCTGGTGGTGTTGTTAGAGGTTTGTTACTGAGACGCATTACCTTCTCCAGTTAAGACTGCAACCAACTTTTGTTATAAAACCCTACTTGAGTTCTCCTGTAGGTCATTGTTTGGTCTTAGAACTGGAGATTTATTCTGAAGGGAAAGAAAAACATTTCTCCAAAGACAGAAGAAAACTGGTCAAACTATTTGTATGCTCTATATTTGTAAAAAATGTCTTTGTCTGCCTCTCATTCACTAAAGGGATTGTTATGACCCATTTCAACTCTCTCTTTAGTTAGCTTTCCTTGCAAACGCCTGCACCAGCTGAATTTGAAAACTAAGCAGTATAATGATTTTTTGTTTGGGACCCAATACTGCTCTCATTTATTTCTGTGGGAGTTATAGCCCCAGCCATGATGTCCTGGATAACAGCTGAGTTTTACATCCTGGATTTTAAAACTGGACATCCCATGTTTTCAAAACTGGGTGCTCTATTGCCCTCTTATACCCTCTTACCACCATTAGTGAGGACATCCTTTGACTGGACAGCAAGGAACCAGAGAAGTTCAAAAGGGTTGTATAGTAGAAAGGGGAATAGGAGCAGCTGAGTGGCTGCTGTGTGCCCCACGTTCTTATTTAAGCCAAGACCAAACTTTGCAAAAGCCTCATACTCTCCAGCTAGCTATCCTAACCTCCCTCCCCTTAGTTGTAGATTAGGATCAGGCCCAAATTAAAGGGCCTCCGGGCCCTGGACTGCCCCACCACTGTGCTCCCCTCCCCCAGCCTGGGCCATGCTCCTGTCCCACCCCATCCCTTGGCTTCTCATCGGGCTGGGGCATGCTGGCCCTGTTCATTCCACTCTGCTACCACTTGCAGCTGGTAGCCAGCTGGGTAAAAGGGCCAGCTCCCAGCGGTAGGAGAGATCCAGGATTATGTGGCTGGACCGTGTGCTCAGACAGGGGTGGATGGAAGACCTTGGGGTCTTTGTGGACTGAGGTTCCCTCTACACAGCCAAGTGACCTTTCACTCCACTCTCCTCATGGAGAAAGGGGGGCAGAAGTTTCACAACAGCACTAAATCTGTGAGATAGATCAGGGAGGTTCTACTCTCACTTCTTGTTTGGTTCATGATCAAAGTCTGTAACCTGCACTTGAACCAGTCAACTATCTGATATGTAAGAGCTGAGGGCTAGGAAGGTAGTTCCTATCTGTCCTTGTCCTTGTCTGGTTGTAGATTAAAAAGCACAAGAATTCTTCTAAAACTTACAGCCAACCCAGACTTCCTTTAGCTCTAGTGAAACAGATTGGAGCACTCTGATGCCCTCAGAGCTAGGAAAAATCTTGTTCTCCTTATCCTGTCGGCTGAGTTCAGGTCATTGTGCAAGTATGTGTCATCTTCATCTGTCCAAGGTGGCACCAAAGCCTATTTACCATCTTCTGCAATGCTATTCATCTACCACCTTCCTGGGGTCTGTTCCCAATACACTCTTCTGCCACGCTATCTTTATGTTCACGGCACTGGGATCCTATTGATATAGTACAATACAGCATTGAGTCTCTAGATTCAGATAACTGAGATTATGGATAACAAAAAAAACTTCCAGTAATGAGATGTTGAAAGGACACTGTTTCAGATAAGTAAGATTTGGGATTTGCATTATATACTAGAAACAAAAACTCATTTGGCTATATCTACACTTAGGGATTTAGGTCGACTTAAATAAGTCGACTTTAATAAGTCGAGTTTAAGTCGACCTTATTAAGTCAACTTAGAGATTCCACACAGGACTTCTAAGATGACTTAAGGTGGGCCTTACTAACTCGACTTAGAAAGTCTATTCTAGACTCTCTTAGTTGACTAGTTAGGTCCAGGGAGAGCTAGGCCCGCATGGTAGGGAGACCCTGGAAGCTTCCCAGCAGCTGGAGCGCCGGCAAGCCCCAGAGCGGTCCGGGGCAGAAGGGACCGTGGAGCTCCCTTCTGCCCTGGACCACTTGGCTCCCTTCTGGTCGGGACTGCTCAGGTCCCGGGCAGAAGGAAGCGGCGGCTCCCCTCTGCCTGGGACCTCCTCAGGTCCCGGCAAAAAGGGAGCCGCCGCTTCCTTCTTGCTGGGACCCACGGGGGTCTGGCTAGAAGGGAGCGCGGGCTCCTTTCTAATGGGACCCCAGAGGTCCCAGCCAGAATGGAGCCCTGCAGCTCCCTTCTGGCTGGGTCTGTGCTCCAGCTGCTGGAGATCACACTGCAAGGCAGAAAGAGGATACCAGAGCTGAGGGTCAAGTTGGAATCTGTAGTCAGAAGCCAGAGCGTAGGATCAAATCAGAGGGCAGGAACTGTAGAAAGCAAGATAGCAAGCAAGGCTGGGTGCAAGGCAGGGGCAGAAGGAACAAAGTAAAAAGGAGTAGGTGTACTGGTGGGCATGAGCATTGAGAAGCCAGCAAGCTGCTGCTAGCTGAAGAGTTAGCCTACTGGCCTTTGCAGACAATCAGGTGGCATGGCAAATCAGGCATCTAGCTCCAGGCCCACTCTACTGATAAGGCTGCATGGAGATTATCTCTCTGATTCCTGATTTGTAGGGGGTTATTTCCTTTGTTGGCACAAATCAGCATAGTTAACGGAAGTATGCCAATTTAGATCAGTGGAGGATCCCCTTAACTTAAATTAGTGAAGGAAAAAAATAAATGAAAGCTTGGACTCTGTTTCACATCCATCTGGCACTTTTGGCAGCAATTTGAGCACATGCTTTAAGGAAATGGATACATAACTCTCAGATTATTTTCTGAGTTGTTTTGTTTTCTTACATGATCAGCTTTACACAGTAATGGATGGTAAATATGCGACTTGCTGTATGTTGTTGCAAAAACTAACCATGGTGGACGGGAAAACAAAGAAATCCAGAAAAACAAAGAAATCCAGACAACACCCACTTGAGAATGGATCCCATTATTAATTCCAATTTAAAATGAGTTCTATGGCACTGAGAATTGGAACCTCTGTTGAAAGTTTAGGATTCGGCTCCTTGGTAAATTAAAATAGTGATAGAAGAGTTGTCATACATTATGCATTCACATTTAAACAGTCGTTAGCTTGGAAATAGTAAAATGTTAAAATGGAGCACGCAGTGAAGAAGGTTTGAGTTCAAAACAAGTTCTAATCTTGTTTTCTGATGGAAAGGTAGGGATTGAAATCAGAAGTGATGCATAAAAATGGTATTAATTAGGCTCTTCTACAGTCCTTTACTTCTACAAATAGACTCTTCAAAAATTGCTTATATTAATTCTACCCTTTTTTAAAGGGGCCTTAGTAAGCCAGTGAGTTTAGCAAAGGCATAAATGGAAGAAGCTCTCAATCTATTTTAACTTACACCTTTATATACCTTCTTTCAACGACTCCCTTCTGCAGGAATAGAACAACCAAAGTGAATTGATGGTCTGGTCTACAGTTAAAAATCAGGTTGATAATAGTTACAGTGTTCAAATTTGTTAGAAGTAATAGCCAGACCTAGAGACATGATATCACACTTGGTGCACTAATGGATGATCAATCAGTATAGAAATCATATTTTCCTAACACATTAACATAAACTAGCATTTTGTGCATGGTGGCAAATTTCAGTCGCTACTGGCTAAGGCAGAATTTGAATCAATCAGCTAGGGCTAAAGGGATGATTCCCATATCCTAAATTGTTACATGTTCACTGAACTATCTAAACTTTAATAGTCTCAGATGTTAATTTCCATCTGCATGAGAGAAAGATCATTTTGATTAAATTAACTGTGGTCTTTGCTGGATCATGCTTTCCACTTCAACTCTACAAAATATAATTCAAAACAACATTTGAGACAGTGTGGTTTCATTAAATTACATAAACACACAGCAGGTCTTATTTCACTCCAGATTTCATTAGGGTTTCTTCTATTTTGGAAGAAAAAGCCATAAAAAAGTACTTTGTATATTTTGTCCTGATGGTATGCTTGTACAAGGAGAACTAAAAGGTGAACAGAACCATTTAATATCTGGAAAAGAAGGATGAATTATTTATTGCTTTCCACTGGAGATGTATACGTGACAAAACATTTAATTTTAAAATATTACAAAAGGAGGTTTGAGTATCTACAATGAATGTTTCAGCAACAATTTAAATTTTAGCCCACTGAGAAGTCAGAGGAAATGCTGAATGTGTTCTGTACAAGGTTTAGTTATTCTAAAATTAATAAAGCGCTGTTTAAAAACATGTACTCTGCTAAGGGATTGCATATACTTTCAGTCCCACTGATGTACGAACTGAAGAGCCGTTAAATATTCCATTTGAAAACGACATGGGCCCCAGGCATAATGAGTATAATGCAAGTGGTTGAAATTTAGAGTGCTCCCCATATTTTAAGAGTGCTTCAGAGATCAAGCCTTACCTGCATGTTGCAGCAGACCTTTAAAATATCTTGGGAAATTTCAACATTTAAAAAGGCTCTACAAGGATGGTTTTTGGCTCCTGCTATTTGATCAGTGTGTATATCGGTGTTCAAGTTTGCATTTTATTTGATCACCCATAATACTTTTAGCATACATTACAGTCAACTTCTGTTACACAGTGGGTAAGATTCTTAGATAGTGTAAATTAGCACAGTTCCACTGAAGTCATTCATTTAGAGGAGGTATGCAGATTTATACCAACTGGGGATTTGGCGCACTGTGTAGAAACCTGTACTGCTGAATACAACAAATTTTGTTAGCATTTCATTTGGACCCAAGAATTCTTCATAGGTCATGATAAATACTTTTCCATCTTAGGGTGCGTCTACACTGACAAATTAAGTCAATTTAAGCAGGCTTAAGTCGACTTAATTTAATCCACATCTACACTGGGCTTTCCTTAATTCAATTTAAACTGCTCCTTAAATTGAATTAAAGAAAAATTAGTTTGAATTAACAACACTTCATTATAATTCAAACTAGTATCTAAGTCGACTTTAATGAGTCAACTTAGCCAGTGTAGATGTCCTAAGTCGACTTGGTCGACTTAAGGCAGGGAGGACAAGGCAGCACCACATGGCTCTCTGGCAGAAGGGAGCCACTGTGGCTCCCTTGTCCCCTGAGGAGCCCCTGCTCCCTTCTCCCCAGGCCTGAGGCTTCCCTGCCAGGGGAGAGAAGGGCTCCCCAGCCAGGGCTCCAGTGGGAGGGGATCCCATTATTATCCTGGAGAGCCCAGGAGGCGGGTGGCTGGTCCCGGCAGAGGCTGCAAGGCTGGCTCTCCCTATCAAGTCTCGTGTAGACTCTCTAAGTCAACTTAATAGGAGCATCTTTAAGTCGACTTAAGAGTCCTGTGTGGACTCTGTAAGTTGACTTATTAAGGTCAACTTAAAGTCGACTTAGTGAAGTCGACTTAGTAAAGTCGACCTAAATTCCTAAGTATAGACATAGCCCTAGTGCCTCCACTTCAATTTTTAACCAAACTGCAAGCATGTCAGGACAGAACTCCACAGTAACTGGAGAGAAGTAAGCATTTATATTATTTTTGCTTTTCTTAATAGTTTTAAGTTCTCAACTCCTTACCCATAAGTAGTACTTTGTATATTCTTGCAAGGTTAATATACAATTAGCACTCTACTGTCAATGTCTCTTCTTCGCTTACAGCTAAAATGATTCCTTTCTACCAATCCACTTATATCCTATGTTAGGTAAACAATGAATTTCAAAATTTGAGAATATTTTACTGAAATTTCAGAAGATACAAGGACACAGTCAAAAAATCAATCCAAGTGAAGGTGATAACATTGGAAACCACTATTTAGAAACCATGTACAATAGCCATACCTACCAGCTCTGGCGTTAGGGGAGGAGCATGGGTGGGCTGTAGGTGGCAGGGAGATTGGAGGAGCCAAGCTCCATTATGTCTGATCCTTCACTGATATATGGAGTGTTATGTAAATGGAAGAAGTTAGACAAGACTGGCTCCCTGATGTTCTGACTTCCACCTTTTATGGATACTGAGGGATTAGGAAGCTAGATTCAGTTCCTGTGGCTCCAAATTCCTCTCCATCTGGGCAGAGAGTTGAGCCTTCTATTTTTAATTACTGGTTTTGCAGCCACCATTTCCTAAGATACAATTCCAAGAGCTCTTTTGACATGTGCCAATGACGCTAGAAACTTAATCATGATGTGAGAGGCAGATTACTGTCATGGATCAGAAACTAGAAGCAATAGACAAAGCAATAAATGATCAATTTTAACATTAACAATGGGCTGCTAATATCAGACAATATTTTCATTCATGATGTGGAAAAGGGAATAAGCAATGAGATGCCAAAATTAGAAGACACACACTTGTTTAGGTTGTCACAACTGCAAGGAACTTCAATGGGATCTCACCAAGGCAGATGAATGGACAACATGATAGCAAATGAAATTCAGTGTTGACAAATGCAAACTAATGAACACTTCAGGTAATAATTTGAAAACTCCCTGTAGACGAGTTCTTACTGCCAGAGCACACCCTCATAGCTGGACATGGCATGGCAGGTTTTTCCCACCTGGTGCCTCCTGACAACATACAGTCTAGCCCTGTAGTGCACTCTCTTCCCATAACTCAGCCACCTGACCAGGTCATGATTTGTTTTCATCCCTTTATGGGTCACCAAGTCCTTTAACTGGTCCAACAGAAATATAAAGACAAAGGGATTCTTCAATCCCAGTTGCGATCAGTTGGACACCACTCTATCTTGCATATGAGCTTCAGCTATAGTGTAATGTCTTTGTAATCTCAAGTCTGTGCCTCACTCTGCCCCATAGTCTAGGGCCAACACAGTTCTCCACCTTCCCAGGTCTTCAGACTAGCTGTCATCCCTCCATAGCTCCTGATCTTCCTGCAGGCTTCAGGTTCTCCTCAGGAGGTGGAACGCTGGAAGGACAGAGAAACAAGCAATCAGGTCCCTTCCCAGAAAGAAGGAACTCACTATATCCTCTCCTCTTCTCAAATGAGTTTTCCTCTCCTCTTTCAAATCCAGCCCCTTCATCTGGCAATGCCCTAACCAAGATACCATTAGTGAAGACACCTGCACTCTCAGGTTCCAATAACTCTTTTGGTAGCAAAATTTAGGTTTATACCCATCTCTTACTCATGTGTCTTTTTGGTTCTATATTAATTCTGTCAGCACAAGAAAAAGAGATGGGAATCATTGTGGACAGTTTGATGAAAAACTCATCTCAAAAGTGTAGCATAGATCAATAAAGCTAACAAAATATTAAGAGGGATAAAGAATGGGATGGAGAATACAGAAAATATTACAATGAAATATTATAATTCCATTACATAAAGTAATGTTATGCTCTTACCTGGAATACTGTGTTTTGTTCATTGTACCTGAAAATAGATATGGCAGAAATAGAGGGGGTCCAAAGCAACGTTCCCTCTAAGGTTTGGCGGCTTGTGTGCAAAATTTTCAAGCCGTGTGCAAAACTTTTTCTAATAAAATTTTTGTGCAAACTCACATGACAAATTATAGACATTAATTGAAGTTACAGTAATTGTAAATAGAATTAATTAACTGTGTTTAATTGAATTTGAATGAATTTTGAATTGAAATTTAATTTTTAGAAAGGTTTTTATTTAAAATTAATTTTTTAAAAGTTTTTTTTTTAAAAGGAAGGAAGGAAGGAAGGAAGGAAGGAAGGAAGGAAGGAAAAGAGAGAAGAAAGGAAGAGAGAGAGAGAAAAAGGAAGGAAGATAAAAAGAAAGAGAAGGAAAGAAGAGGAAAGAAGGAAGAGGAAGGAAAGAAGAGAAAGAAAGAAAAAAGAAGGAAAGAAAAAGGAAGACAAAGAAGGAAAAAAGAGAAAGGAAGAGAAAGAGGAAGAAAGAAAAAAGAAGGAAGGCAAAGAAGAGAAAGAAGGAAAGAAAAAGGAAAGCAAAGGAGAGAAAGAAGGAAAGAAAAAGGGAGAAAGAAAAAAGAGAGAAGGAAGGGAGAGAAAGAAGGAAGGAAGAGAAAGGGAGAGAAAGAAGGAAGGAAGAGAAAGAAGGAAGAAAAAGAAGAAAAGAAGAAAGGGGAAGGAAAGAAGAGAAGGAAGAGAAAGGAAGGAAGCAAAGAAAGAGAAAGAAGGAAAGAAAGAAAAAAGAAGGAAGAGAAAGGAAGGAAGGAAGCAAAGAAAGAGAGAAAGAAGGAAAGAAGAGGAAACAGGAAGAGGAAGGAAAGAAGAGAAAGAAAGAAAAAAGAAGGAAAGAAAAAGGAAGACAAAGAAGGAAAAAAGAGAAAGGAAGAGAAAGAGGAAGAAAGAAAAAAGAAGGAAGGCAAAGAAGAGAAAGAAGGAAAGAAAAAGGAAAGCAAAGGAGAGAAAGAAGGAAAGAAAAAGGGAGAAAGAAAAAAGAGAGAAGGAAGGGAGAGAAAGAAGGAAGGAAGAGAAAGGGAGAGAAAGAAGGAAGGAAGAGAAAGAAGGAAGAAAAAGAAGAAAAGAAGAAAGGGGAAGGAAAGAAGAGAAGGAAGAGAAAGGAAGGAAGCAAAGAAAGAGAAAGAAGGAAAGAAAGAAAAAAGAAGGAAGAGAAAGGAAGGAAGGAAGCAAAGAAAGAGAGAAAGAAGGAAAGAAGAGGAAACAGGAAGAGAAAGAAGGAGGAAGGAAGAGGAAAGAAAGAAAGAAAAAAGAAGAAAGAGAAGAAAAAGGAAGGAAAGAAAAAGGAAGACAAAGAAGGAAAAAAGAGAAAGGAAGAGAAAGAGGAAGAAAGAAAAAAGAAGGAAGGCAAAGAAGAGAAAGAAGGAAAGAAAAAGGAAAGCAAAGGAGAGAAAGAAGGAAAGAAAAAGGGAGAAAGAAAAAAGAGAAAAGGAAGGGAGCGAAAGAAGGAAGGAAGAGAAAGGGAGAGAAAGAAGGAAGGAAGAGAAAGAAGGAAGAAAAGAAGAAAAGAAGAAAGGGGAAGGAAAGAAGAGAAGGAAGAGAAAGGAAGGAAGCAAAGAAAGAGAAGGAAGGAAGGAAGGAAGGAAGGAAGGAAGGCAGGAAGGAAGGAAGGAAGGAAGAGGAAACAGGAAAAGAAAGAAAGAAAGAAAGAAAGAAAGAAAGAAAGAAAGAAAGAAAGAAAAAGGAAGACAAATAAGGAAAAGAGAAAGAAAGAAAGAAGCCAAGGCCGCTGGTGGGGGAGGACCCTACCGCGGCCCTGGGAAGCCGCCGGTGGGGTGGATCAGACCCCAGCCCCGGAGGCTGATCCCGGCCCTGTGCTGGGAGGCCGGGGCCGTGGATTAGCCCGGCCCCGGCCCCAGCCCCGGGAAGGAGGCGGTCGGCGAGTGGGAGCCCAGGAGCCCGCCGCTGCCGCAGCCACCCCTCTGGCCCGGCCACGTGGGGCAGGCAGGCAGGCCCGCGCTCCTGACCCGAGCCTGAGCCTGCCTGTCCCAGCCTGGGGGCGGGGAGGGCCAGCCCAGAGGCCGGGCGCAGGCCGGGTGTGCCGCAGCAAAGCCGTGGCCCCGGGGGTTGGAGGGAGCAGCGGGGGCTGCTGGGCTGCGCGGGGGTCCCTCACTGCTGCGCGGGGGGTGTGACGGCCGCTGCGCGGCTGCGTGCCCGCGCAGCTTAGAGGGAACACTGGTCCAAAGACAGGTTATAAAAGTGATTAAGGGCATGGAAAATACTCATGAAGAGAAAGAATGTTTACATTTGAGGGAAATGAATATATGTGGGTAAGATACAAGGACACAAAATGACAACTGGTACAGAAAGGGTGGATCAGGAATATCTTTTCACCTTCAGAACACAGGAATCCCTCAGGGTGCCTCTACAGTAGCAACTTAGGTTGACTTAAGGACGCTTAAGTCGACCTACACAAAGCCGCGTCCACACTGGGCTTTTATTAAGCCGATTTAAGCTCTTCCTTAAGTCGACTTAGTAACAGCTTAAGTTGACTTAATAACACCACCTCTGAAGGTCGACTTAAGCCTTAAATTGACTTCTTAAGTCGACTTAAAGCCAGTGTGGATGAAGAATAGCGCTAAGTCAACCTTATTATGTTGACTTAAAGCCAGTGTGTATGGCTATGTCTACTGTTAAGTCAACTTAACAAGGTCCACTTAAGTCGACTTAAAGTATAGCCACTCTATTAAGTCGACTTAACAAAATCGACTTTAAGTTGACTTAACTTTACAACTGTAGACATAGCCTAAGGGTACATCCACACTGGAGTCTTATGTCGACTTAAGGATGGTTAAGTCAACCTACAGCCCGCTGCGTCCACACTGGGCGCTTATTAAGTCAACTTAAGCGCTTCCTTAAGTCAGCTTAATAACACCAACTTTTAAGGTCGACCTTATTAAGTCAACTTAAGCCAGGGTAGACGGGGGATAGCCCTTAAATTGACCTAATTGGCCTCCAGGCCTCCAGGTCCCCTCACAGAGTTCCTGGTCACTTCTCCGTCAACCTAGCACCTGCCAGTGTGGACTCAGGGCTGTGGAGTCTCTAAATCAACTTAACAAGGTTGACTTAAAGTCGACCTTGGTTTAGTCGACTTAACAGAGCCTCCAGTGTGGATGTACCCTAAGAAATTGAAGATAAGAACAAAGATCTGAGAATGAACCTCATAGGACATTGAGTACAGTCCCCTATCATGACAGGCAACCATGTCATATAATTCTGCTCAGAAATTTATCACACTCCAATTTAAAACCACTTTAAAAATTTAATGCTGTGCAAATTCAGAACTGATAAGAGGAAAAACTTTTTCTACACAGTGCACAAAAAAATTCATTGCCAAGATATCACTGAGGTTAAGAGCTTATAACAGATTTTAAGAAGGAATAGACATTTTTATGGATAAGATCACCAAAAATAATAATATTTAAATATCTCTTAAAATACCCATAGATTATTGAAAGGGATATGAACTGTCATGCTTCAGAGCATGAGCTGACCAGTGACTGCTAGTGGACAGGAGAGGTCCTCATATCTTCAGGTGTTGGTCACAGTAGGATGACAGAATACTGGACTACATGGGGAGCAGCGGTCTTATCCAGGCTGGCACCTATTAGAGCACAAGAAAAACAAGACAAGTGAAATTATGCAAACAACCAATACTGCATTAGGAGATGTGCTTGAAGGGAGACTGGAGATAATAATACTGTATCTGTAAAATAGTTTTAGATTACAGATCTCTCCAGAACTCCCTTTGTATCAGTGTTTGCACTCTGGCTGCACCTATACTTGTAAATTAAGTCGACTTAAGCTTGCTTAAGTCGACTTAATTTACCCTGCGTCTACACTACACTTTCCTTAAGTCGACTTAAGCAGCTTGCTTAAGTCGACTTAAGGAAAATAAAGTCAACTTAATTACAATTAAGTCGACTTTATTAAACCTCCTTTCAACTAGAGCTAAGGCTTAATTCGACTTTTTAAAGTCGAATTAAGCCAATGTAGACGTGGGGTAACCCTAAGTCAACTTAGGGCTACCCCAGGACTATACCAATGCCCTCCCTGCCTGGGAGGGCACAGGAGGAGCTTGGCATGCTCCCCAAAGGTGGGAGCTTCCTTAACATTACAACCACTGTCTCCTTAATGTTAAGGAAGCTCCCACCTACAATGGGCCAAAGGGAGAAACCTGATGAGCCATTAAGGACACAATGGTTGTTGACAGCCTCCTGTCTAGGGCATTTCTCCAGAATGACACAAGTTAAAGTATAGATATAACACCAAATTCCTAAATAACTAACTTCTAATATAAATACAATTCCTAGACATAAACTATATAATCATTCCCAGCAAATTACTACCTTTCTATTGATACCAAACATAACATAGTTCCTATGGATTATAGCATTTATGAGATATGCATAGAAAATAATATCATAAATGCTTCCCTAAATCCAGACAGCATCACACCCTGCCCACATGCCCTGCCAGGGTCCCTGTCCCCCTTTGGCCCATTGCACACAAGGGGTGCCTCCCCTGCCACCGTTGACCTGCCCAAGGTCCCCCTAGCCCCACAAAGTTGACCTAGTAAGTTCCCCTTTAAGTTGACTTTAATTTTAAATGTAGACACACTAAGTCGACTTAGTTAAAGTCAACTTAAATTAACAAGTGTAGACATAGCCAATGAGATGTTCACCCACAAACCCTCCAAGTCATTTCTCTAAGCCAGCAAGATCACTTCCAACCCCCACACCCCCCACAACCCCTGTTTCCCAGAGTTCTCTTTTCAGCCAACCATCCTCTATATAGGTGGTTTTCAAACTTTTTTTTCTTGGGACCCAGTCAATTTATGCCCCCAACCCAACAGTTACATCTTTGAGCAATGCATTCCAGTCTTTCAATGGCAACATTTGGGGGTGCTGGGACCCAGTACCTGAGGGTCTGTGACCCAGTACTGGGTCCCAACCTGTGATTTGAAAACCACTGCTCTATATGCTGCCAAAATATCACTGGCCTACAAAGAATTGATCTCATGTATGTCCAATCAAATGTCTGCATTTTCAGATTATATCTATGAAGCATTCCACATTAGTATGTAAGTAGAAATCTGTTGTATTTGTGTATGAGCAAAGCCAGTCACAATGAGTAAAAAATTAATTCTGACCTCTTTTTTTAATGCAGTGTCCTTACGAGCTCCCTAGCCCATCTAAGATTAAGGGCTGAGTAATGCAGTCGAGAAATACTGGACCCTACAGCAGCTTCTGTGGTCATATAGCTACACCATCCTGACCATTCTCAGGATCCGTCAGGCTAGTGAGCAAGTTCTGAACATGGGAATAAAAAATGAGCAGGCCCTTCAAGATTTGATTCAATGTACTTAAGAAATGGAGAGATGGTATTACAGAAAATATGACCTTGGTCTAATAGTAGCTGAAGAATACACAGCACATCTCAGAAGGTGGAGGATAGCGTACAAAGATGCTCGGACAGTATTTCCAGTTCTGGGTTGATCTCAATACAGCAGTTCACTCCAATGGGCTAATATGGCCCGTTGAAATCTGTGAGACTGCAAGGAAGCACTGTCCATACTCCTTTGCTGGCAACCAGGAAAGTGGTTGGCACTTGAGCCATTGCATTAACTCTATAACATTCCAGGATCCTCCTGCTTCTGAGGCAATCCTTCAACAGCTGGCTAAGTTATCTTGTGGACCATGTTTCCATGCAAACTCAAAATAGCCACAAGGCATCTGAGGACCGGGACCGATGTCTCTGGACTCTGAATAATTCAGTGTGATGCAATGCTTTTCACTGGAGTACAGCTGCAACCACATTTTAAATCTGTGGTCACAGAAGAACTACATAAAAGACATACAAGTTCAGACTTGGATTGAGCCATCTCTGACAGTCAAATGAATTCCAGCCTTAAACTGGTTTTGTATCCAATACTGTAGAATTATCTGTAGAATTCATTTATTTCCATTGTACTCCTCCACTGAGAATACAACCACTAACAAGCAGTGAGGTAAAATATAGCTTAAGGGGATCCTGGAAATACTTAAATTCTAAATGTGCCTTAGGCAGGAACAACCTAATATCCTGCATTTAAAATGAAAATATATTCCTCCTTTGTGAATAGGTAGTTGGAGCCAAGAACACATCTGTTACAAGGATTCCACCTTATTTCTGGGCTCAGCATTCCTCAGGATGGAAGTTTAAACAAGATAACTTACAAATATTTATAAGCAGATAGACTAAAATAATGCTTTTTTTTTAAATTAGAACTATGCAGTTTATCCATTTTTCTCCTCAAAGCTAAATGAGAGCAAAGCAAATTTGGCTTAATGTGGTGATCTAAAATAGAGCATCTTCAAAACAAATCAGAGGTCTTGGGAGTTGGAAAAGAACACAGCCCTATATTTTGATGAACCATGAGTGGTGGGGAGATCCAAAATAGAGGAAGCTATAAATGGTTTGTAAGTTCATAAACATCTGTAGTTTGGGTTATTTGGGGCAGAGCTCACCATACAATTAGAGGAAAGAACAGGTAATATAAAGGACATAGTTGTGATCCACATTGCTATTTTAAGGGCTCTGTATTGGCTGTATTGGATTTATTGTTAGCTGATTTGCACTTTGGAAATGGTTACCCCCAAGAGAATTATAACAGTATTTGATTCAGCTGTAAATAAGTGACAGAGCAGCCCTAAGAGAGCTTGGGACAGTTTGTTTCTTTCTGTGATGTTTTTCTGATAGCCCATGGTGCCAAATATCTGCTTCAAACCCAAAGGAAGAACTTTACTATTTTTGTACCACTTATTTTCATTGAAAATTGTTTATTTGAGAACCTGACCTAGATTTCAGAGGCATCTATATACTCAGTCTCATGAAAAAAAAATCAAAACTCTGTGACCTAATGTATTTAAATCATTAGCCTTCAGTCCTGCAAATACCTACACTGGTTGAATAGCCTTACAAAATTCTTATTAGCATAAGAAAGAAAACACATTAATTCTCTACTAGCATGCATCCACCCTGAGATAGTTTTAAGTATAAGCTGCAGAGAAAGACTGATGCCAGTGCTAATTGTCACCTTCCCCATTCTTTTAGATCTCTTCTAAACACTGCTTTCTTCATGGAGGGATATAAAAATTGAAATGGAAGCATTTTACTTCTACTTCACACTCACTTTGCTCAGATGTGAATGACTACATAAGGATAGTAAAGCCATCAAAAATCCAGGCCTTTTGTATCTTATGGTAGAATGTAAACTCTTCAGAGAAAGGTGATTAAGATTTTTGAAGCAGTCAAAGATGAAGATAGAATGGCTATGTCTACACTGGCAATTTAAGTCGACATAAGAAGGTTTAAGTTGACTTAAATTAGCCATGTCCACACTAGGCTTTCATTAAGTCGACTTAAGAAATTCCTTAGGTCAACTTAATGAAGGCTTAAGTCGACTTAATAACTACCACTCATTAGGTCGACTTAAGCCTCCTTAGTTCGACCTAATGCTTCTTTAGGTCGACCTAAGCCCAGTGTGGACACATAAGTCCACTTTGTTAAGTCCACCTAAGGGCAGATAGGTCGACTTAACAAAATGGACTAAGTCAACTTAAAGTGTTGCCACTTGTTAAGTCAATTTTAATAAAGTCGACTTAAAGTCGACCTTATTAAAGTCGACTTAACAAAACTCGACTTAACTTTTCTAGAGTAGACATAGCCAATGTGTCTAATCACCAAGACAATTTTGAGACTCTCAGGCTGTCTTTACTTGTAAAGTGCCTTGCATGTTCATAGCACTATGTAAGCAAGATTTAAAGGGGGTCTAAAAATAAAGTGTTAGGAAAGACCTATCACCCCTGCCTCTGCTTATCGCCTGCCCTGCAATTCATTCTTCTCCCAATCCCCAAATTATCCTGTGCCCTCCAGCCATGCATCACTTCTGCCCCCTGTTGTCACCTCATTTCTACTCCTCCTGCAAGTTCTGAGGGTTCTCCACTTTATTTCCCAGGCCTGGTGGGCTGCAGCCTGGTC
This sequence comes from Pelusios castaneus, assembly GCA_007922175.1. Classification (NCBI taxonomy): domain Eukaryota; kingdom Metazoa; phylum Chordata; order Testudines; family Pelomedusidae; genus Pelusios; species Pelusios castaneus. The sequence continues at coordinate 7,436,487 of ML685903.1, forward strand.
TCTTTTATAGGACAGGAGAGGAACCTAGGTGTACCCCATTACTCATTCTGGGTGAGGGAAAGAGTAGGGAGCAAAAGGCAAAGTTATCCTTTGTTGCTAAGCTTGTGTGTGAAGAACATTGGCTCTTGAGGAGAAGGGGGGACTTCCTGAGGTAGCAATGATTGGCTGCTTTCTCCACCTACCTGCCTACTAGAGAAGAGCAGCCAATCAGTGGGGTTTCCCCCATGTGGTACTAAAAATGTGCACCATCAGCCACCCAGCTTGCTTTCTAGAAATGTGATTTCCCAGGTCAGTGACCTGACTCACTTTAATCATTTTATAGAATATAATAATGAATAATAAAGAAAACCCTATCTCTTGGGCATAACTGGTCTTAAAGGCCTGCTCTGGCACTGATGCAGTTCTAGCATAAGTATTTCACTTTGGGATGTGATTGTTCACTGAAATATTTACACTGCTACAGCCCCTAATGTTGATGCAGTTATAAAGATGATTTATAGAGTTTTTCTTATTCTCCTTTCCATATACGCATAAGCCAAAAAGGTGTTTATACTCTACCTTACTCCCAGTTATTGTAGTGCTTTACCTATACTTTTATACTTAAAGAAACACAACTCTTGCACAGAGACAAACTCTAAATCCTCAGCCAATCCTTCAGCAACTGCCTTTTCTTTTATCATTATCCCACACCTTGAAGAAGATCCCATTTTCAATCATACTGCTAAATAATTCAATGGGTGGTACACCCATCTATGGCAGTATCTCAGCTGAGCTTTTTCCTGTTTGCAGAGCAGCTCAGTAGTGGGGGTTAAGGTAGCTCAATTAAAGTTAAGTAAGGTGGAAAGGGCAACTGTGATGGGGAACGAAAGGGGTTATTGTGAAAAGATATGATTTTTAGGAGGGAGTGGTCCTTTTCTGTAATTAATTCTTTTTATGATGAGACTGGGAACTTCATGTGAAACTGGAAAAAAGGGTTATGCTTTGTATTTGGCCATGAGAGGTCTGGAGTGAGTAAAGAGTTGGGATGAGCCACTTAAACTCAAGTGGCTTGTGAAAAGGGGTTTTGGTTTTCCCAGGCACAGCTGAATCTATTATATGACAATGTAGTGCGAAATTTCTTAAATGAATTCATGGAGGGAAGTTCGTAGGCACAAAGGTCTGAACAATTGTCATTAGCTTCTCCAGCTCCAAAGGTTTAACTTCTCATGGAAATTCCGTCACATGACTAGTCAGTTCCTGCCAGTCATTAAACTGAAGAGGTGAGGTAATTTTAAGCCATTTTACTGTTAGTCAAACAGACTACCTTGGAAATGGGGAGGAGCGCAGGAAAAAAGTATAAAAAAGCCAGAGCATAATACTACTGAAATTTCTTTCCTTTTCTCCCCCCTCCAACTTTCAAAAGCCATGATATCTGGAGATAGAGGGCTAGATGCCAAGTCAAAGAATGGGGTTACAAGATTTATTAAGCACTAGCTTTAAAAATACATACGTTTTCTGCTACATTTATTAAAACCATAAAAGGTGATCAGAAGTTTTTGCTCAAAACACACTTCTGGGGAATGGCCTTTTTTGGGAAAAAAAAAAGTCAGAAATTTTTCCTTCTTTTAACAATTTTTGGGGGTAGAGACGCAGAAAAGAAATTAAGAGCCACTCCCCGCAACCCACCACAACTTTGCAAATCCCAGAATCATCTAGAATACCACAACATTTCAGTTTTTCATTAAGAAACAAAAGCTCGGGGGGAGGGAAGGAAGGTAGGAAAAGCTTTTTTTATTATTTCTTTTGAAAGTTTTCAATGAAAATATTAGGTTGCCAGCCACACTAATTTTTACTAAGTTTTCAATTCTGCTTTTGCTCTATAACCTACTTTTATTTTTGGTTTTCTCTAATGTATGTATGGGGTCTTCTACAGAGTATAAATGAATGTTCCATATATAATCTGATGGCTATGCAATTTAAGAGAGCTCAGTTTTGGCAAACTTTGGCTCACCTTGGGAGCTCTTTGGTTATGTCTACACTAGAAAAGTTAAGTCGACTTTGTTAAGTCGGCTTAATAAGGTCAACTTTAAGTTGACTTAATGTCAACCTTATTAAGTTGAATTAACAAAGTCAACTTAACTTTTCTAGTGTAGACATAGCCTCTTGTTGACCTTATTAAGTCGACTTAACAAGGTCGATTTAGGTGCTAATGCCCGTCCACACTGGCTTTAAGTCGACTTAAGGATACGATTTAAGGCTTAAGTTGACCTAAAGCAAGGTGTGATTAAGTCTGTCCCTGCCAGCAGGTAGTGGATCTTGGAGGGCAATTACCGCAACAGTGGGGTACAAATCAATCTTTATTGAAAAATGTAAAACAGTAAAATTTAACAATGGGGTGTATGGGGTTTGTCACAGTAGGCAATAATGGGGTGTATG
>ML685903.1:7438911-7452075 GCA_007922175.1 Pelusios castaneus
AATGGGGTGTATGGGGTTTGTCACAGTAGGCAATAATGGGGTGTATGGGGTTTGTCACAGTAGGCAATAATGGGGTGTATGGGGTTTGTCACAGTAGGCAGTTGGGGAGGGGGGTTCTCTTATTAAGCAGCGTGAAAATGAAGAGGTGTCACAGCGAGTCACAATTGGTGGCTAGCGATTCTACAAAAAAAAAGCAATATGTCACAGTGGTATAGGTGTAGAGGTACAGTAAAGGCAGTGGTAACCAATGGGGTTTTACGAATATGAATGAGATACAAATGGCAGTAAAATTGCACAATAAGGGAGATTAGTGAATTTACACAAGTGTAATAGTACAGATGAGAATTGATGACTTGGTTTGTAGGACTGCAGTGGCAGGCAGTCTGTAAGAGTGTACCTAGAGGCTAGGTTAAGGAACAGGGGTGGGGGTGGGGTGAGTAATCAGTGGCAGAGGAAGAGGGAAGAGTACAGCTGCAAGGGATGCAGCAAGAGGCAGTCTGTAAGGGTGTGACTAGAGGCTGGGTTAAGGAACAAGGGTGGGGTGGGGTGGGGTGGAGTGAGTAATCAGTGGCAGAGGAAGATGGAAGAGTACAGTGGCAGGCAGTCTGTAAGGGTGTGACTAGAGGCTGGGTTAAGGAACAGAGGTGGGGGTGGGGTGAGTAATCAGTGGCAGAGGAAGAGGGAAGAGTATAGCTGCAAGGGATGCAGCAAGAAGAGTGTACCTAGAGGCTGGGTTAAGGAATAGAGGTGGGGGTGGGGTGAGTAACCAGTGGCAGAGGAAGAGGGAAGAGTATAGCTGCAAGGGATTCAGCAAGAGGCACTGAAGCCCTGCAGGGCGAGGCTCAGAGCAGTCTTCAGGAGCCTGCAGGCTAAACGCAGAGGAATCAAAGAAGAAAGGCAGCAAGGGGCTTTGGAAATTCAGGGAGAGGTGGAAACAGCAGCAGAGGACTTGGGGTGTTCGGGGAGAGATGAAGACACAGAGGCACTTATTTAACAACTTAACAGCAACTATACAACTTATGCTAATAATGAACAACAGAAAGAAGGAAAAACAAAAAGAGAGGAGCAATACAGTAAAACAGTTATCTTTAATCTAGCTTAACTAGCATGGGGACAGCTGCAACAGACAAAGTCAACTTAAATTGACTTAAGAAAATGCTTAAGTTGCCTTAATAAAAGCCCAGAGTGGACGCGGCTTTGTTTAGGTTGACTTACGCCTCCTTAAGTCAACCTAACTTGCCAATATAGATGCACCCTTAAAAACATGTTACCAAAGCACATCCACAAGGGGGAGAATCCTCTTTGGAAAGAACAAAAAGCATCATGTTTGAATCTTTGGATCTGGATACTCAGCCCTGCAGTGTGGATTATGGTGATGTGAGCTGCTAGAGCCCATACAAAAGTGCTGCGCTGTAATCACCCCATATAAATGTCGCTGGCACAAAACCAAAAGATACCTTAGTTCATGTCAACATATTTATTTCAAACAGTTCTAGTAAACACTGTCTCGCTGATGTTGACCTTTGCTAGCCTACTTTGTGTTAAATACAATGAGATAACTAATACACCTTTTTTACAGTAAAGATATAGCCTCAGTTCCAGTACGTCAGGGATCCCTTTGTTACAAATTTAAGATAAGTCAAAAAGTTTGTACCATAACTGTAACACTGGTCATCCATTACAGCTTTCATGCTGCATCACAATGATGAGAAGTTGTTCAACTGGGGGTTAAAGCATTTCATTGTAGTCTGTGATGGTCAGCATGAACAATTATTCCTCAGAAGAATGATAAAACAGGCATTTGAGATGAAGAGAGGAGATAGAGGAGGTGAAAAACTATTTCACTCTTGGGGAGCAAAGTTTTTAATGTAGACTGGGGAGGAAGACAGATGAGTTACTGGAATGGAGCAAAATGCAACTGGGAACTGTGCTAAGAAAAATGAATATAGAGAGGATAGTCTTGCGAAGGATAGTCTTGTATTTAACATACTGGACTGGGACTCAGAAATATGGGTTCAATTATCTGCTTTACCACAGACTTACTGCGTGACCCTAGACAAGTCACTTAGGTTATACATTGAAACCAAGTGTAACGGCAGCATGTTTAGACATATGCAAATCTGAATAGAAGTGAAGGGGCAGCAATACTTTTACTGAATACTGAATAACTTTTATTAGGAGTCTAAGGGAGAACTCGCCTCTTGAGTACCACCTTGAATCTGGGTGTAGTACTATCATTCTTTCCTGGTGCTCCTCTAGGTTGTTGATGTTGTTTAGCAAGACTTCAGAGGCTCAACCCTCTATCTAGGTGTTCCGCAAAATCCAAGTGGGGTTCAGGTTCAGGATTCCAGTAGCAACAACCACCGAGACACAGGTAACAGAATAAAGCTGATTTATTGGCTAACAAACTATTTAACAAACTACCTATTGCCTCATACCTATGATCAGAGATCAGAATTAAGATGCAAAATACACGGCTTACACCCTTTCTGCAGTCAGGGACCCCAGGCGACGCAGGCTTCAGCAGGGAAGTGGATTGTCTGAGGCACCTCTTCATGAGTTCCTGCAGTGAAGTCCGATTTAGGCCTGGGAATGAGCCATTGTTATAGCCCATTACTCACAGGGGGGGGTGATCAGGCCCTATTCCTGGTCATGTAGACTGCTGTTGATTGGTTCAGTTGCTACTATCAAAGATCTACGAACTACTTAACACTAACATATTTATCAATTATCACTTCATTGCTTTGTTTACTACATAGTCTAGCAGTACAGAAATGTGTCTGGGGGCCCCCCCACCACCCACTAATGCTCCACCATCACAAAATATTCCGCTTGCCTTAACACTAGGTCAGATAGTCAAGAAGTTCTCAAGATAGTAAACAATCTAAAAAAAAAATAAGCAATTTATCTGCCCTCACCAAGGTTTTCAGATCTTTGCTCAGGTTCCAAATGAGCCCTGTCTCTTTCTTAGGCTATGTCTACACTCGCAAGTTAGTTTGAATTAAGGAAGCTTAATTCGAACTAACTAAAGCCATGGCTACACTAGGCTTTAATTAGTTTGAATTAAGGGCTTCCTTAATTTGAACTAATAAGTTCGAATAACCTATTCGAACTAAGGGTTAATTCGAACTAGTTAATTCGAATTAACCAATGTGGCCATGTTAGTTCGAACTAATTGCTTAGTTCGAACTTACCAGCCCATTGAAATCAATGTAAATCTCTAACTGGAACTAAGCAAGTGCCCTGATTGGCACTTGCTTTGTTCGAACTAATTTTTTCTAGTTTGAATTCAGTTAATTCAAACTAACTAAAATTAGTAAGTGTAGACAGCCCTAGAGCTTGGTTTAGGATTAACCGCTACTCTGTTTATGCCACTTTGTTGAAGGCCAGCAAGGGAATCCAGGCTAGCCCACTACTTTGGGTTTAGCCCAGGGACTCTATATATAGAAGACCTGTACTGTTCTTAAATTCATTGCTGCTGCTTCCTTCAGCCATTCCCCACACGGTCCCTTTATCTATACTTGTATCTCATGCCCAACTTTCTCAAGTCTCTCTCTTGCTATAAAACCACACATGCAAGTGAAACCACAGATTAACCCTGGCTAGAGTGGTAAAGCAGGCATATGAGATGAAGACAGAAGAAGGGGGATGCAAAAAACTATCCTACACATTCCACTCGGGGAGAATAGTTCTTAGTGTATACTAAGAAGGAAGACAGATGAGTATAAAGAAGTGTTGCACTGGAAGTTACAGTTCTAGTTCCCAGGCTCCTCTGGGAATAGGGAAATCACATTTCCTCACTCCTTTATTTCCAGCCAGGAACTACACTCCTGAAATCCATGATCTGTAGTAGCTAAGATATGATAATATTGATAAAGCCTCCCCATCCCAGTTTTGGGAGGTTTTTTTTTTTTTTTTTTTCTCAGACTCACTTAAATGCCTTGTGAAAAGCAATGAACACGATTTTCACTCAGGGGCTTCTGCAGTTCCTAGCAAGGCTCTGTGAACTGTCCCCTCAACTCATGGGAGCAGTAAATCTGTAAGCTAATAAGGTCAACATAAAGTGAACATTTAAACTATTCTCCTGCTGAACATTCTAGCACAAACATCAACCTGCTTTGGGATTGTGGTCAGAGCTTGCCTAGAACCCCAGAACAACCGCCTCCCACCCACACTCCCCTACAGGACCCTGAGGATATATCTAAATGACTATAAAATATTCTGTGTCAACTGATTCAAGTTCACAGGGCTTGGGCTGTGAGGCTATAAAATTGCAGGATAGATGTCCAGGCTTGGGGTGGAGTTTGGGCTCTGGGACCATGCAAGTGTGGAGAATCTCAGAACCTGTGTTCCAGCCTGATCCCAGACATCTTCATTTAAAACCCCACAGTGAGCCCCGTGAGCCTAAGTCAGGTGATATGGGACAGCCATGGCTCTTTTATTATCCTGAGTGAGCACATTTCATCCCAAAGCACTTTATATGTGACGCACCAGGGCATTATGTTCACCTCTTGAACTCAGAAGGGGGAGAATTTTATTACAAGACTGGGTAAAACCCTTATGAAAATGCACCAGAAAGCTCTTCAGTGTCTAACAGAGCAAAATAAGCTTCATTTTTTCCTTAAGATATGAAAAAATCCACATGGCAAACTGCAGTGTACCCGGTTTATATGTCAGGAAGATAAATAACTTAGCCAGCATTGCCCAGATGTAATTTGGTAACTCCAGAATTAGTCGATTTTTAAAACACGATGTTGACATCACTAATCCATATCCTCTAGTGGCAGCTGAAAGGTCCAATAATACTGGGGAGCTTTCAGGTTTAAGGGTCCTTCTAAATAAACTTGTTTCTCTACAGAAAATGTCTCTGACTAACCTTAATTCCCTTGCCCACCCTTTTTTAACACAAAGTATTGATGCAGATGGAGGAGAAATGACCATGTTGCAGAACCATATTTAGAAGTCCCCATTAAAGTTAACATTGAAGACACGTGGAAAAAGAGATCAGAATCTGGCCTATTGGGCTGGTGGAGCTAAACCTGCAGTCTTCTTTGGTCAGTGGAAATTACAAATGGATTGATCTAGAGCTATTCATCTTCTACAATCCTTAACCATGCATCTATAATCAGAGGAAAAAAGACTTACCTTGCTAAGGTTAAATGAAACTACTGAACCAATTTTCTTCAAACTTGACTATGCTTTTCAGTCTCCATTCAATCTACGTAACAAGCTATTTGGAAATTTCAAATGTCAACCATTTGTGTGCTGTCGAACTACAAAATTTCCCTGAACAGAACACTGGAGAAAATATAGGTTTATACAGCACAACTTAGAAAAGGTCAAAACAGTTTTGTTCATGCTGCCTAAAGAGTTCAAACAGAAATATCACTACAATCTTAGATGGGTATTGAGGTTTGAGTCTATGAGGGGAAGAGTGGAGCTCTGCCATAGATAATTGAGTGTATGAGTTTGCTATTTATGCTTTATAATTCCTAAAAAGCTGTTATAAGGTAAATTGCAAGGAAACCCTATAAAGTGCATATTCAAAAATCATTAAAAATTAACTCCCCTCGCTTATCAAATGTCTTTCTGATTCGTATTCGTTTCAAATGCACATTTCTCTTTGACCATATATTAAACTAAAAGATACACAACATTCAAATATATTAAATATTGTTTTCCGTTGTAGTAGCCAAGTTCTTGTCACAAAATACATACTATATCTCTGTCAATTATCCCTGTGTCTATTACTATTTTAATTAACTAAGGGTTTCCAGAATGCCTGTCACTTGTGCTGAAAAATAATGAACTGATGAACACTAGAACTTGAATGGCTTTCCATATTTCGAAGCACCAAACTATTTGCACTTGTATAAACTAAGGTAAATGCAATCCTCTTTACATTTTTTTCCATTTTGATGATGTGCAGCAACGTGACGTTAAACATAGTAATTCAATACTGCATGTGATTTGGAAACACAGAAAATAATTGAATCCCAAATGTCCAAATCTTATTTATTTGAAACTCAATCTAAATTTTCTTTGAAATCTCTCTTCCTTTTGGGGGAGGAGGAAAGGAGTAAAACATTTAAACTAACTAGATGCCCACAAAATTAATTTTGGGGAAAATCCTGCCCCATTGAAGTCATTAGGAGTTTTGCTACTGACTTCATTAAGATAAAATATTCATTCTTTATTTATTGATTTGCAATGTATACTGTATCTTTTTTTCTCCTTCAGAAGCACATGACTTTTCCACTATTAAATTCAGTGCTTATTTGTCATATTTTCTGCCAATGGCCCAAGTGGTTGTTCAAGGACAATTGTCATCTGCTATCACAGCAATGCTGATATTTGCTTACGTGCAGTTTGTGTACAGCTACATTTGAGTACTGACGTAGTAAGGTACTTCTCACTGATATAAAGACAGAAGAATCTGGCCCTGACTGCTTTAGAGAACAAACTTATTTGACTTGATTTCCCATGCACACCAATATAATTTGAGAAACTCTATTCATGTCATTGAAAGAAGTGTAAAGTCTTGCAAATGTGAGGAAAATCAGGTCTTTTCTATTTATCAGGTAGCCAGAAAATAGCTCGTTAATAAATATATACATTACATTTAAAATATAAGGGCCAAATTCAGTGAAGTACTTAAAGTCATGCTTAACTGTAACCCCTTGAATAGATGGTCCTACTGACCTCAGATGGACTACTTATATGTTTAAAGTTAGGCATGTGCTTAAGCACATTACAGAGTCAGCACCTAAAATCACAGGACCATGTCCTGTCCTCAAATTTATCCTTGATGCCATATTTGGATCTTAGATGATCTGGACAGCACTTACAGTCATAGCAGGTCTTTTTTCAGTAAGAGTCCAGTGGACTGGGCACGGGAAAAGTGGCTACATCAATTTGAGAAACTGTCAATGAACAGTTAGAAAGCTCCAACTTAATCATATTTTTCATTACAAAATCAGCATTCCCCTTCTTTTCCAGATGACAGTGATTACAGTGCAGCCATGGAAAAGTTTCTCCAGACGAGGTGCCTGGAGCAGCCCACTAATCTGACTTTTTTGAAGGAGCTGCAATGCTTTCCTTTCCCAGACGCTGCAAAACACCATAAAGAATGCTCTCCTTGGCCTTCCTCCATTTTTTCTCTTCAGTCCTTTCCTCAACACGTCTCAATTTATTGAACAGTTCAGAGCCTGAACTACAAGATTTAACTCCTACATTTCTGAACTGAAGGGGATTCAATCTGATTAGCTTGACTTTCCTTCAAATCTTTTTGTTCTTCTCCATCTTTCATTGAAATTGCAAAGAAAGAAACAGAAGGTGGAGGGGGCGGGGGACAAGCAGCAGTGAATGGATAATCTACTGCTTCAAAACTGCCCATTTTCTGAGGTACTTAACCCATGAAGTGACACAGAATAAGACAGAGAAGGAAAGACTTTTCAGGAGAGAAAGCTACAATGTGGTTAATGAAGGCCAGAGGTTGCACTAAGCTTTCTGGTGGTCCTTTAGTTATGAATGACAGAAAAATGGGATAAATGCTTAGGTTAAGTCTACAAAACAGTCATGTGTTTATTTTTCAAAGCAGTATTATGCTCTTTCTTGCTCTAGCATGCCCCGAATAGAGAAAAACCATGGGAGGGACTGAGGGCTCTTTACACTCAACTCTTTTATGTGGTAGGGCGAGGAAGGGTCAGCCACCTGTGTAGCATTGTCCTCTACCTCCTGTGGAGGCCATTCTCTGGTGTTAGGAACCACTAGAGGGGAATTGGATTGGGCAGCCTGAAGGACAGGAGTTTGCAGCTTCATTCTGGGTGCTTGGAATCTCAGAGATGCACTTCTTTCTCCACCTGAGCCCAGGAAGATTTCCCAGAAAAAGTTAAGCACGTTGGGTCTGTATAACTTTTAATGAGAACTTTTTTATCTGCCTTTTAGATGCTGCTCATGGGGAAACAAAGGTATGGATCTGTTGCTCAGACCCAGGACCTGTATGTAGAAGGTTCTAGTCTCCTGCTGATTCCCAAGGATTCATGTAGCTCCTTGGGGATTCACTGTAGTTCATTCCATCCTTAGTGGATGGTCAGGAGAGAATTCAGTTAAGGGATCCTTGAAGATTTCATCCCCATTTTGTAGATTTTACTGTGAGAGGATGTTCATACAATAGGGAAAGAAATCTACCTATATCAGATGAAGTCATAACTTAATAAAACTTTGCTGCGTGAAGGCAAAAGTGGCTAAAAGCCATTGGTTAATTTCAGGGTCAAACAAGGATATTCTTATTTGTGTTTCTGGTATTTAGAATTCTGATTGTTTCCCATGACCAGTGACAGGAACCTATATCAGTATTTGATAAACAAATCAGTGAAACAGACATATGTTATTTCCTCACAGACAGCAAAAAATGTAAACATCTGCTGTAATTCCCCCAGTGAAACATGTTTTCCTTGGGGACATTTAAGTTTTCATTTCCTGATGTATCATCTTTCATGTTGCAGGCTTCTTTTCAGAAATCTTGCATTCATTATTCTGGATTACAAAAAAATAATAATTGAAAGATTCTTGTTAAACTTTATAAAATACACAAGTGATGTGATCACAGCTGGTGATAGAACATGGTTAAATAGAGTACTTCCAGTTTTCAAGTGAATTTCTTGGGATATGTGCTGAGTCATGACCATGCTTAGACTTCTATGTCTAATTCTAACCAGGAATGGGTGGGCAAAAAACAGATCATTTTGCTGTTTGTTTGTTTTTAAAATGAATGCTTGAATATTTAAAATACATCTTTGCACAATGGAACTAGTCAAGGGGGCATAGAACCTGGCTTCATAGTAGCCTCCATGTAGACACAGCATCAAGGTTTGTGCAGTCTGTCTGCAAAATCATATAGCAAAGCATCAAAATAGCTCAGATCTGGAGAGGTACTACCTACTGATGTAGTAGCACAGCAGTGTCTTAAAGGGAAAAATGCTGAGTCTCTCAGTCTCATTTTCAGCAACTCTAACTTATTAAGTTCCAAAGGGGTAGCTGTGTTAGTCTACTGCAGAAAAACAACAGAGTCCTGGGGCACTTTTAAAGACTAACAGAATTATTTATCGCATGAAAATTTTCTCCCACGAAAGCTCGTGCGATAAATAAATGTTAGTCTTTAAAAGTGCCACAGGACTTTGTTGTTTTTCTAACTTATTAAGTTTCAAAAGTGCTCCATGCTAGGCTCTAAGGTACTGAGGGGTCCTTCCTGGCTAGCAAAAGCAAATATAGATATACAAAGTGTCAGCCTATTGATGTTATCATGGCTTCCCTTTGTCTTGAGCTCTGCCCTTGTCAGGGAGGGAGCCCTCCACAGTGCCCCCAGGTGGGGAAATCTAGGGGTTATGAATGCGGAGGGCATCTACCCAATTTGGTAGGCTCCCTTCCGAGTTACTAAATAGCTCTTAGAGCTCAGTGCCCCAAGGCCTAGCGGTCACAAAGTCAATATGCAGGCCCTCGGGTCAGGGCAGTCTGGCCTAGTGGCCACAAAGTCAGTATAAAGTCTATCCCAAGCCCTTATATCACAGGGCAGTACGGCTTAATGGCCACAGAGTCGATACAAAGTCTATCCCGGGACCTTATAACACAGGGCTGTACGGCCTAATGGCAAGAGGGATAATGATGCCTGGGTAGGGGGACTCAGGCCCTCCCGCTCCACTGAGCTCCAGCCCAGGGCCCTATGGGTGCTGGAGTTATGGCACCCTGCCAGCGGGGATCCAGACTGAAACACACCGGCTTCTGGCCATTCAACCCCAGACCCCACAACCTGGGCCCCTGGGCTGCTTCCTATCCGGACAGAGGGTGATCCTCCTGCACGGTCCCAATCCATGTCTCCTTGCCCCCTACAGGGCCTGGTGACCGCTCCTCCGGGGGACTTTGAAATTCACCAGCCATCGTCCACGTCTTCAGGTTGGCCTCAGGGCGACCGTCACAATATGGCTGATCCAGGTATCCACACACAGTTTCCCTCTACTGCTGCTTGGGGCTAATCACATTCCTGGGAAGGAGGTTCAAGCAGAGGTCCTTCCTCCTCTCCGGTCAGCACCGACTGAGCTGAGCTGCCCTCCTTTATACTGAGGCAGCAGTCCAAGCATGCTCAGCCAGGCTTAAGGGGCGGGGCCTCAGCCGCCCATAGGGTTTGTTGGGTTTCTTTAGTGTGGGGTAGGCTCACCCCATCACACCTTCTATTTTGAAATTTGTATTTTGTGGCCTTAGCTCAAGTGATCATCTTTTACAGCCACTTTGTACTGAAAAGGGAATTAAGAAAGTCATGATAGATCAACTCCATCATGAGTTCTCACATTTCCTAGACTTCAGTCAGTCTGGACTGAGGCTTAAGGAGTATACACAAGGAACACTGCTAGCACTGGCTGATGACCTCTGTCTGCAGATTCATAAAAAGCAAATTATATGGATTCATCGGTGCCTTTAATATAGTTGAAAATAAGGATTTGTTGACATGCAATGTTACCTACTAAATGATATTAGTCTTGTATGGATGAGCACCTCACTTTGTCAGAAGTCCCATTGTTAATAATTGCTCTTTTGCAAGAAGGGTTTCCTGTAGCATCCTACCATTCCTGTATAATATGTATATGGGGCTATTAGGAGAAGAAGCCATTGGGTGAAATCCTGACCCTTAAAGTTAATGAGAATTTTGCCTGATTTCAGTGGGAAAAGGATTTCATCGAGCATTTAGTGGTCTACAGATCTTTATTATTTCTCTTTTGATATACAAAAATAACCAATATACCAATTAAGCCTACCTATCCAATATACTATTTAACACAGAGCTTTACATTTCTTTCTTCTTTGACATAGCTGACACAGAGTAAAGGTTGATGCAACTGAGACATGGTTGAAGGTTACCTGATAGACACTCAAATCAGACAAGACTGAGATGGTGTTAGTAGCCTAGAAAAAGCAATCACAGAAGCTTGAAGAGTTTTTGACTACAACCCCAATTGAGAAATACTGTTTGTTAAGCTCTTTATGAACTTTGGAGTCTTGCTAGATCCAGGTATAGTTCTGCATTCAGAAATAGGAGCTATTTCCAAGAGGATTTATTTTGTTTTCACCTGGAGATCAATGTGGCCTTTTTTGATACAGTGATTTGCTCCTGAAGATTGGATATGGGTTTCATTATCAGACCATCTAGAAATTGAAGTTACTTAAACGCATTATGTTTTTTAAAAAAAATAAAGCAGTGACTTACCCAGAGAACTTGGTATGAAAACAGCTTGTAATCCATACTGACATGTTACATTTTCTAGGTGGAGTTCAAGAGCTTGGTCTTAATTTACAAGAATCTGATTACCTGAGAAACTACATATCTCCTTGTGCAATACTACTAGAGTTGTGAGCAACAAAATTCTTTGAGTGAAAAACCCCATGGTTTAACAGAGGGTTCTGGTGACAGGATGTTTGTTTGTTTGTTTTTTAAATAAAGGTTCTTGAACTCTTATATTCACTTCCTTCCTTAGTCCAATGGAACCCAGATTTGTTAAAAATCAGAGCATTTTGCATAGCTCACCCTTCTCCCTTCACGCTTTTAGAGAGCTAGTGGACTAAGGTTCCACTGAAACGTTCTGAGACCCATTATTATCAGGTTGGGTACATATTATGAGAATCCCATTGTGTTTTTATCTACATTTTATTTGGTTCATATCTGCATTTTGTGAAAACAGCAGAAGAGATGAACAGATGCTTAGAATACAATTAAATACATTTTTAACAGTTGTAGACATCTTCATTTGTCATAATATATCATTAAAACTGGGCTGCCAAATAAGCTTGTAGTCCATGAATTTGGCAAACCTTTCGCAATATGTACACTATTTTAGAGGCAAACAAGTGATTATTTTTTTACACAAAATTATATTTTCAAAAATTAAACCAAGTTTTTATAAAGATCTAGTCTTTATTATAGAAATAATTTGAGTATCCACTGCAGTGGCCTGTCAGGGATCAATTTATTTGAAGCGGCAGACAATTTAGATGTGGTATATTGTAAGATATACACAAGTTTTAAAAATAAATTCCAAGAGGGCATTTGGTCCATCTGTTCTGACCTAATGGGGTCAAACTGTGCCCTGAGATGCACACTTGGCCTCCACAGTGCATATTTTTGAAACAGTACTAACTGTATTTTACAGAATGCATTGAAGATCAGCCAAGTGATTTTAATGTATTTTAAATGGTATTTACAGAACCTGCAGCTGCTGAGGTCTTCTTCCAAGGTGTTCCCCTTCTTTGTGCCTCTCTGCTTCTCTCTCTCTCTTGCAAGTAGAAATGACTTAAATGCTATTTCCAAATGATATCAACATTAATTTCCATTCCCAAATATGAGACCAGGAAAGCACAGAAACATGGGAATTATATCAACAGTTCAGTGTCTACAAAACAGATGTAACAACAAGTTAGTAGTCTTGGTATCAGTTTCTATGTAACATTTGTTGCCCTCTCTTGAATAAATTCTATTTTCTTACTTTGACAAAGCCAGATAGAATTAACTTTGACATATGCTATTTCAAAGCAATTTAACCTTCTTGGAGTACTACAAATTATTATACAGTAATGTGTTTCTGATTGTAAGTTGATCATAAAAACATTTCAGTTGCTTTAGGCAAGTATTTTATAAGTTTTAAAGAAAAGGAGAAAACTTTCCTAAGATGCACCTGATCTGTTATTCTATTTTGCTTTATCTGTTTATTTCTCTCTAGGCTTTTAGGAACCTCAATCTGATAGCAACTAGCACTATGTAATACCTAAGGCTATGTCTACACTTGTAAATTTAAGTCGACTTAGCTAAGTCGACTTAATAAAGTCGAGTTAAGGGTTACTTCATGTCCACACCATCCTTAAGTTGACTTAAGGAGTCGACTTAAGGGTTAAGTCGACTTAATGAGTGGTAGTAACAAAGTTCACTTAAGCTTTCATTAAGTTGACTTAAGGAATTTCTTAAGTCGACTTAATGAAATACTAGCATGGATGTGGCTTAATATAAGTAGACTTAAGCCTCCTTAAGTCGACTTAATTTGCCAGTGTAGACATAGCCATATAGATTTGAAGAAAGAAAGAAAGAAAGAAAGAAAGAAAGAAAGAAAGAAAGAAAGAAAGAAA
>ML685903.1:7452085-7517899 GCA_007922175.1 Pelusios castaneus
AAAGAAAGAAAGAAAGAAAGAAAGAAAGAAAGAAAGAAAGAAAGAAAAGGCTTCATACATTACTGCAATTTGGCTTAGGCACTGCAAATAAAGAACAGCAGCTGAGCTTTTTCTACTGAAGTGAATAGGACTTGCACATGAATACATGAAAGGAAAATAAAACATCTATATAAGTGCAGAATACTGTATATATGACTGAATTTTCTGGCATGGAAGGTCCCTTACATGCAAATGTCCTCCCAGGTGGAAAAAGGTGGCTTCCTCTGTGACTGAAGAGGAAAGGGGCTGGAGCTAAATACAGAGTGGCCTGGGCCAGGACCAGGAAGGCATACATCATTTCCTTGTCCGCACCTGCAGAAAACCTAGAAAAGAGTCATGTGTTTCCCCTTGACATTACAATGAATTCCCTGATGAAATTGGCATCATAGTTCCATTGGAATGACAGTGTCAGGGAGCTAAAGGTGAGTAGAATCTGGAGCTGTGATGGAAGCTTAAGTTCTAATCTTCTGCAGATAGTCAAATTCCAAAGGGGTAGCCATGTTAGTCTATTGTAAAAAGACAACAGAGTCCAGTGGCACTTTTAAAGACTAACAGATTTATTTATCGCATGAGCTTTCGTGGGAGAAAATCACAAGTGCCAGGGGCCTCAGGATTTGCCCCATTGTACCTGGGTACAATGGGGGCTGAGCAGGACAGGGACACTGGCAGGGAATAGGAGCAGGGTGGGCAGGACTCTGCCCTGCCCTTTGGGGGGATACGCCAGGCTGTGGCTGTGCCAGCCCCCCTAGCAGGGATGGCAGTGGGGAAGCCCTGGAGCCCCCTAAATCGACTTGAAGTTGACTTAGGGCTACTCCATGTCCACACTGGCTAAGTCAGCTTTCTAAAGTCAACTTAGCCAGCAAAGTCAACTTAAAAGAAGGTTTTATAAAGTCGACTTAATTTTTCCTTAAGGAAAGTGTAGTGTAGACGCAGAGTAAATTAAGTTGACTTAAGCAAGCTTAAGTCGACTTAATTTGTAAGTGTAGATGCACCCTTATTCTTCCCAGCATCTGTCTTACTCTTGAACGCTCATCTTGGAAGGGTTCAGGGCCAGATTCTCGGGTGGCATAAATTAGTGTATCTACATTGAATCTAGGTCCACAAATTCCAGCATCAAAGACCATTCATTCTAGGGGATTAGTACACAAAATTAGTATACAGAAATATTTCTCCCTCTGCCCCATAATAAAATGCTTGTAGTTTGCAAACATGGGAAGCCTCATACTGAACAGCTTATTATCCACAGCTCATTAAAAGCAAGGGTATCAGAAACTGATCAGCCATGATCTGTACCAGCAAATATCAGTGAAGGCACTTGGAATTATTACTGAACTTTTGGAGCATATGCGAATAAAGCAGACCTCAAAAAGAAGCATAAACACAACAGGTAATGTTCACTCTTTTCTTTTTTCTTTCAAACTGTTTCTGAAAAGGCTTACTTTGAGAACAGGAAAGGATTCGCTTTGGACTAAATGAATCTCTTTTGGCATTTGAATTCAGCAGCTCAAGCATTTCCTATAATTAAGTCCAAAGAAATACTTATTTTAGGCTTAAATAAATCCCTTTGGAGTTGTCAGTGAATGCTAACTTCTCTGGACTTTAGCGGGGTTGGGAGTGGGAGCAGGGATTTCTTTTAAGTGCTTCATTTCCCATTAGCTTGCACAACAGATTTGTTTTGAATACCTGTAATGTGATACTGGGTTTTTAGGGGAGAAAATCAGTTGAGAATCCAGCAGGAATGTCCCCTTGTGAAATCTAATATAAAACTAACTTTAGTCCCAATTCTGTCCTTACAGAGCAGCAAGCTAACATGAAACACTGTAATGTAAGCTCTTTTTAAATTGCTTTTTTAGGACACCCCAGACACACACACGTCTGAAAACAATGTGTGTGTGCATATGCATGCACAGACACACAGACACACACACACAGACAGACACTCTTCTGCTGCCTTCAAGGAGGTGTATAATTACTAGCTGGAAAGTTCATTCATCACCCAGGTGCTAGAATGCACAGCCCTCTAATAAGAGACCAGTGCACTGCAGTGAACTTGCACTGCAGGGAATTGGCCTTTCCAAGGCCAATCTCAGGGAAACCTCCTCACAGCCATATGGAGGGGGCCTAGGCTTTTGTTTATAACAACCCTCCCCTAATTCCTGTTTTTCCTGTACTAGCCCTATGGAGATTTATTTTTTCAAACCTTATTTCCAGCAAGAGCAGCAGACGCCTTTAGACACCTGTCCAGCAATTCTTTAGAGCAGAAGGTCATTGCTGGCTCACTCATGCAAGTTTTTAAAAAGAGCTGTGTGTGTATAAACACCCTCCAAGCATTAATATATTTTCCAAAAAAATGCTAAACTCATCAAGTAGTCCCACAATGAGCAGTTAAAAAAAATTAACAATTGACATGAATAAACAAGTAAACTTGTCTATATGGGGCAGTGCCCAACAAAACTCATTCACTCTTTATATTCTTAGATCTAAAGATCCAAATGGATGCTGTGGGGCTGCAGAGCCCACTCTGATGGCAGCACAATTTAAGCATCCATGGTGTTAGTGAGATAAAGTCCTCATGTAGGTCTTTGTTTCATTCACATAGAGATACCGAATACAGGTGAAGTTGAACAAATGGAACTTGATTAAACCCTGTGCACTGCTCTGTCCATGTTTCTGACTTGCTTTATGTGGTATGCTGCACAGGAGGCAGGGGCAGTCTTAGGGATTCCGGGGCCCTGGGAAAAAGTCAAGGATGGGGGCTTCCCACACACTGTGGCGGCCCCATCTTTGACTTCCCCTCAACCGTCCTTGCGGGGGGTCCCCAATGGCTCCCCAGCCTCCCCGAAGACCTCTTCTTACAACAAACGTTCAGATCACTGCAGAATGAATTATAGCATGCCTTTTGGGCTCTTTCCCATTCAGAGGGTAGTGCAGAGCCACACCAATCTCTTGGAGTTCTGGGAGATATTACCTCCCGGAATGTCACACAGACACAAAAATCTGTATTACTTTTACATATAACAGATTTACAGGAATTAGAGTGTGCTAGTTCCAGCAAAGCTTGCATAACAAGCTTGTATTTTGCCTTTAGTTGAACCCTACATTTTATATTGTTGATACTATGCTTTGTTTTTGCTCAGCTACCCAACACTCCAGTTCCTGTACAAGGAGAGGAATTTCCAAATGCATTATCTACAACACTCTCAGGACAATGTCCCAATGTCCTTTCAATCACCTGCTGATAAGATATGCTATCTTTTATTCATTCCTCCTCCTCTTTCCTCTCTAAGGGTGCTTCTACACTTACAAATTAAGTTGACTTAAGGAGGCTTAGATTGACTTAAACTACTCTGAGTCCACACTGGAATTTTCTTAAGTCAACTTAAGAAAAAGTTAAGTCGACTTAATGACACCCCCTTTTAGGTCGACTTAGTGCTTAAGTCGACCTTCTTAAGTCAACTTAAGCCAGTGCAGATGCAAAGTCGACCTCCATGGACTCCAGACCTTCCTCCCTGACCTCCCTCCCAGGGTTCCTGGCACAGGAAGAGCCTGTCCTAGCCAACCATAGGGCAGGACTCACCCCTGACCACCCTGCTCCTCAGAACTGTCCAGGCCTGCCATCTGGGAAGATGGCTGAGCAGAGCAGACAGTGCCACAAGTGGGCCCCATCCTGGAGCCACCAGGAAATCCAGGACCTGGTGGCCATTTGGGGGGATGAGGCAGTCGCTTCCCAGTTGCAAGGCAGCCAACACAACCCTGAGGTGTATGCCTCCATCTCCCGGGCCCTGGCTGCCAAGGGCCGCACCTGGGACACCCAGCAGGTCCAGGTCAAGATCAAGGACCTCCCCCAGGGCTACCAAAATGCCTGAGAGGAGGCAAACCGGACAGGGGCAGCCCCCACCAGCTGCCGGTATTAACAGCACCTGGATGTCTGTCTGGGCCAGGAGAGTGGCAGCCAAGCCTCCCTCAACAACGACCAAGAGAAGGGCTCAGGGGATGAGACTGTGGTGCTGGAGCAGGGGGAGGCCAGTGCCTAGCAGAAGCAGGAGGGCACCTCACTAGCTCAGGAGCCAGCTGGGAGCCTGGAGCTCATCCCTGCCCTGATGGTGCACCCAGACTCACAGGAGGGAAAGGAGCAGGTTCCCCGTTCTGAAGAAGACCCCGGCGAAGGGACACCGCACCAGACACCTGCTGCACCTGCTGGTGAGTGCTCCCTCCCTCTATCCCTCCTTCCTTCGCTGCGGGCAGGGCCAGGCATGCCTGTGGGACAGGGACTGCAGAGGGACATGGCCCGGGGACAGGCAGGGTCAGGGAGGAAAGTGCTCCCACAGGGGCAGAGGGACCGGGGGCTGCATGGGGGTGTGGTGAGGAACCTGGATGAGAGTGGTGCAGTGGCATGTCTGGAGTTGAGGTGGGGGGACCCTAAGCGGGAGCACCAAGGCCAGACAGCATGCATTGACACCAGTGGCACGTGTCCTCAGGAGAAACGCCTGAGGCAGGGCTGCCTGCAGCTCACCATGGGCATTGCACCCGACCTGGGCAGCACAGCACACTGGTGTATATCAAGGGGTCCCTGGCCCGAAGGAAAGGGACTGGGAAGCAGGGGGATGGTCAGGGGCCAGCAGCTGCTGTTAGGCTGCACACCGCACCAGCTAATGGGAGGGACTCTCTTCTTTGCTTCTCCCCAGCAGCCCCTGCACCCTTGACATGTAGCACTCCCAGCGCCCCACCAGGCCTGATCATGTGGAGAAGGAGGGTGTGTCGTTCGTGGGATGAGCTCCTCAGAGACTTGTTCCACATCAGCGAGCCGACCAAGGCATACCTGGCAGTGCAGCAGGAGCAGGAGGATGTCCACCAGGGGGTTGAGTAGGGGCTGTGGAGGGGTGAACAGAGGCTGCTCGAGTGCATGCGCGACCTCATGGAGCAGCAGACCCAGTCCCTGGAGAGCCTGGCGGAGCGCCCTGTGCCCCAGAAGCAGCCCTCCTCGCCGGCAGGCCAGGACCCGGGGCGGACGTCTGCAAACCCGGGACCTGCCTTCCACAGGCCACTAGCACTGGACCCTGCCCCAGACCCTCTTGACTCTCCCCGACCCCCTTCCCTATCCCCAAACCCTCTTCACTTCCTCCAACTGCCCCAACCCTCCTCACTCCCCTGACCCTCTTCACTCCCCCCAAACTTCCCAACCCCCACAGCTCCCAACCCCCATTTCCCCCTCTGAATAAACTGTTATACAGTGTGTTGTACTTTTTATTGGTTTGAGGACAGGGGCGAGAAGGGTGTGTGGTGGCGGGGGGCAGGCATGGACGGGTGGTGGAGGTGATTGGGGCCTGGTAGCAGGCCCACCTCTCAGTGTTCCTCACTGTCAAAGTGGGCCCTCAGTGCATCCTGGATAAGGTGTGCTTGCCGCTGGACCTGCTGAGTCTGGGACAGGGTGTTGTTGGGCTGCTCATACTGCACAGTGAGCCACTCGGCCTTGGCCTCCCAGACGCTGGGGAACCTTTCCTCCCACAGCTCACAGAGGTTGTTCAGGAAACAGCATGCGCTGACAACCTACAGGAGGTTGCTGTTGCTGAGCTGCAGATAGGTCAGGAGGGCCCTCCAGTGAGTCTTCAGACATCTGAAGGCATGCTCGACGACACTGCAGCACCGGTTGAGCCTCTGATTAAAGAGGTTCCTGTTGTCATCCCTGGGGCCTATGTATGACTTCATGAGCCAGGGGAGCAAGGAGTAGGTGGAATCCCCGAGGATCAGGACTGGCACCTGCACATCCCTGATGGTGATGGTGTGGTTGGGGAAGAAGGTGCCCGCCTACATGTGCTTGTACAGGGCGGTGTTGCACAGAATCAATGTGTTGTGCGCCTTCCCTGGCCAGCCCAAATAGATGTTCTGGAAGATTCCGTGATGGTCCACAAAGGCCTGCAGGACCATGAAGTAGTACCCCTGGCGGTTGACAGTCCCTAGCATGGTGTTCCGGGGCTTGGATGGGAATGTGGGTGGCATCCACAATGCCCCCACAGTTCAGGAAGCCAAGTCTGGCGAGGCCGTCGAGGAGTTTGTGCAGGTTGCCCGGGGTGACGAGGTGGGATAGGAGTATTGCCCTGCATACCTGCATGAGGGCGGTCTCCATAGTGGCCTTTCTGATGCCAAACAGTCCGCTCCCACCAGTCACTGCTGGCTTCACATGCCCAGAAGCGACAAGGCATGGAGCGCAGTGCTGTGAGCACAGCAGCTTGCTGGGGCAGCAAGGTGGGGTGGCAGGCTGTCGTCTTCCTCTGTACTGGCAGATTGCCAGACAGGTCTGCTCCACAGCCGAAGGAGCCTTACCGCTAGCTGGCATGTGTTGTGCAGGTGCTTGGCAAAACACAGGAGAAGAGGTTGGTCCATGACCTGCTCAGGCTTCATGTTGCCAGGCACAATGGGAAGGGGCTGAGCTCACTTCCTCTTTTGAAGGAGTGGCCGGGGAAGGGGAGACCTTCTCTGCTGTCACACTGACACATTTCCCACAATGCACCCCTCCATCTCTTCTCCCCCCCCCCCCAAGTCAACTTAAGAGTGTAGTGTAAATTCTTTAAGTTAACTTAATAAGGTCAACTTAAAGTCGACTTAATAAAGTCAACTTAATAAAGTCTACTTAACTTTCTAAGCGTAGACATAGCCCAAGAGAGGAAAACATCTGTGCCTCCATCAAAAACTGAATGAATAGCTACATTTCTCTGGCTCTTCAGGCATGGTCCTTCTACTTTGCCTGTTCCAGAAGAGGGACCTGAATTAGGATTCCTAGATCAATTCCCATAATTAATTAATGTCTGAAATACTGACTAGTCCATTGCTTAACACTCATTATGGAATTTCTTTCTTTCTCGTCCTATTTTCTAGGAACAGAAAAATGTCCAAATATGCTTTTAACATTACTAAAAAAAAATGTGAAAAACTTTGATCAAAATACATCAAGGCAGTGACATTCTGTTGTTTTCTTTCTTGGGCTTCTCCTGTAGTAGTAGAGCAGATGATGTCAAGAGACACCTAGCAGGGACAAAGCAAGTATGCCATACATAGTCACAAGGAGATGCCAGCAGTGAGCCACCTCTTTCACACTGATGATTAACATTTTCAATCAGGATAGTAGATAAACTTGAGAAGTTTTGGGGGGAAACGGGATATTTTTAAGTTGGAAAGTGAAAGAGTCTTATTTAGGTCTCCATATACATGATGTCTGTGCATTAATATCAAATCGGCAACAATTTGGCATTCCTGTATATACAGTACAATCAAAATGTGGGAAACCATTTCATAAAAATGTTTGCATTATCTGGCAAAAGGTAATCACTTCAAATGCTGAACATATCTTCCTATCTGCAGTTAAAATTACAATAGACCCAGGGATCATTTGTGCACCAGGAGGAGGCAACAGGGCTGAGAACAAGGGAGTCTGAGGCCATGTACACACGATCACTTTATCGCTCATTAACAGTCATTACCGCTCGATAACAACAACAGCGTACACACGTGCAATAGGGCTGTTGCGCGTCAACAGCCCTATTGTAGCGCAATAGAAAAACCACCTCCATGAGGGTGATAGCAGTTAACGCGGAACAGCTGTTGCGCCTTTCGACTCGTGTGTACACTTACCGCACAATGATTGGCCTCCGGAAGTGTCCCAGCATTCCAAAGTCGTCCTCTCTGGTCTTCCTCCCACCCGCTCTGTGGCTGTGATGAAACAGTCCCCGCCCTGTTTCGGTTCCCGGGATTTTCGAAGTTCTCCTCTGTTTCACTTCCTGTTCTCTTCCTCGTGGAGTGGAGTGCAGCTCCGATCTTCACTAGCAATGGCGGCCCATAGTGGAAGATGCCCACCCATTTGGAGCATGGAAGATGTGCTGGACCTGATCAGCATCTGGGGAGAGTCTGCTGTGCAGGCACAGCTACGCGGCAGCAGGCGAAATTATGATACATATGGCATAATTTCTCGGGCTATGTCAGAGAGAGGTTATGATAGAGACACTGTGCAGTGCAGATCGAAGGTGAAGGAGGTAAGAATAACCTATCACCGAGCGAAGGAGGCAAACCGCCGTTCAGGATCAGCACCTGCTACATACAGGTACTACAAGGAGATCGAAGCCATCCTCAGTGGGGCCCCCACAACCACTGCAAAGAGTCCTGTGGACACATAGACCCCCCCCCCATCCACTGAATTCCAGAACCGAGCAGGATGAGGATGTGATCGATGAGGAGGAGGAGATGGAGGATGACCTGGAGGAGAGCGCAACAGCGTGTAGCCAGGAGTTCTTCTGCACCCCCGCTGAGATGTCCACCCAAGACATGAACCCAACATGAACCCAACATCCAGTCCCTCACAGAGCTACTTTTTAGAGACTCGCAGCTACACCCACCTGTAACACCTCCCACCAACCCGCCCCCCCCCCTCATCTCTTAATAAAAACAATTACAAAAACTTTGAAGAGTGGCTTTATTTGTACACAGTGAAAATCTCATAAGGTGCACTTGATGCGTCCTTGAAGTGAACTATGGGAGGGAATCATTGAAATGCTCCCTGAGTGGCTCCCTTATGCGAGCAGCTCCTCATTCGAGCCCCCTAATACTTCTAGTGGCTGGCTGTTCGTATGCTGCCTCGAGGCGCTGTGCCTCCATAGCCCACCCTGGGGAAAACTTTTCTCCCCTATTTTCACAAATGTTATGAAGGACACAGCACGCTGCAACTACAGCAGAGATGTTGTCCTCGTCCAAGTCCAGCCTCCCATACAAACAGCGCCAGCGCCCTTTTAAATGGCCGAAGACACACTCTACAGTCATTCTGCAGTGACTCAATCGTTTAATTGAACCGCTCCTTCCTCCGATCTAGGTTCCCGGTGTACAGCTTCATGAGCCATGGCATCAGTGGGTATCCTGGATCTCCGAGGATGACTATGGGCATCTCCACATCCCCCACAGTAATTTTGTGATCTGGGAAGAAGGTACCCCCTTGCAGCTTCCGGTACAGACCAGTGTTCCTGAAAATGCAGGCATCATGCACCTTTCCCGACCACCCAGCATTGATGTCCGTAAAACGCTCCTTGTGATCCACAAGTGCTTGCAGCACCATGGAGAAGTAGCCCTTCCTGTTGATGTACTCGGTCACGAGATGGTCTGGAGCCAAAATCGGGATATGTGTGCCGTCTATTGCTCCCCCGCAGTTAGGGAATCCCATGGCAGCAAAGCCGTCCACAATCTCACGAACATTGCCCAATGTCACAGTCCTCCGTAGCAGAACGCGATTGATGGCTTGGCACACTTGTGAAAGGGCTAATCCAACGGTGGACTTCCCGACTCCAAACTGGTTTGCAACTGACTGGTAGCAGTCAGGAGTCGCCATCTTCCAGACAGCTATCGCAACACGCTTCTCCACAGTTAGGGTGGACCGCATGTTGGTGTCTTTACGTCGCAGAGCAGGGGCCAACTCTGAACACAGTTCCAAAAAGGTTGCTTTCCGCATTCGAAAGCTCTGTACCCACTGCTCGTCATCCCACAGCTGCAGAACAATGCGATCCTATCACTCGGTGCTCATCTCTCGCGACCAGAAACGGCGTTGCACCGTGTGCAGATGATCGGTGAAGGAGCTGAGCAATGCGGTGCTGTTGCTCTGCAGAGCATCGATCAGCCCCTGCTCTTCAGTGTCCTCATCTGATTCGGAGCTCATTGCATACTGAGCAACCAGCTGAGATGTATTTAGAATGCTGAAGGCGACAGTGGAGATCAGAGCAGGATCCATGCTGTCGCACTTGTGATTGCTCTCAAGTAGTGAGGCACTGCACTGTTGAAAATAGGCGCGAGTTGCTATTGGCAATGAGGAAGACGCAAGGGGAACACAGTGCACCACGGGAAACTGAGAATTTACTCATGGCGCTTTGCGTTCCTTTCCTTCATCCCAGGATTCCAAGCGCCGATTCAGGGAAAATTGAACTATGGGATAGGTGCCCAGAATTCATTGCGCTACACCGTGATATTGCAAAGAATTCTGTTGCGTTGCAAGGAGCGACATGTGTACGCGCTCTCCCACAATAAAGGTCACGTGTTTTTATAGCGTTATTGTCATGTTGCACTTTAAACTGATTGTGTGTACACAGCCTGAGAGGAAGATAGGGTTGTGGAGGAGTTCTGTGGAGTTGGGAGTGCTTGTGTGTGTTTGCTTTTCTGTTTTGTATTTGTTTTGTGGTTTGGCTTTTTGTTTTGTTTTGTTTTGTTTTGTTTGTTTCCTTTCCAGTGTTCAGGGGCTGAGTGGCAGATTGAGACCAGCTGACCCCTATAGGGTGGAGGCTCCCTATTCAGGGAGCTATAAAGGCAGCCACTCAAGCAGGCACCAGCACCAGCTGCAGCAGCACTAAGAGCAGACAACAGGGCTGAGAACAGGGGAGTTTGGAGGAGGAGTTTTGGGGGCAGAAGGAAAGACATATGGCAGACACAGAGACAGCAGTGGTAGTGGTAGTCACTCAAACAGGGGAAGAGAAAGTGAAGATGAGAGGATGTGGAAGCTGTGGGATGTACGTGATCTTGGAGGGGGTACCTCTAGAAGCTTTGTCTGTATGAAGTGCCGCCTCGTAGAACTATTGGAGGAGAAAATCCGAGGGTTAGAGATGAAGGCTGAGTTTAGAAGGGGTTTGAGCAGTCGATGGAGCAGGTGAATAGGGAGGCTGGAGGAAAAGGCCCAGATCTGCAGATGGAAGCAAGAGAGACCAATTCTGAGGGGAGAATGCTGGGTGAGGAAAGTGACCAGTGGAAGCATGTGATTGTGAGAAGCCAGCAGAGGAAAAGACCAGCTAGTGAAGGAGAGATAGAGCTCAGAAACAGGTTTGCTGGGTTAGAAATGAAGAAGGAGCACAGCAGGTGGTTACTGATGGTGGGCATGTGAGGAAGAAGAGGAGAGCAGCTAGTCCTTTACAAAGTGGAAATGAGCCAATGGAGATTCTGCTAAATAAGAGCGCTGGGAGGATTCAGGAGTGGATGCAGAGGATTGCAAAGAGCAACTGTAGAAGTCATGACTTGTAGCCAGAAAGAACTGGGGATAGGCTGGAGAGTCGCACCATTTTGAGGAAAAGGCAAGTCTATGTGACTGGGGAATCCCTGCTGAGAAGGACAGAAAGGCTGATAACTAGAGCTGATCCAGAGAACAGAAGGGTGTGCTGCTTGCTTGGAGCTAAGGTACATGATGTGGATCTGAGGCTGAAGAGGATCCTAATGGCGGCGGGAAAGAATCCTCTGATTGTCCTTCATGTGGGTACAAATGATATAGCTATATTCTCATTCTCTATATAGTATCAAAGGAGATTATGCCAGGCTGGGGGGGACATTCAAGGAACTAAAGGCTCAGGTGATCTTCAGTAGGATTCTGCCTGTCCTTGGAGGAGGACAACATAGGTGTGAGAAGATTTGGACGATCAATAGATGGCTCAGGCAGTCGTGTTATAAGGAGGGCTTTGGATTGTATGGGCGCTGGGAGGCATTCATGGACAGAAGACTGTTTGCTTGGGGTGGACTTCACCTGAGTAGGGAGGAAACAGACTTCTAGGAGGGAGGTTAGCTTAACTGATTAAGAGAGCTTTAAACTAGGAAGTCCAGAGAGATTGTTGGGAGATGCCTGGACAATCTTCATGCCTGATATTAGCATTGAGAGGAAGGAAAATGAAATAGGAAAGGACATAGAGGCAGGGAGCAGTGTGGACGTTAGAAAGAAGGGAAGTGCAAATACTGATCTTATGGGTGATGTTGGCAGTAGTACAACACTGCCACATTGGGTAAGAAATGTGAGTGAAGCCAAGCAGCAAAAACTAAAATGTTTGTATACTAATGTGAGAAGCCTAGGTAACAAAATGGCAGAACTGGAACTACTGGTAGAGGAAGTGAAACCAGATATTATAGGGATAACAGAAACATGGTAGAATAGTAGTCATAACTGGTGTATGGGCATTGAAGGCTATGTGCTTTTTAGGAAAGACAGACGTAATGGCAAAGGTGGGGGAGTGGCATTGTATATCAATGATGCAATAGAATGTAAAGAAATTCAAAGTGATGGACTTAGTAAGACAGTCTATCTGGCTTAAAATCACATTGGGGAAAAAAAGCTACTAGAGTTTCTCCTGGGATAGTGCTTGGAGTGTGTTACAGACCACAAGGATCCGATTTGGACATGGATAGAGACCTCTTTAAGGAAGTAATCACGACCGGGAATTGTGTGATTATGGGAGACTTTAATTTTTCAGATATAGACTGGAGGACATGTGCCAGTAGCAATAAAAGAGCCCAGATTTTCTTGGATGTGATAGGGGACAAATTTCTCCACCAAACAGTTTCCAAACCAACAAGAGGAGATGCAATCTTAGATTTGGTGTTGGTCAGTAGTGAGGACCTCATAGAGGAACTGGTTGTAGGGGACAACCTAGGTTCGAGTGACCACGAGCTAAACCAGTTCATACTGAATGGAAGGATAAACAAAAATAAAAAAATAAAATAAAAAATAAAAAAATAAACTCTGTGATCAGAGTTTTTTACTTCAAAAGGGCTAACTTCAAAAAATTAAGGGAATTAGCTAGAGAAGTGGACTGGACCAAAGAACTCATGGATGTGAATGTCGAGGAGGCTTGGAACCGCTTCAAGTCAAAGTTGCAGGAACTATCTGAAGACTGCATTCCAAGCAAGGGGAAAAAATCATAGGCAAGAGTTGTAAACCAAGCTGGATGAGTAAACATCTCAGCCAGGCAATTAAAAGGAAGCACAAGGCTTACAAGAAGTGAAAGATGGGAAGGATAGGAAAGGAGGGCTACCTCTTGGAGATCAGAACATGTACAGCTCAAGTGAGGAAGGCCAAAAGCCAAGCAGAGTTAGATCTTGCAAAGGGAATTAAAACCAATAGTAAAAGGTTCTTTAGCCATACAAATAGGAAAAAAACAAAGAAGGAAGAAGTGGAACCACTAAACACTGAGGATGGGGTGGAGGTCAAGGACAATCTAGTCATGGCTGAATATATAAGGTTATGTCTATACGTCGTGATTTAGCTCGACTTAAATAAGTCGACTTTAAGTTGACCTTATTAAGTCGACATAGAGTCCACACAGGACTAACTTAGTTCGAACTAACTTTCCAGTGTGGCCATGCTAGTTTGAATTAAGCTAATTCGAACTATTGAATTAGCTTAATTCAAACTAGCATGGCCACACTGGAATGTTAGTTGGAACTAAGCAAGCACTTGCTCAGTTTGAATTAGCGATCCCCATTCATTTCAATGCCCAGTTAATTCGAACTAAGAAATTAGTTTGATTTAGTATGGCCACATTGGTTAATTCGAACTAGTTAGTTCGAATTAACCCCTTAGTTCGAATACCCTATTCGAACTTATTAGTTCAAATTAAGGAAGCCCTTAATTCGAACTAACTAAAGCCTAGTGTAGCCATGGCGTTAGTTAGTTTGAATTAAGCCTCCTTAATTTGAACTAACTTTCCAGTGTAGACATAGCCTATGAGTCTATTTAAACACAAAAGAAAAACCAAATAAACATTTCAGGGGTTTTATGTTTTCCTATCCAATCATGTCCACTTGCTTGCCCTGATCACTTCAGCTAAATTAGGGAGGGTTCTTTGTCACAGTGATCTCCCAGAAAGCATTGCTTCTTTTATCCATCTTCAGAACCGCAGCTCTATAATCCTACTGTTGGATTGTATCATTTTTTAAATAAAAGCGATGAAAACAATCTGGCAATGCAATTTGCTCAAACTGAAGACAATTTATGGTAGGTTAGGTTACATTGGTATAAGCATATCCAGTAGAGATTGGAAATCTATATTGGCAGGACAGCTGTTGTCATGATTGTGGGTGGAAGACAGCCAAGAAGGAGAGCAAAAACTCACTGTGGACTGGATATCAACAGACTTCAGAGAGGCCAATCTGCACAACAGACTGGTATACGATCATGGATTTAGGACGAGTCAGTAAGCACAAGAAAGAAGAGGGCAATGCCACAGCATTTTTCCTGTTTCTCAAAATAGAAGTATTTGATCATATAATTGAGTCTCTAATGTTTTTTGCTTTTCTCTTATCACCAGTAAACTCCCAATTCTCTAAAGAATCGCAAATTGAAGAATGGTAATCATGCGCAGGGGCGTTGCTGGATAGAAAAAAGATCCGGCGCTGTGGCCCTCCAGCCCACTCCCTGCTAGCTTCCTCCCCCCAGCTAGGCCACACCCCCAGCCCCCACCCCTACCCAGTCCCCCCACCACGACCCCACCAAGTCTCCTTGTCCCCATGCCCCCTTCGCCTCTCCCCAGGCCTCTAACTCCATCCATCCCTCCCCAGCCCCCCATCCTGAGCCCTTGCTTGATGGACTCGCGAGTCCAGACCCCTCCATTCCCACCCCCGGTCTCCGTGTTCCCCCCTTACCTTAACCTCTGATACAAAGGCCCGGGACCTGCCTGCGGCGGTGGAGCAGGACAGTCGGATCAGGCCATGCTGCCGGCCGCCACGCTCTGCTCCCGCCACCGCCGCACGCCAGCCCCTCGGGCCTGCCCCTGCCCCTCTGCCACTGCACGCCGGCCCCTCGGGCCTGATTCTGCCCCGCTGCACACTGGCCCCTCGGGCCTGATTCTGCCCCACTGCACACTGGCCACTCGGGCCTGATTCTGCCCCTCTGCTCCCGCCGCCACATGCCGGTCCCTTAGCCCTCATCCTGCCCCTCTGCCACCACCATCACGGGCAGGCAGCATGGCCAGATCAGGCCTGGGGCCCCTTTCCCGGCTCCTCTGTCCCCCTGTCCCATGCTCCTTTCCCAGCTCCTCTGTCTCCCTGCCCCATGCTCCTTTCCTGGCTCCTCTGTCCCCCTGTCCCGTACTCCTTTCCCAGATCCTCTGTCCCCCTGTCCTGTGCTCCTTTCCTGGCTCCTCTGTCCCCCTGCCCCGTGCTCCTTTCCCGGCTCCTCTGTCCCCCTGCCCCGTGCTCCTTTCCCAGCTCCTCTGTTTCCCTGCCCCGTGCTCCTTTCCCGGCTCTTCTGTCCCCCTCCCCCGTGCTCCTTTCCCGGCTCCTCTGTCTCCCTGCCCCATGCTCCTTTCCCAGTTCCTCTGTCCCTTTCCCGGCCCCACTGCCCGCCACCTCCTCCTCCTCCCAGCCCCCTTACCTGGCCGGAGGCTCGGAGCTGCAGCGACGGCCGGCAGAGCCGCTTCTGGGCCAGGCTGCTCCCACCCTGAGCACGCTCTCTCTGAGCATGCTCAGGGCGGGAGATTTGAATCTCCCCAGCCTGGCCGCAGCAGGACGTGGATTCAGCTGCTGCGCGCGCACAGCTGTGTCAGTTATATGCGCGCGCAGGAGCTGCGTCCACGTCCCGCCGTGCATATATACAACTGTGGTTTAGTTATATAGATTTGTCAAGCAAATAAAACCCATGGATGCTTTAATTTAAATTCTCTGAAGTTGTGATGGAAAAAATCTCATGATATGACCTGCATTTGCTCGTTGAATTATTGTTCACTTATTGATAAAGTTATGCTTTTATTATTTTTTTTCTTCCTGCTGGAGTAAATTCAGTACTGGTACAGATCTACTATAGTACTAATCAGGTCTGCATTTTGCTCTTAATGTTTGGATGAAATGGGGGAGATGGGCTTAATGGATCGAGGAACTAGTTATAGAATACACATCTTTTACAAATAGGTTACCAGTCCTTATCCATCTCAGGTTAGTAGTAATTAAATGTTGCCATCTAATGGTTCTTTAGTGCTCTATGTGAAAAAAGTAGTCTAGTCCAGTTCCAAACTTACAGTTAGGTACATTAAGCAATATTATAATGAGCACTAACATCCTTGTTTAGAAATCTCTGCAAAGAGTCCAAACATTAGTGAATAAGATGTTCACTAGCCCATTCAGTGTTTGGACTGTTTGCAGAGATCTGTAAATATCTTGCCCATGGAAATGGTCATCCCACATGAAGATGAATCAACACATGCTGCTTCACCATATCTGAGTACCTCACAAACAATAATGACTTCATACTTATAACATACCTGTGAAATACTGTTATCTCCATTTTTCAGTTGGGGAACTGTAAATTATATTACAATATAATTATATTACTGTGATGCTGTCCAGATTTAGGGGACCATTTATGATACTGTTTTATATTAATATTTCATAATTGCAATAATCCATATCTAGTATTAATATAGCACTTAAATGTGAGTTAGCACACCTTCAGAGGCACTGGAGGCACAGATGAATGGTACTGTTTTTCAAATTAATGTGAAACAGTAAATATATAAGACCTCCCACAGCTCTCATGTTCCTTTTGCTTTAAATTAGGGATGGATAAACTGCTTGGCATTCTTGTTGCAATTTCACATCTAGCCATGACTGCAATAAGCATTTTTTTAAAGTAGCTAAAATTACCCTTTCAGGACCCTTTTCCTACTGTCCTCCTTTGTGTCCCACCTCCTGCGATCTAACCTCGTGTTTAAAGCAACCAGTGATTTTTATGCCTCCATCTCTGAGTGAAATGCTTTTAAAGAGACATGCCTTTAGAAAAGGACTGAATACCTACACTCGGAATAATCAGGCTTCTTTAAAAACAATTCCATGCTTTCACATAGCATTTTACAAGGTGCTTTACAAAGGTCACTACTTGGGCATTCAAAAGCTGAAGAACCCAGAATCAATAACCACTGTTGAAAATATTGACTAATGTATTTTCCATCCATTCAAGATTGCTCCCCATGACAGAGGCCCCAGTTTATCAAGATATTTCAGAAGATGCCTAATTTTCAGCATGCAAGTAGTCCCATTAGTCTCATTTAAGTCAGTAGGACTTCTCACATATTAAAACTTAGAAATGCGATTAAGTGCCTGCTGAACTGGATCTTGTCCTTTTATTTGTCTGTCAAGTATACCTACACATAGCATCAGAAAAAATATGAACTGTAGAAAATAAGAACCAAGGTGAATTGTAACCTAAATCTCAAAGCTCAGTTAGATGGAATCCTTTGGGTGTTGTGTTTTTATTTCTTTTTAAAATTAACTTCTTTCTCTCCTGTTCTCTGCAGTTTCCTGGTTCTTGCCAGGACAGGAAATGAAGTACTGAAGGGAACCTCAAAAAAGCTCTTCTCAAGGTATTTGTGAGTCAAATGGAAGCAGGAACTACCAGAAGTCTCATGACTTTTGCCAGTCCAGGTTTACAGAGCTGAGTGTTTCAAACGGGTGAGAACTTTTGTTAAGCAACAACATAATCCCAACCAAATTCCTTTAGCTAGTGAGATTCATAACTAATTTAAATCCTGCATTGACTTCACCAGGAATCACTTGAGCTAAACAAATTTTATTCTATAATTACCACATAAAATATATGGTTGCTTTTAAATGTACAGTAAAGATATTTATATAAGCTTACAATATATCATGAGGAAGTGTTGAACAGATAAATATAATTAGTTTACCTCAAAGAAAAACAGTGTTTTGATTTATGGTTGGCACTAGTTAGGGAGTAAAATTTCTTGTGTAACCCTTCTGGCAGGTGGTGTTATCAGCACAAAGGGTTAGATTCAATAGCTAAGGGTTCCTGTTAACGTTACAAAATAAAACGCATTTGAGCCCCCATTCAGAAATCTGAGAAAATTAAATACCTACCCTAGGTGCCTCTAGAGGGCAATGCTTCCCCACTCGTATGCACTGAGTCGGTTAATAAGAAAACTTTATTAAGCAGGAAAAGGAGCATAGCACTAATCTAGGAAAACACTACAATAATGACTCAAAAGTATGCAGACAATAAGTAAAATATCTACTAAACAGAAGAATGGGCAGTAATCCTTTGCCTTAGTTTCCCATCTGAATTATGTAAATCCAAAGAACAAATGTCCCTTTAGCTCACAAGTTCCTGTTTTCCTCTGCTGCATGCCATTCATAATTTGTTGTCTGAAGTCAGCAAAATCTCACTAGCTGGGGGCATTCTCATAGTTCACCTCCAGCCTCTCGGAGTGGGTGAATGATCCCTCCACTTCCTGCTGCTGCCATCTCTCACCACTGTTCCTCTGCTCTGCTGTGTCCATGGTCCAGTCCAGTCCTACAGCACCACATTCACCTAGCCCAGCTATCAATAATCACACCTTTAGGATTGGCTGGATGTGACAGTATGCAAAACTCGTGGGGTACCACTTGGGAGCTGATGAGCTCTGAGCTCTGGGCTCACCACTAAGCCCTCTCTCTGACCAGCCTGGACTCCCTCTCACTCTGTAATGCTGTTGTGACAAGCCACAATCCCCTGGTAGATATTGCACTTACACAGCCCTATGCAGGGGGGGACCACACCCAGCTCAGTTCAGTGAACACTTCACAGCCAATCAAGAATCAACAATAGAGACGCTCCAGATGGCTTCTCAGTCCAAGACCCCAGGACTGTAGCCTGATCAAAAGGCCTGACCAATAGATTTTATTATCCAGTCCACCCTTCCCTCAAAATGGAAGGAACACGCACCAGCTTTTGTTACTGACCAGTTTGCCTAAACACTTCATGTAAAGACACACTAGTTAAGATAAAACATTAAACAAGTTTAAGTACAGAAAAATAGGTTTTAAGTAATTATAAGTAAGCAGTGTCAAGAGATGAAAAGATGTTACCAAATGAAATAAACATAAGGTCCAGTATTAGGGCATGTCTTCACTGACAGTGGCAAATTTGCCACTGTCAGATTGATCTTTCCAGATTGATTGAGCAGCCAGTGGAGACCTATTCACTCAATCCTACAGTCAATGTGTTAAAACTATCCCCTGAAGTGGCGTCAGTGAAGACCCTGTGTAGAAGAAGGATTGTGAAGTCGATGGGAGTAACACAAGCTTTTTTGTATTACTTGCGTACCTCCCGTCAAGTGCTGCCAAATTTCCAGGTAAGTATAAACCAAGGCTAAGTTCTACATACTAACAAGCTCTTAAGTAAGCCAAGTCTCACCCCTGTTTGTTGGTACAAGCAGTTTCTTAAATGCGGGCTGGACAGCCTTATGCCTTGGACTCCCCTCCCACTTTTCAAAGTCCTTTTGTCTTCCTGATGACCCTTCAGGCGTTCAGTTGAATAGAAGTGGAGCCAAGTGATGATGTCACTCTCCTTCTTTTATAGTCTGTTTTAGCTTGCTAGAACAGTCCTGCATGTGACATGGTGATTGTTTCCCATTGGTCAAGCAATCCCATTGTGAATGTGCATCACACAGGTAAGCCTTCATTGTAAGCCATCCCTGGTAGTGAATTCTTTCCTTGATGGCTCCTTAGCATGTCTGGCCACTATCATTGTTGTACCTGAAAAGCTGGCTTAGGTGGTTCTCACCTCATAACATGATCTAGTAGCATTTAGCACAACACTTTGGTTATGTCTACATTTGGCCAAATAAATCGACTTTATTAAGTTGACTTAGCATGTCTACACTCAAAAATTAAGTCGACTTAAAGGGAACCCTGCCAAATCGACTTAGAGCATCCACACTGGATGCCTAAGTCAACTACTAGGGGTTAGGTGGACCTGGGACTGGTCCACGGTGGCAGGGGGAGCACCCCTTGCCAAGTGCCAGGGGGCTCAGCATTTGCCCCATTGTACCTGGGCACAATGGGGGCTGAGCAGGACAGAGACACTGGCAGGGCATAGGAGCAGGGTGGGCAGGGCTCTGTCCTGCCCTGTGTGGGGCACGCCAGGCTCTGCCTGTGCCAGCTACCCTAGCAGGAAAGACAGTGGGGGAGCCCTGGAGCCCTTTAAGTCGACTTAAGATCAATTTAGGGCTAATCCGCGTCTACACTGGCTAAGTCGACTTAATAAAGTCGACTTAGCCAGTAAAGTCAACTTTAAAGTAGGTTTTATAAAGTCGACTTTAATTTTCCTTAAATCGACTTAAACTGCTGCTTAAGTCGATTTAAGAAAAATGTAGTGTAGAAGCAGATTAAATTAAGTCAAATTAAGCAAATTTAAATCGACTTAATTTGTAAGTGTAGACGCACCCTTTATTACTTCACTTACTATGGTAGCATATACAATCCAGGAGTATATTAATGTTTAGCAGATTGAGATGTTTAAAATAATGCCAGAAATACCTTGTACAGAACAAATCATGATATTGGTGAATATGGGGGGATTGGGATGTTTTTTTCAGACAATATCACACTGGATAAGGACTATCTCTGATATTGCTGCTGCATCTGTCACCATGCTGCCTTTAGCTGAAATGCCATGTCCTGAGAATCTACCACTAAGCCCAGTTCTTAATAATTTCAGCTCTAATGATGTCACTGGATAGTGAGCGAGGAGACTTACTATCACTGCCTCTTCTCACCACTGCATTACCCCCACACCAGCTTGAAGGCGAAGCCCTTCAATGACCTTATCAGCAGTTTCTGAGCTAGCGATCAGTAAAATGAAACAAGGACACTCAATTCACTCTAATCAACTTCGATTGGAGGATGAATATACAATGGCATATCAGACTTTTAAACAGAGTTTTCACTACCCAGTAATACACCTGCCCCCAACTCCCTCTGCCTTACATTTAACCGAGACTCATTACCCCATGCTTAGCGAGTGAGGTTAAAGGTACTGTGACCTCTCAATAAGGGCATGTTAATTTTAGTTCTGCTATCCTTTAGTCATACAATAAGGATAACAAAATTTCATTACCCAATACATCCCAGAGGTAAGTGAATTTTAATCGAAACCAGCCAAAATTTATCACCATCACAAGTAGTAGTGTCTGTGCAAATAAATCTGGCTCATGAAGTCTTCTCCTCCAGTTCATCAATAGATGGCAGGAGAGAGCTCATTCAGACCATTTGCTTGCACTTGAATGAGAAGAACTGTACATTGGAATTTACAATTGGAATCAAATCACATACAAGATGTGCCTGAATATAAATGTTCTGTTACTATTTACTAGCATCTACTCCACTGTCCTCAACACCTCATTCACAAATGACAGTTACAGTAAATTAGCATCAAGTTGATCTTCTTTGTACAAGAGAGCCATAAAGATATGTCTTTAGATATATTGCAGTACTGTGTGATTTTGTGACTGCAAAGGGTCTCTTGTGGGGTACAAAAAATAAAAGTCCGAGTCTGCAGTGTGATGTGGCTGAAGAGAGAGACTCCATTGTTCTCAGGGCAGGTAAATCAGGTGGCAATCCCTAAGGATTTTTACTCTACACCCACAAATGTCCCCTTGCACAAACAAGCTAATTTTATTTCACTCCACATGCTGCTCCCTTGAAGTAGAGTAGTAAGGATATTATTGATGAGAAAAAGTCCCAAGAGTGAATGCTATAAGAACTTTTGCTACAGATAAATTGATTTTATATTTAAAATAAACCTGCGCTTTCTTAGAAAAATATATGCACCCACTTAATGAAATAAGTTTGCTTAACAACTAAGCTCTTTGGACTTAGCCATCCTGTTCTTAGTTCACTGTTACAGCAAGTGAAAGAACTCTCCATTTATAGAATGCTCTGTGTGCTCCAAAATATACTTTCCTTCCTCGGTCTTCCCCTGAAGTCTCCTTTTCTAGTCCAAGCAAAGAACTTTTTAAAATGTATTAAGATTCCATTTCACATTTACCATCACAATGTAGAAAGACAACAGAGTCTTGTGGCACTTTTAAAGACTAACAGAGATTAATAAATCTGTTAGTCTTTAAAAGTGCCACAAGACTCTGTTGTCTTTCTACAATAGACTAACACGGCTACCCCTTTGGAACATCACAATGTAGTTCATCTTACCTTCTTTATTGGAATGCTGCTGTGGTAATGTATTTGTGTCAGTTTATTAAGGTGGGATAGAAAAATCAAATCTGTGGTAAACTTCAAGAGAGTTTTAAATGTGGGTTTAGTAAACTGACAGCAGGAAGTACTTTAAATCAGGATCTTTATTCCAGCTGCATGACACTCACATATATTTTTATATAGACTACTGTGAGTACAATTAAGTTCACATTGTTAGGGAAAAATGAATGTTTTCTACTTTTTAATAACAATTGATTGTTTCTAGTTGACTGCAATAAGATCTATTTTGATCTTTTGCTGCTTTCCACTGTTCTGGTAATTCTTTCTGCCTCACAGTGCTTTTACTAACACCAGTTTAAACTCCACCGAAGTCAGTAGAGATTTATACAAGGGTAGAATGGTGTGAAAGAAAATTGAGATTCCCCGTGTGGGATTGCCCCACGCCCCCACCCATCTGCCCACCCACCCACATACACTGTAAATGGCTCATTGCTGATTTTTAATTTTAAAAATTTCAATGCCACACTATCTTAGTGCACCTTGGTAATTTTAGAATAGTAAACAACACTCCTACCCCTCAAGCCTCACAGCTAGCTCTATTTTTCACTATGCTTTTCACTGCAAAACAAAATATACCTTTCTTATGTATGCATAATTTTTTAAAAATAGCCCTATTTTTTGCTACACTTTTGGATCAGTGTTCAGTTTTAAACTAGAGCATTTTATTAAACCCTTTGCTGTTCTCCAGGAAACAAACGCAGCTTGCCGAGGCTCATTTCCAGAGAGCTTCCAGGTGCACAGGACAATTCTGGACCACTCCCTGCTGGGGACAGCTGTGTCCCTTTGACTGCTACAGCACAGTTCCAATAATTAAAAAGAACAGTATGCAGGAAAATAGCGCCCTGGCATATCCATTCTGACACAAAAAGGGACATTTCTATTAAAGTATTCTCGCATAGATTTCTAACATAAATTCTACACTTACACCAACAACATAATCTTACAGTAAATACACATATTGGATTCGATGTAAAGAACTATATAGGATTAACTACTGGCACTTATCCTGCTTCTTTGGAAATCAGTAAAAATTTTGCCTTATATTCAATGGGAGAAGGATTGGGCCTTTTGTATATAAAAAATCTGAAAAGAAATATGACACTTGGTGGTCTCACTAAAAGGAAAATACTGGTGCTACCTTAACTATGATGTGATTAGTGCCTCCATAATAAGTAGCTATGGGTATGTCTACACTTGCAAGTTAGGTCAATTTAAGGATGCTTACGTCATCCTATTAAACACCACATCCACACCTGGCTTTCATTAAGTTGACTTAAGCGCTTCCTTAAGTCAACTTAATAACTACCACTCTTTAGGTCGACTTAACGCTTAATTCGACCTGTTAAATCGATCTAAAGCCGGTGTGAATGCCCTAGGTCGACTTAATTCCCTAAGTTGACATAAGATTGGGTAGAAGTGAGCCGTGGCTCCCTTCTTCTCCCTGGCAGAAGGGAGCCATGACTCCCCCTGGGAACAAGGGAGACACAGCTCCTCAGCAGAAGGGAGCCATGGCTCCCCCCAGGGACAAGGGAGCCGCAGCTCCCCGATGAGAAGGGAGCCACATGTGGCTTCCCGGCAAGAAGGAAGCTGCGTGCGGCTCCCTTCTTGCCGGAGAGCCGCGCACGGCTCCTTTCTACCAGGGAGCCATGGCTCCCTTGTCCCTGGGGAAAGCTGCGACTCCCTTCTGCTGGGCAGATGCAGGCAGTCAACTTAAGATTTTAGTGTAGATGCCGTAAGTCGACCTTGTTAAATCGACTTAACAGAGTCGACTTAGTTTTTCTAGTGTAGACATACCCTATGCGCATAATATTCACTAATTTAGGCTGTGTTTGGAACATTTTAAATTATTTAGTATTTAATGTTATGTATCTACTTTATTGTGCTAATTAAATTACAAACTGAAGCACATTTGAATGCTGTTTTCTCTTTATAGTTTCCAAACTATGTGAAACAGATAATTCCGCTACTCAAAAAGTCCGCTTCAAGGTACTGAATACTGCTGCATGCATGGGCACATTGTCCCATTGTCCTGCAGCATTGTCCACTTTGATGATGGCTCAGAAAGAGTTCTTGAAAGAATACTTTAACAGAACAAGGTTTGAGAATGTCCTCGTCCAACAAGCAGATGCCAGGGAAGGTCAACAAGAACTTTCTCACTGCCTTACCCACCTTTGAGTTTGGCCAAGTCTCAGGTGAGTTAAGGAAACCATCTCAAATGACTGCCAGTAAAAAGTGTACTCCTACCATCATCTGTTCTTTCTATGTCATATGCATTACAGTTTTGGAAAAACCAGTTATACGTTTGAAGTGATTTTAATTCTTTTTTTCCAAGGTACTTTTTGCATTCCTCCACCAGTGACATAGGGCTAAATTCAATAGTGCCAAAACTCTGCAGAAATGCATCTACTGCATATGCATGCTTTCTCACTCTCTATTCTCTTCACCTGCTTCTACCACGCAGGTGCCCTTCAATTCTGCAGGGCAGAGCCGAAGCTGTTCTTTCTATTACCACTCAATTAGAGTGGGAAGTGTCACAATGCTCTGTCCCTTTAGCTAGAAGTACCACTGCAGGGCCACGGTGTGGGAAAAGGTTTCAAACTTTCTCCACACACCACCTCAGCAAAAGGGGACTGGTCCCCACATAGGGAACACACACTTCTGGCCTCCATTTTATATCCCCCAGCTCCCATCTTGTGCCTGCCATTTGGTGGAGGAGGATAACACTGCTCTGGCAGGTTACCTCAGACAGGAAATCCTCCCCCTTCAGCATCAATCCTTCTTGTCTTCCTCCCAGTCTGGCCACCTACCAATCACAGTTGATGGGAAAGAGCCCTCCTCAGCCAATAAGCTGCCTTGTCAGTCTAACAGATCCCACCAGCCACCTGAATCCAAGCCCCCCAATCTTCCAGGTCTGAGCTGGGGGGATCTAGGCCTAATCACTGTGCATGCCACAAAGTCCACACTGCTCTTTTTAGTGCACTTGGTCAAGCTGAGCCAGCCCAAGCCTGTCTGCCTGTGATATGAAATCCACCCTTCCCAGCTGCAGTGTAGGCATCCCAGAAGACAAGGTAGACCTGCCGTAGTGTACCTTTCTGAAGTGTCGCTCTCTCCTGGATTTCAGGTGTCAAAGCCATGTTCCATACTGCTCTGGCAGCACTATACCCCTTCCCTCCAGCTGTCTAATGCCGGCCCTTCGTTGTCATGAATCCAAAGACAAAACTCTCATTGATTGCAGCATGGCTGGGAGCTCACCCCTATGAGACCAGTTGTGCAGGGCTTGCAGGGAAAGAGAAATTTAAAGTAGTCAATTGGAAACATCTCTAAAATCGCATTTCTATTCCTAATAATTTCATCCCTTATCTTGGTCTCTTCCAACGGCTAGAAACAAGAGATGTTTGTCCCAGTGAGAGGATGAGACTCTCCCATTTCTAACATTGGAGGATCAGGAAGAACTTACTTGAAAGCCAACACTATTATATGTATAGATAAGCTGAATCTTGCCTGCCATGGGGCTTAGGCCAATGAGGTAATTGGAGGAGAAAAAAAGGGGAAGCATTTACAACTCTTCTGCCAGGCCAAGACGGCGGCAGTAAAATGGCAGGGTTCTATATCTAGGGGTTCCTAAATAATGTTACAACACCAGTCGGCTCAAGCCCCCCACCCAGTCTACTGGGAAATTACATACTATTCCTAGAAGGCAATGCTTCCCCTCTCACAAGCACGAGTCTCAGAGTAGCTCATAAAACTTTTAATAAAGACTATAGAGGCAATATCAAAAGCAGCACTGATTGGGATACAGTGCAAAGCAGGATTTCCACAAAATCCAATAGACAGAACTCATTCCATCCCCAGTGTAAATAAGAGTGTGTCCTTCACTTCTTTATTTCCCTCATAGTGACCGTCATAGTTTTAGTGTCCACTTCTAAAGGCGGGGGGAAGGGGGAGAAGATAGGGGGTGGGAGGGGCTCAGCCCTTCTCTACCTCTGGGCCTGCTCATGCTACTGACATCATCCACTGGCACCACCCACTGACTCCACCTGCTGGTCACTCATACCGTCTGCTGGCTGCTTGCAAGATGCTCTCCTCTGGACCTCACTCAGCTTTTCAGTGAATTCAGCTTTTTTTAGGCCATGTATACACTACAGGAATAATCGCGCAACAAGCCCGTTGCGCTTTAAAAATCACGTGGTTTTTGTAGCGCAGGATCATGTACACTTTCTACCGCTTGTGACGGAACAGAGCCCTCCCCTGCCATTCGCGATTTCACAAGAAACCCAATTGAATTGTGGGAACCTATCCCACAGTTCCATCCATCCTGATTTGGCGCTAAGAATCCTGGGTAGAAGGAGAGTAGCACTGAGCACGATGGGTAAAGTCTTGGTTTCCCATGGTGCATTCTGTTCCCCTTGCGTCACGAGAGTTGCTACTAGCAACTCGTGCCCATTTTCAACAGTAGCGCATTGCTTCCCGGAAGTCCTTTTGCAGCAACATGGATCCAGGTCTGATCTCGACTGTCACCTTCAGCATAATGAATACATCTCGGCTGGTGGCACAGTATGCGTTCAGCTCTGAATCAGAGCAGGATTCGGATGACCCTGGGCTGGTGACTGCCATGCAGAACAACAGCACCGCATTGCTGAGCTCCTTCACAGAGCATCTGCACACGGTGCACCGCCGGTTCTGGTCACGAGAGACAAGCACCGAGTGGTGGGACCGCATCATTTTACAGGTGTGGGATGATGACCAGGGGCTACAGAACTTTCGAATGCGGAAAGCCACATTCATGGAACTGTGTGAGGAGCTAGCCCCTGCCCTGCGACGCAAGGACACCAAAATGAGAGCCGCTCTCACTGTGGAGAAGTGTGTTGCAATCGCGCTGTGGAAAATGGCGACTCCAGACTGCTACCACTCGGTCACGAATCAGTTTGGAGTTGGCAGGTCGACCGTCGGGTTAGCACTTTCACAAGTGTACAGAGCCATTAATCGTGTTCTGCTCCGGAGGACCGTGACGTTGGGCAACATGCGGGAGATCGTCGATGGCTTCGCGATCATGGGATTCCCGAACTGTGGAGGGGCAATGGACGGCACGCACATCCCTATTCTAGCTCCGGAGCATCTTGCGACTGAGTATATTAATAGGAAGGGCTACTTCTCCATGGTGCTTCAGGCACTCGTGGATCACAGGGGGCATTTCACGGACATAAATGTGGGGTGGTGGGGTAAGGTGCATGATGCTCGCATTTTCTGGAACACGGGCCTGTACCGGAAGTTGCAGGCAGGGACCTTCTTCCCCAATGATAAAATTACTGTTGGGGATGTGGAGATGCTCATAGTCATCATAGGAGACCCAGCCTACCCACTGATGCCTTGGCTCATGAAGCCCTATACTGGAAATTTGGGTCCCAGCAAGGAGCGCTTCAATTACCGGTTAAGCCAGTGCCGAATGACCATAGAGTGCACCTTTGGGAGCTTAAAAGGCCGCTGGCTCTGTTTGCATGGGAGGCTAGACTTAAATGAGGACAACATTCCAGCCGTCATTGCGGCATGCTGTGTCCTGCTTAACCTCTATGAAAATAGGGGAGAGAAATTTCCCCCTTCATGGGACGTGGTGGCTGAGCGGCTAGAGTTTGCCTTCCAGCAGCCAGCCACTAGGAGTATCAGGGGGGCAAAGCTGAGAGCCGTCCGC
This sequence comes from Pelusios castaneus, assembly GCA_007922175.1. Taxonomy (NCBI): domain Eukaryota; kingdom Metazoa; phylum Chordata; order Testudines; family Pelomedusidae; genus Pelusios; species Pelusios castaneus. The sequence continues at coordinate 7,479,624 of ML685903.1, forward strand.
ATAAGGGAGGCACTTAGGGTGCATTTTAGTGATGGGGACTCATAGGACGCATTGCATCACTGTGCAGTAGTATTCCCAAGCACTATTGGGTGCTGATTGGGGGTTGGGGGGGGGACGGTGCCGGTGGGCGTGTACTGTACTATGCTCCAATGAGTGAATACTAAACATGCAACAACTAATCTTATTGTGTATCAATAAAGACACTGTGCAAAGTTCAAGTGATTCAATTTTATTATTATAAAACATTAAATATTTACAGTAAGCAGTGCCTGCAAAAGGGGCTATAGATGCGGGTAGGTGTGTGTCTCAATGCCATAGCTTGGTGCAGGAGTGGATGTAACATTGTACCAGGAGGGTCCCTGGGCCTCAAATAACTGCTTTGAGGGAGAATGGGGCATGGGGGACAGAAAGTGTTGCTGTGGCTGCGGGGGGGGGGGGGGGGGCGAGCCGGGAGCAGCTGGGTCTGCAGACCAACCATGGTCTTCAGCAGTTGGGTCTGCTCCTGTAGGATGCTTATGAGGGCATCCTTCTGCTTCTGCCTCTTCACATTGTTTTCTTTGCGCTCCTGCCGGCACTCCTGCCTCCATTGTCTAGTCTCCCTTGCTGATGCCTCATTGGACTGCATCAGCTCCTGGAAGATATCCTCCTTGCTCCTGCGAGGCCTCCTCCTTATCTGTCTCAGCCGGTCAGCTGGCGCAGACCACCGACCAGAGAAGGTCGTTTCTAAGGACAAATGAAACATCATAAGTAGTGCTATTGTTCTCACTTTGGTTAAGGAGCCAGTAATATGCTCTCCCGCCACATTCCACTGTGCCCACGGGACAGGGAATTGCCGGGGACTGAAAGGGCTTTTGCAAAGGGAGGTTCGGGTTGCCGAGACAAGACACACAGCTCCGTGAACTATTTGCAGTGTTTTGGGCGATTAATTCATATACGGCACTGCCATGGAAACCGATATCTCGCTGCTTAGAGTGCCTCTGCAAGCCAGAATGCATATCCTGCATGTCACTGGTTTTCAGCCAGGACCGTACGCAACAGGCTTGTGCGCAGCCATGGTTCCTGCTGCTGTGCTTTGCAGCTGGCGAGGGAGAGTATCCCTCTATGGGGGAGGGGAAACAGTTGCTCTCCCATCGAATTTAACTAGGAGGCTGTGGAAGTACATCGAGGACACCTTCAGTGGAGAGGATTTCTTGACAATTGCAGCATGCATTGATGCACTGCTCATGTAATGCGGGGTAGACCCCCCCATCCAAAAAAGAAAAGAAAGGATGAAACTCAAAACGCCCAATTCCCGCCCGCTCTTCATTTGCCTGCAAAAGGTGGCATGGATAACAGGTCCTAGCTCCCTAGGTCGGCTGCACCACTTTCACCCTCCAGGTCATCCTCCACCTCCACGTCCTCGTCGACGAATTGCTCGTCACCGTCTTCTCTGGTATCCTTTTCATGGGGGGGTGCTGACGTGTCCACAGGAGCTTTTGGGGTGGTTGTGGGATCCCCGCTCAGGATTGCTTCCAGCTCCTTGTAAAATCGGCATGTAGCCGGCGCTGAGCCGGAGCACCGGTTTGCCTCTCTGGCTCTGTGGTACATAATCCGCAACTCCTTCACTTTCGACCTGCACTGAAGAGTGTCTCTCTCATACCCCTTCTCTGCCATAGCCAGAGAAATCTGGCCGAAAATATCGAAATTCCGCCGGCTGCCACGTAACTGTGCCTGCACAGCAGACTCTCCCCAGATGCCTATGAGATCAAGCACCTCAGCTGTGGTCCAGACTGGAGCACGTTTGTTGCGTTGAGCTGCCATTGCTCTTGGAGTACACAGTTGCAGCTGCACTCCACACCAAGCAAATAGGAAGAGTGAAGAATTCAAAAATTCCCAAGAATGATGGGAGGGCGGGTACAGTCACGTCACAGCCACAGAGCACAGAAGGAAGTGCAGAAGGGATGGAATTGGAATTCTGGGACATTTCCGGAGGTTTCATATTGCGCAGCAACCGTACACACATGAACTATCACGGAACAGCTGTTCCACGGTAGCCGCTACCACCCTCATTTTGGTGGTTTACATGTTGCGCGGTAAGACAGCGGTTACCACGCAACAACATGGATTTGTGTGTGGACGCTGTGCCTGTTATTGCACAATAACAAGCATTATCACGCAATAACTTTGCAGTGTGTACAAGGCCACTTCATTTCTCTGGTGATTTCAGCTCAAACAAAATAACAAAAAAAAAACTCCTCAAGGAATCTTTAAGTCTATCCTTTAATGATGGGAGAGAAATTAGGCATTTGCCTAAGGCACCACACTAGCAAAGCTAGTGATCTCCTCTCTCCCCACTTAGTTTTACAAGACTGAAAACTAGGGTTGTTCCAATTTCTCTGTTGCTAATGGTGACTTTTCCAGCAGCTTCTCAGTCTATAACAGATATACAATCAAAGGGTAGCATATCATGAAAAGACAATATTTCCTTTCCCCCTTCTGCTAAAACACTAGATTAAGAGGGTTTGAATCAGCCACACATACCATTTCCCAACATGCCCAGCGCCTGGTTGAAATTATGCTAAGCATCCAATTGTAGTCATGCAAATAAAAAGCCCATGCAGATCAGTTGCCCCCTCCCTGCTTAGCTGCTAAGCAGGGGTATGTCTACACTTGCACCTTAAATCGACTTAATGATGCTTAAGTCGACCTACAGAATGTTGCGTCCACACTGCGTCCTTAAATTGACTTAATAACCCCACCTCTGAAGGTGCACTTAACACTTAACTTGACCATATTACGTCGACAAAGCCGATGTGGATGCCCTAAGTCAACCTAATTGAGGTTGAGAACTGTGACTGGGTATTTGAGCAGGGGAGAAAGGAGAGCTGCGGCTGGGGGATCAAGCAGGGTCAGGCTCTCCCTTCTCCCCTGCCTGATCCCCCAGCTGCAGATCTCCCTTCTCCCCTGCCCAATCCCCCAGCCGCAGCTCCCCTCTGTCGACCTAGCACCTGCCAGTGTGGACACGGGCAGTCGACTTAAGTTTCCAGTGTGGCCATTCTAAGTCGATTAACTTAATCAGTGTAGTTATAGCTCAGGAGAAGTCTGCAGCTCTTTTAACCTTGGATACATATTTTTTTTCTTTCAGTTTGTTTTTGCTTTTGTTTTTTGTAATGGCAACAGTTTGAAGCTGCTCAAGGATTTGGAATACTAGAAGTCCCATGGGACAAAGATTTGTGGGTAAAGATCAGGTAAAGTAGTCAAAGACGCGTAAGTAAATGAATCTATATCATGTCTATACAGTTTGATACCTCACCTCCACATATCTGCCTATATAAAATATGTATGTATAGTGCATACATCTGTGACTATGCATACACGTGCATATGTGCTTAACTGAAATTGCAGTCCAAAGATTTAGAGAGCTTGTATTCAGGTTTTCTGAGATGATTACTAGCTAGGATATATCCACAAGCTTCATTCCCAAGAAATATCATTCCTGTGGTACAAAATTATCTGAGAATATCATTACTTTAGGTTATTTTTACATTTGCTTCTTCGATTGTGGTTGTTTTGCAACAGTTTGGATAAAATAAATTTAAGCTATTTCAGGCTTAAGGTCATTAAAAATTGACATGGTGCAGAAGGATGCCTGACAGGGCTTCATGAATCTACCTCAGTAATATCTGCTGGAACAATTTTCAATGACTGGCTAAAGTGCATTCCTGTGTATTTCCACTTAAGCCATCTGCCAGTCTTAATACTTATTCCTGAGGGAGGAAGACTTCCAGGACTGTTTTATATTTAATTGCAAGGACATCCTGTTTAGGTACCTATCGAAAGAACAGAAGAATTGATGCCAAATACCACAAACCTCAGTTTAGAAAACGCAATGGGTAAAACTAAAGTAACCACCTATATTTAAAAAAAGCTGCAGCTTTCTTCCTGTATATTTACAAAATAAATGTGGCTCTATTCGGTCCAAATGCATTTCTGCATGTCTTAACAGTAACTTTGTGCTGCTATCTCAACATTAGGGATTTCAGTAAAAGTTGTTAATCTCCATCAAAGTGATGACTGTGCATCAATGCAGTGACTCTTTGTGTAGCAGGTTCAAAAGCTGAAGCAATACAGGTCATATTGGGGGTAAGTCCTTTAATAATTTATACCATATCTTATGCGAGACATGGACCTCTAAAACTCAAGGCAAAAGACCAAAATGATGAAGTCTTCACAAAAGATTGAGATAGAATTGTTAATAATGCACAGCTATAGGAAATCCATAGAAGTAAGTCAGGTTCCCCCAGGTTTGTGAGTTAGCAGAAAGTAGTATGGTGTCAAGAGGTCACATGGAAAACAGCAATAGCAGGCATAAGCTCATAGGAGGCAGACTGAAAATCACCAGACAGTTGGAGCTCCTTTCCCAAGGCAGCCAGCACCAGTTACAACTGAGGGTACAGGAAGTAAGTCAGAGCCTTCCTGCTCACTCATGTCATGTCTGAACAAAGAGGGGCTTGCTAGACTAACCATTGACTTGGAGAACAGCCCCAGCACCTGAGAAGAATCTTCACAGCTTCACTGACTCTGAAACTTGGACTCCATTTTTCTTTCCTGTGATCTGTATTGCCAGTGGCTATTGCTCTTCCTTCCTCCTGCCCTCTCCTATTACATCAACCCTTCAACTTTCCAATCTGTCCTTTCTCTGCCTTTATCCACCTCCTTCTTTTATTCCAACAACCTCTTACATTTCAACTCCAAATTCCCACCCCCTCCATAAAGCTCCTAATATTAAGTAAATAAATAAAACAAATATATAAACCAATATTCACACACAGGCCCCCAGGGGAGCCGTGGCTCTCATCTCCCCAGCCCATCCCCCTTAGGTCGATTTAGGGAATTAGGTCAACCAAGGGTATTCACAATGGCTTTAGGTTGGTTTAACAGGTTGAATTAAACATTAAGTCAACCTAAAGAGTGGGAGTTATTAAGTCGACTTAAGGAAGTGCTTAAGTCAACTTAATGAAAGCCAGGTGTGACCTCGGCATTCTGTAGGTTGCCTAAAGCATCCTTAAGTCCACCTAAGTTGCTAATGTAGAATACCTCTGGACCCTTAGCTTTCTATGTCCACATGAGGAGAGGCTAACAGTTATGTACCAAAATAAACTGACAAAAGTTTATGAGAAGTTAATGAGAGCTGAAGGCACTCAACACCTTTGAAAAACAGGCCACTTAGCACCTGTTTTAAAGAGCAAAGCCAGTGATTGGAGCCTAGCCCAGTGGTTCCCCACCTTTTCTCTTGACACCTTTAATTATTTTGAGGCACACCACCACATAGTTTCCAAATGAACTCATGAATATTCATTAGCCAACGAGCCAATCCAGAACTTTTCGAATAGTTTTTCAGAAATTCCATGGCACATCGGCTCAGGCCTGACAGCACACCTGTGTGCCATGGCACACTGATTGGGAAACACTAGCCTAAGAGATATGGCTTGGTCCTGGGCAAAACACTGTTTGGGATAGGGGTGAGAAAGATCCATTCCAAGGACACTACTGCAGCTCCGCCGCTGAGGTCATCTCTGTAGGCCTTTATGTCCCTTCGATTTCATCGTTAGCTCATACTCTGGGGCCAGTCTTCTAGTTCTCACAAATACTGGAGTAAAGGACCCTAAAATTTGAGTCTCCTTGTTTTTGTCAGTTTAAATTACTCTGTAACTTCTTTCAAATCCATATTTGCTTCAGCAGGATCCAGTTTGTCACAGTTACCAACAATTAGGTACAGGGCAGTCATTTTGTGTTATCTGAGAGCAAACAGTTAATAGGGTTTTCCTTTTTTAATGAGATATAGCACCAGAAATATTTCACTGAAAAATTCTATTTTCTGTATTAGACCTGGTGCTATCTTTCCTGTGCCAGTGGCTGTTGTTCTTCCTTCGTCCTGCCCTCTTCTATTACATCAACCCTTCAACTTTCCAATCTGTCCTTTTTCTGCTTTTATCCACCTCCTTCTTTTATTCCAACAATCTTGTACTTTTCAACTCCAAATTCCCACCCCCTCCACAAAGCTCCTAATATTAAGTAAATAAATAAAACAAATATATAAACCAATATTCACACACAGGCCCCCAGGGAGCCGCAGCTCCCTTGCCCCAGGGATCTCTCCATAGAGAGCTATTTACTCTTAGGCTGTATAACAAAATTATTTCCTACATTACTAACAATAGTACGGGCAATAGAGGCAGTTTGATAAAGGCATGAAGTCCCAGTAATGAAAGACTAGCACATATGTCTGTGCTATCACCTAACAGCTTTGAAGCAGAATAACTTGGTTTAGCACTCCTGTGACAATGAAACAAATCAGCCCCCTATTAGAGTCAACTGACATTTTGCTAAAACGCTTATCAGAGTAATGCAGAAATTTGCTTGCGAGGGCAGACAATTAGGAAATGAAGGTCAGAAAGGATTAAATACAAGTAAAAAGCAATAACATTTAAAAAATCATTGCCCTTGTCTTGAGGCAACCAGGAAAGTAACATCATCACATCATAGCACTTAGCTTAACATCAGCTGCTTTTTTCCTTTCATTCAACCTCTTTCTATTAAGACTATTAAAACTGAAAGAATTAAATTGTAATTGTGCAGGCATTCCTACGCATCCTGAAGTTTGTTCCTATCAATTGGTTCTTTATGCCTCTCAGTCGAGGCCGGATGTTTGCAGTTGCTGGCAGCTGTTGTTCAAGGCCCAGCTAACAGCTGATAGACTGGCAGTGTACATTGAAAGAGTGCAGCCTAGAGCCTGGGAAAGGTCCTAGCGCTGAATACTATCGGCTCTGATGGGTAATTAGCTTACTACATGCAAGATTAGAAAACTAGCATTGAAGATAGTGCATCTGACCTGCTTTTCCAAAGTCATTAGAAATTAGAAACGGCAATTCTTTCACAAGAAATGTAAAGAATTTGTGAATGGGCCTTGTTGGCTTCCTTTACTGAAGGAAATTGTGCTAGAGGTAGACTCTGTTGGAACATTTCGTGAAACAAATGGTACTATTTTATGCTTTCTTTCTGGACTGAAATAGTACATTGAACATAGATTTTTTTTTTTAAAGAGTTACCTCTTGTAAATATTCAGTCAGGACTTTGTCTGACAATAATTTCTTCCTCCAAAGGCAATTAACAAAATAAACCAAAACCCGAGTCAGCATAAAAATTCATTCGAAGCTGATAACAGCAAAATTCTCATCTCTAATGAGATTGGTTTGAAATAAAGACATTTAGGGAATTAATTTATGCTTAGAATTTCAGAAGGAAACACACTCTTTCCTCCCTTAGTTATGTTAAGTGGAAATGCCATGCTTCTCATACTGTAAGGACTTCATCCAAAGCCTTCCACTGACATCAGTGGACTTTCAATCAAGCTGTAAGTAAATTTCCTATAGCATCTCACAGGTTTCTAAAGGCAGGGAAACATGGCAACTGTATTTTCCTTCTAGAGCCTGTGTTTAAACTGTACCAAACTTAGAATCATGCAGTTCTCATTAGAAAAGCATGGTCTATTCCTAGCTCTGACACTGACTTCCTTTGTGCACTGGGTAAGTCACTTTACCTCTGTCTGGAAAAATGAAAAAAGTAATGATTAACGAATTCACAGGAACTCTAGGAGGATTAAATAGCTGATATCTATAAAGCACTTTGAGAATATTATTACTAGAACAAATCCCATCATTCTTAGTGAAAAACCTAAACGTTTTAATCCAAATTTTGAGTAAGGACTTTCTAACTCTCTAGTTATATTAAGATAAAGAGCATATTTATTCTTAGGGCCCTTGCACCCCTCAGTCACTGTGTCTGAAGAAGACCCTGCACCAACAGAAAGAGGAATAGTACCTTAGCTGCATGCTACCCAAAATCTGTCCCTATGACAGTTCTTGCATGCTTAACCCATCGGGTTCTAGTTTTATGGATAAAGAAGATACAGAAAGGGAGTAAGCCATTGGTGGGAGTTGGCAAAGGAGGGGGTTGGGTACTTCCAGATTCTACCACTTGTAAGTTTGCTAGGGAGGCTGGGTCAGGTTAATACAACCTGATTCTGTATTAATTTGTGCTGCATCCTAATGCATGACATGTAACCTTCTTTGAGAATGAGGGTAAAGATGCAGAGGGGAGGGTTGAAGTATACTTTTCAGGATCTTCCAGTGTCTGACGAAATGGGATTTTTCTCCCATGAAAGCTCATGCGATAAATAAATTTGTTAGTCTTTAAAAGTGCCACAGGACTCTTCGGGTACGTCTGCACTGGAGTCTCTGTTAAGTTGACTTAACCAAAGTCGACTTTAAGTCAACCTTCTTAAGACAACTTAGAGAGTCCACAGCCCTGCGTCCACACTGGCAGGTGCTAGATTGACGGAGGAGTGGCCAGGAACTCTGCGAGGGAGCCTAGAGGCCAAATAGGTTGACTTAAGGACTATCCCCTGTCTACACGGGCTTAAGTTGACTTAATAAGGTTGATTTAAGCCTTACGTAGACCTTAAGAGTTGGTGTTATTAAGTTGACTTAAGGAAGCACTTAAGTTGACTTAATAAGTGCCCAATGTGGATGCCGCAGTCTGCAGGTCAACTTGACCATCCTTAAATTGACCTAAGGCTCCAGTGTAGACGTACCCATAGTTTGTTTTTCAGGACACAGGAGATGATAGTAGGGCCAGATGGCAGAGAAGAGGTAAGTGATATTTTTGCTAATTGCTCTTCTGTAAGTAGAGCCATATGGATCTCAGGAAATCTGCAAATTAAAAGGAGGGGAGTCTTTGGCATCTTTCATGATGGTGAGTCAATTACACACCCATGATGGAAAAATGTTAATTTTAAATAATTGAATTTCTGCTCCTTCACACAATTAATTTCCTCCAGGCAACAACAAAATCTTGCATTTGCATAGTTTTAATAGTAAATTTATTTTTTCTTTCTCTAGCTAACCCATGGATTTCCAAGAGAAACTAAAGTTGTAATAACCCTGGAGATTTCTATGTGCTTGCAAACAAATTCCCCAAACTCATGTAAATTCTATTGCATTGCAAAAATGATTTGGTCACTCTTTAATGATTAAATTGCAGAAATGCTTTGGAACAGATAAGTAACAAGATATTTGGTGTGTACTGAACAAAGTTCACAATTTATTTTGATTAATCAGAACTTTATAAAAGTGTTTTAGGCTCATTAGTTTAGTTTTAAACTGCCAATAACCTGGCCTGACTGTATGACAATAGTGCATCTTTCTGGGTATCCTGGAATTTTTACTGACTTGCTTCATGATGGATGCAAGGAAAGAATTCCAACTGGCTGAATTCCTCGCCAGTCAATAGATCCATTCTTTGACTGTATTCTTGGGTGAAGCACACTGTAGTGCATTCCACCGTTCTGGCTACTGAAGAAAAATCTTTATGAAGACAATAGCTAAGTGAAGATGTGGAAGGAGAGGGTTAGAATTCAGAAAGACAACCCAAGGAATGCAGTTGTGTGATAGGAAATCTCCCATGATTGTATGTCAAAACTGCAGGAAGTAAAACTGAATAAATATTTTAGAATAAAATTTAAATGTTCTATATGAAGTTTACAAAATTGCTGATAAATAATTATATTAATATTATTTTATTTTCTCCAGTGAAGGGAATTTGTGGACAAAAACTAGTAAGATGCAATTATAAGTAGACATTTTAAAACAGTGGAATTCAAAGTCAAGTATTTCTTTAAAAAGAAAGAAATATTAAAATTGTTAAGGTGCTGTTATGAGCACCCCATAAACTGGCCGCCACCTCCCTTGTGATATAAAGACATAGAAACTGTTTCTCCTCAGGTCACGTAGAGAAACTGTTTATCAGATACTCTTCCCAGGTCACATACCAGATACTGCCTCCCAGGTCATGTAAAGAACTCATGGCTGCTAGGCTTGTGACTATCAACGTGCTTTATTGCACGTAGAGAACTCCTGGCTGCTAGGCTTGTGACTATCAACATGCTTTATTCGGACCCTGATTCGCTCTCAGCCAGCTCCCAAAGGGGTGGGTCATCCCCCTCGCCCATGTGCTGGAGGGCAAGTCAATCATGGCTGCTCTGCCCCCTCCCCCCCCCCCCAGGGGTGTAGAAGGCTCTGACCCGGAACCTAGAGAGCTGGTGAAAATTCCTTTGCCCAAATAAGGATAGGAGGAACCGGGCAGCCCCTTGCCCCAAAATTCCTGCTGCAGCAAAATCTGGCCAATCACAGCCCTCGGCAGGAAGCCATGGCCTAGGCCATAAAAGCTTCCATGCCACATGGAGCAGGGGAGAGTCTCCTCGAGTTAACTGCTAGGCCTGATCACCCTGCAGTAGGAGTTCCCCCGAGAGTGCCGGCCCGAGTCAATTTCAACCTCCGCCTTAAGACGTCATGCTGTTGCTAATTACCTGCCTGATAGTCATGGTACGTATGTGAACCCAAATTACCCCCCCACGTTTACTCCTCATGATTGAATGTGAATAATTCTTCTACCTCAGTTTTAACCCAAGGTATTACAATTGGTGTAGGTTTGGGGATTATTGTTATGCTTATTGTTTATGTATTGGATTCTGTCTTGTTATACTTTATCTCTGAATTATCAAAAGAGTGCAAGAGGAGGGTTTATTCAAAATGTTTATTTCTGTGTAACTCATGGTATATTAAACTGTGAAGTAATCACCTGGGGCTATCTTGTTATCTGTGAAGCTGACTTCTGAGTTTAGTCCAGCAATCAGCCCAACTGTTAACCCTTTGCGTCCCAAAGAGGGAGACTAATAAAGTTTATTCTTTTTGGCCACTACTTTAAGTTTCCAGGAGCCTTCCTTCTCCCATCCTTTACCCACTGTGGACATGGCGACGAGGATGGGATGGGAGAACGAAGGACTGACCCCCTCTACCTGCCCATGGAGAGGTAAGCCCACGGATGGTTCAGGGGACGATGAATATCACCACCTTCAGCATCACACGCTTACAGACAGGGAGCACCCTCTGGGTTTAAGCTGGAACTGTACTATGGGGCGGGTCAATCGAGCCGTACCTATACGGTTACCTTATCAGTTCCAAGCGCAGGATGCTTGCTCACCTGCCACTCAGGGCTTCATTTAAGCCCAACTGATTCAGCCTTGAGCCCTAAGTGTACGAAGGCAGGAGAACCTAGCATGGCAGTTGAGTCTCTGCAGTTATGAAAGGAGACACAATGCATCCTGAAATCTGCTGGAGTTCCCTTTTCTAAATTAGACCCGGTACCTCGAATGCCCACAGGGGGCACCGCTCATGAACTTCTTGTCCAGTTAATCCATAAATTGGAGGAGAAAAAAATTGTTAAGAAACTCCGCCCTGATGTACACAGGCTGGAGGATGTGGCCAGTGCCTACCACACTGTTTTTGGTCTGGCACTGGACAAACTCACTGTGTTCATGGGAACCCTAACAGCCACCGCCAAGGAGGCTGCTTGTCTTGGGCACAATAGTGATATAACACAAAGAGAACTGATATCTCCACAGTTTAGTCAATATTTGTCCCTGACAATGACATGCGAAAATTATGACTGCCCTCTTACAGTTATTTTTACCTTTAATCTCTGTAAAAATATCTTCAGACCACTGCAAGAGAGCATCAACATCTATGGATTTTTCCAAAAATATAATATTTAATATTATGTATTATGATAGCACTCACTGTGCTAGGCACTGTACAATCTATGAGAACACCTGGTCTTTGATGTGGAAGGCTTACAATCTAATTAATGGCAAGATATGATAAATGAACATAACAAAAAAATAAGATGGGAAAGGGAGGATGAGGGTAACAGTAACAGGATCATACGTGTACATAGGTTAATAATATGCAGAGCTTGATGGTTCTGAGACACCTGAAATACCTGTAAGAGGTGCTTTTGTGTTATAGATAAGAAGTTTACACTGACTGCCCTTCAGCATAACCATCATCTGTTGGCTGATGAAAGACATTTCTCAGGATATAGTCTCTTCCTGCACCTGCTGTCCATTTAGGGCTAGATTCCCAAAGTAATATAGGTGTGGTGACACTGAGTATCACCGTCCCTATCTTTTAGGTACCTATCAAATCACCAGTATATAAGAAGCCAGAGTTTGTTGCTACCTAAGCTCTCTATGCACTGAATGGGGAGACAGAGATATGATGGGTTCCCCAGGGTACAGCCTGGGACCAGAATACAATAGTGCCTCTTACACTGTTTTGTCTCCCACACTACTTTATTAGTGACAAGCAGCAAACCCTTCTAGATGCTATTATCTCTCAGCCCAAAAGTAGGTGGAGATCAACCCTCACCCAGACTCTATAAATGCCCACAGAGTCAGTCGAAATGAATCCCACAGAGAAAGGCCCCAGCCAGTCTGTTCCAGTTCCCTGTCCTGAACCCCAAATTTGACCTCCCTTGTCCTGGTCAGAAGTCTGACCAGTAAGTTTATCATCTGGTTCATCCCTCCTTCAGTGTGGAGGACACATACATCAACTTTCATTAACTGAGTGGGGATTTTTAACAAACACTTCACTTAAAAACAGTGTTTCAGTTAAGAATATAAAGCAGGCTTATTAAGTATAGAAAGGTGGTTTTTAAGGGTACGTCTACACTGGAGCCTTAGGTCAACTTAAGGAGGGTTAAGTCGACCTAAAGACCTCTGCGTCTACATTGGGCATTTATTAAGTTGGCTTAAGTGCTTCCTTAGGTCAACTAAATAACACCACCTCTGAATGTCAATGTACTGCTTAAGACAACCTTATTAAGTCGACCTTAAGCCAGTGTAGATGGGGAATGCCCTTAAGTCAACCTAATTGGCCTCCAGGCCACCTACCAGAGGTCCTGGCCACCAGGAAGAGCCTGCCCTTGCCAAAAACACAACGGGACAAAGCTCTGCCCACCATGCTCCCCAGAGCTGGCCAGGCCTGCTGTCTGGCAACGTGAAGGAGCAGAGCCAGCGCAGGAAGCGGGCCCCATCATGGAGCCACCAGGAGATCCTAGATCTACAGGCCATCTGGGAGGATGAGGTGGTGCACCCCCACTTACAAGGTAGCCACTGCAATCGGGAGGTATATGCCACCATCTCCCAGGCCCTGGCAGAGAAGAGGCACACCCAGCAAGTTCGGGTGAAAATCAAGGACCTCCGCCAGGACTACCAAAAGGCCCAGGAGGATATGCTCTGGGGGGGGCAGCCACCTCCAGCAGCTGCCACTACTATCAGGAGCTCGACTCCTTACTAGGGCAAGAGAGTGGCAGCCTACCAGCCCACACCATCAACTTCACTGAACCGCCCCCCCCCCCTTCAACGATGACCGTAAGGAGGGCTTCGTGGACAAGAATGTGGTGCTGGATCAGGGGGAGGCCAAACAGAAGCAGCAAGGCACCTCGCTGGCCCCAGAGACCACCAGTTGAGTGCTGATCCCTGCCCTGACGGCAGACCCAGGCACACAGGAGAAGGCTCCCCCCACTGAGGAAGACCCATGCAAGGGGACATTGGGCCAAACCCCTGCTGCACCTGCGGTGAGTGCTCCCTCCCTCCCTGAGGGCAGGACTGTGCATGCATGTGGGACAGGGACTGTGGGGGGACATGGCTCAGGGACAGGCAGGGTCCCGGGGAAGGGGCGCGGAGGGTTACCCACGGGGGCAAAGGAGTAGGGGGCCATGTGGCGGGGGTGGGACCCAGAGCCAAGCAGTGCGGTGGCGTGTCTGGAGATGGGGTGAAGGGACCATAGGTGGGAGCACCAAGGCCAGACAGTATGCACCCAACACCAGTGGCACATGGCCTCAGGAGATGCCCCCAGGGCAGGGCTTCCTGAGGCTCACCACCCTGGGAACTGCACCTGAACTGTGCAGCAGAGCACAGTGGCATGTATCAAGGGGTCCCTGTCCCAAAGGACAGGGATTGGGAAGCAGGGGGATGGTCATGGGACAGCAGCTGCTGTCAGGCTGCACACTGCACTAGCTAATGGGAGGAACTCTGTTCTTTGCTTTTCTCCAGCACACCCTGAGCCCTTGACACATGACACTCCCAGGGTGCGGCCAGCCCTGACAAGGGGGGTGGAGGGGGCATCGCTCACAGGATGAGCACTTCAGGGAGCTGCTCCACATCACCGGGCAGTCTGAGGCAGACCTGAGGGCCTGGCGTGAGCATGAGGATGTCCATCAGAGGGTTAAGCAGGGGATGCACCAGCACCTGCTTGACTTGATGGAGCATCACACCCACTCCCTCGAGCACCTAGAGGACCGTCTGTGCCCTTGGCGGGCCAAGGGTACCCCTTCCCTGGACCCCAGCAGCCCTCCTCCCTGGTGGCCCAGGACATGGGATGGACGTCTGCAGGCCCGGGACCCACCTGCCTGAGGCCACTAGCACCGCACCCCACCCCACCCCGACCCTTCTCACTTCCCTCAAACCCCTCATCCCCCTCAGCTCCCACTCCCCACTTCACCCTATGAATAAAAACTCTTTAGACTGTTCTTACATGTGTTCTGCCTTTTATTGGTCTGGGGACAGGGGGAGATGGGTGAGTGGAGGTGGTCACTGTGCCTAGTAGCAGGCTCACCCCTGAGTGCTGCTCGCTGAGGAAGTGGGCCCTCGGCACGTCCTGGCTCAGCGCTACTCACCACTGGGCCCTCTGTGTCCGTGACACAGTATCGTCGGGCTGCTGGAACTCTGTGGCGACCCGTTCAGCCTCAGCCTCCCAGATGTGCGGGAACCTTTCTCCCACAGCTCACACAAGTTATGCAGGACACAGCACGCGCTGATGACCTCCGTGATGTTCATCTCAGCAAGCTGCAGGCAGGTCAGGATGGCCCTCCAGCATGCTTTCAGATAGCCAAAGTCACTCTCAACTACCATGCGGCATCTGTTGAGCCTCCAGTTGAAAAGGTCCCTGCTGGCATCCAGGTTGCCCATGTAGGGCTACATGAGCCAAGGCAGCAAGGGGTAGGCAGCAGCCCCCCAGATAACGACGGGCATCTGCATGTCCCCAATGGCAATGTTGTGCTTGGGGAAGAAGCTGCCCACCTGAATGCACCAGTACAGGCCGGAGTTCTGCAGAATGCGGGTGTCGTGCGCCTTCCCTGGCCAGCCCACATAGATGTTAGAGAAGAGACCTCAGTGGTCAACGAGGGCTTGCAGAACCACGGAGTAGTACCCCTTCCTGTTCAAGTAGTCTGTGGCCTGGTGGTCTGGGGCTCAGATCGGGATGTAGATGCCATCCACGGTGCCCCCCACAGTTCGCCATCCAGGATCTCCTGCAGGTTTCCCAGAGTCATGTGGCAACCTAGCAGGACCCTATTGATGGCCCTGCAGACCTGCATCAGGATGGCCCCCATGGTGGACTTGCTGATCCCGAACTGGTGGGCTACAGAGCTGTAGGAGTCCAGGGTTGCCAGCTTCCACAAGGCGACAGCCACCCGTCTGTCCATGGGCAGGGCGGGTCGGAGTCGGGTGTCCGTGTGCTGCAGAACTGGGGTGAGCTCACTGACCAGCTCGAGGAAGGTGTGCTTCCTCGTCCGTAAGTTCTGCGTCCACTGGTAGTATCAGCTGGTGAGGATGATCCAATCCCACCAGTCGCTGCTGGTTTTGCGTGCCCAGATGCAACAGTGCATGGAGGGCACACTGAGCATGCCATCTTGCAGGTTTGGCTGCCGGTTGCCCTGCAAAGCCTGCTCCAGAGTAGGAGAAGCCTGTCGAGCACCCTCCTGGCAAAGCACTGGAACACAGTGGGGTCTATGACCTCCTCGGACTCCATCTTGCCAGGAGGGTGCTGTGCTCACTTCCTGTTTTAAAGGAGTGGCCAGGGAACAGGGGCACTTTTCTGGTGTAATGTGGGGATGGCTACCCACAATGCACCACTCCTCCCTTGACCTAGAACCTGCCAGTGTGGACACAGGCAGTCAACTGGAGTTTTCGACTTAACGGAGTCTCCAGGATAGACATACCCTAAGTGAGTATAAATGCTAGCCATTAGAGATCTGAGATAGGTACCAAAGAAAATAAATATGCAATCCGAATTAATACCAGGTGGTATCTAGATTAGGCAATTTTCTTACACCACTTAAATGCTCCTATTCTCAATATATAGGCTTCCCCCAAACCTGGGTACAGTCTCTTAGTGTTCCAGCATTCCTGTTGCTTTCAGCATGGATGGGGAAGAGAAAGGACAAGGCATGTAGGCTCTGTTCCTTTTTAAAATATCTTTTTGACCATGTGGCCAGGAGACAGTAGTCTAGGCATGTCCAGGTGGACCCTGCTGAGTCACCAAATTTCTCAGTCCCTCCCATTCAAGTTAGTCATAGAGTTGAGCAATCTCTATTTTATAACCTTATGCAACTGTCACAGGGGGTACCCTAATCACTGGGATAAAGGTGATAATTGAAATCATTGTCACCATCCTCCCCGTACACACCAACCTCTGGCCATTTTTTGTGAGCTAACCTACCAAGGCCAAGTCTGATAAGCAAACTCTGAATGGCGAGATAGGCAGAGGAACAGCTATCTTTCTCTGGCTTGTGCATTGCACTGGGGCTTAGGTAGGTAGAAATATGGGCTGGGGCTGCAGTGTGCTTGCTCAGAGGCAGAAACGTAGGCACCTACAGAACTTTCACTGAAAAAAATTAGATGTTATGCAAGTTTAGGTACTTCCAGGGTTCAGTGGCAGGATTTGTGAATCCCAGTGAAGCTTAATTCTGGAATGGAGTTGCTTAAAGTGGCAGTTTGGCACTTTTTTTTTTTTTTTTTTTTTTTTTTTTTTAAATATAGCTGTTAGCCTCTAGGAATGATACCTGGTTCTGAAATTATTAGCCACAATCCAAAAGACTTTCTTCATAGGAACCCATTTAAAAGTATATAGCTGCTGGCCTCTAGGAATGATACCTAGTTCTGAAATTATTAGCCACAATCCAAAAGACTTTCTTCATAGGAACCCATTTAAAAGTAACTAGACTATGCCTATTTGATGAGGATGTTTGTAACAACAAAATATACCATTAACTTCATTTTAGCTAGAAAGAACAAATATCCTGCTTTGAATTTGCAGCATCTAAAGCAAATCCCTATATTAGACCCTAGCCATGGAAGCAGACTTCTTCCTGGGTCTGTTCTGCAATGTTCCTCTTCCAAGGTTTCCCTACAGGACAGGGCTAACTAAACATGCTGCTAGTGATTCCATTATTTCCCTTTTTGGACATTTACACTGATCTTTAATTGTCTCATGTTCTGACTTCTGCATAGACTTCCCCATGAAGGCTCACTTAAAAAAAAAAATAGAACACTTCTCAAAACAAGGATGAGGAAATTCCTCAAGTAGATCCTGAAGTGACACTGACCATTTGAAATACTGAGCCAAACTTACAGGAATTCAAAGACAACATCTCCTGGAAAAAGAGAGGTATGTGTTAATAAAAGAGAAAGAGAGAGATTAAAAATAAGAATAGAATATTGTTGATGAGCTTTGATATACTAAATGTAGAATGAAGATTCTCCACAGGTAAGAGTCAACCAAATCCCGAATTGATTTTACTTTGAACTGTGCTGATGAGAGTGAGGCTTATTCTACACGATCAAATTAGAGCGCAACTTCTGAACTGCGCTGTAAGAAGCACGTGGATTTTATTGCGCTGTACCTTGTACACACGTCACTCCTTGTTCTGTAACAGGATTCCTCCCTGGAATGCGCATTAGCGCACTGAATTCTGGGCACGTATCCCACCGTTCCATTTTCCCTGAGTACGCGCTTGGAGTCAGCCTGCAGCCTCTCCCCTCACACAGTCTCTGTGTCTTTGTTGTAAACCACTGCTGACAGCCCCTCCCCTCACTGTCCTGTTGTGAGATTCTCTTCACTTCGACCTGAGCCAGGGAGGGTATTAGCATTCCCTTTGTCATGTAAACCTCCAGCCACTGTGCTAGAGAGAGTTCTGAGAGTCTGAACCCTGTATCATGCTTCACATCTGGACATACATGTTGCATCCCGTCACATCTCCCCTCTGTAGGCGGGGACAGTTTCGTCACTGCCAAAGAGAGGGTGGGGGGAAGCACAGAGAGGACGGCTTGGGAATGATGGGACATTTCCGGAGGCAGATCAATGCGCGGAAAGCGAACACAGGAGCACAAACGTGCAGCAGCTGATACGCAACAGCTGTTACCACTCTCGTCGGAGTGGTTGTTGGAGTGCGCAGCAACAAGGCGCTTAGTGCGCAGCAACAACATTTCACGTCTGTACAGTTTGCTTCTTAACGCGCGGTAATGTTTTTTAATGAGGATTACGGTGCTCGTGTAGGCAAGCCCTAAGATCCTTCATTTGTCATCAATGTTTTAGAAACATTTCCCTAAAAAAAATACTTGTTCTTTTGCTTAGGAACTGAACCAAGTAGCAAAAAGGAAAGGAGGAAGAACATGTCACAAAGCAATTTCCTTCTTTCAGGGTGATGCATTAAAGCAAACCAGCACTATTTAAAATTCAAGCACCCTAGTTGAGCTTAAGATTTGTTTTGTATTAACTTACCGAAGGAATTGAGGCTATGTTCTATTCTGGCCACCTTTGGATACCAGTGCTAATCCACTATTCATGAAAGCCACACACAAATCAACAAGAGCCATAATGATGTTTACCTGTTAAAAAATAAATATTAAAAAAGGAATAATTTCGTACAAAGAAAAAGTTGAATCCACTAATATTTAAGATTTATCCTTCTCTTACTGTATTCAGCTCCTTAACTATTCTTGTTTGAATTCTTTCCGTTGGATGATAGAAGCTGGAGGTAGTCTAAAAAAGCAATGGTTATTTACTGGGCATAAAGCTTAGTGAAACAGTGTACAGTGATCCAAATTTATGCTATGGGATACTGTACATATCACACTCTGAGGCTGCATTCTTCTGGACTGAAATATAATTCCATATGATATCAGGAAGATTTGTTGTTCTAACCACTCACTAATGGTAAACACAGAAACATTCTAAGAAACCTTTTGAGTATAAGACCAGTGGGACATTTACATAATAAGGGCTATCTGACCAGGACAGTCAAATATTTAGTTACCCACCCTTTACATGTTTGTGTTTAGTCATACAGATTATATCAATATTTGAAAAAAAAATTGGCCAAAAATAAGAAACCCTGATTCTGAGTAACTTTGCATTTTATAAGGGAATTCAGATTTAAATCCCCAGATTCAAATCCCTATGGATGTGATTCCAGATCATAGCTAAATTTGGAAGAGATCTGGTTTCTGTTTAGATGTGACCAAAATCACATGAAGGCAGCTCACAAAGTCTCTGCATCATTCAATCAAATCAAAACCTAGCCTTCATTCAGCTCTGATCACAAAGCCGAGTTTGAAGGAATTGTGCTGGAGTCTTATAGGTAGAGCTGATAATGGCTCTTATGATTGCCAACACTTTCCATTATACACCCCTATTTTGAGTTCTTGTAGTATTTCCAAAGTTTTACCATTTGGGCCAATATTTTGTAAGCTTCCTGTCTGCCTGAGGCTGATTTTTCTAATTCAAGTATTAGAAATAATGGTTCAATTTGACTTTTGAGCACTTAAATTTGAAAACTTAATATTTTAACATATTTTATATAAAACATTATATATAGTATACCATGGGATTAGAATATAATGATGTTCAGACACTACTATCAGGGAAAAGACTTTAACCAATGAGCAAGAGCTAAACAGTACATTTCATTATCATTCTCTAAGACAATGAGTGCCCTTCCTGTTAAACATACACAGTTAAACAAGGATATAGATTGTTCATGTTCCTCATTTTAAAATGTGGTTTGGATTACTTTGTAGTGCTCCTAAGCACTGTAAATATTTTTTCCCCTAAAAGCTGCATTTGTAGGAATGGAATTTCTTCAATAATCTCATTTATCCATTTTAAATGTTTGCAGACTTTCTGCTTCCATTAATCCTTTCCAGAAGAAAATATACAAAGCGATGTGGTATAAGACTTTGAACAAAGTTTTCCATATAGTGTTTGGATAAACTGGTTCCCGAAACCTTAATCAAAACTAAGTACCTGCTCGAGTTATAGCTACTACTGAGGCTGCAAAGGGGTTCCATCTGTCTGTAATGAGTTAAACACTAGAAGAGGTCAAAATATTTTCAGTGGAACAGTTTATCCAGACCCTTCTACTTATTGCAGGACTAAGACCATCCCTAACGGTCTCCAATGATGGAGATTCCACAACCTCCCTAGGCAATTTATTCCAATGCTGCCAATCTCCAGTCAGCTGTTGGAAGACCACTGAACAGCTGTTCAGCAGCCAGCCCCTAGGCTGCACAAGCATCCAGCCCATCCAACAGCAAACCCCATAGCTGGAGCAGCCCCCTCTTCACTGCCATCGCAGGATACTGTACCATGCACTCCAGTTATGCTAATAAATAGGGGTGAAGGTTTACTTTTTTATCATGTGGTCAAACTCATCAGTGCAAATGAAGTTGTCATTGTGTCATCTTCTTTGCACTTCTTTGCCAGTTGCCACTAGAAAAGTTTCCAAACTCTGTATTTGAAAATCCAGTGGACTGGTCAATGGAAGAGGAAATTGAAAAGAAATTATGTGCATACAGTTTGAAAGAAAATGAGAAAGGCATATCACCAATTTGGAAAACATTCAGATTTCTTATTGATGAAAAGGGATATATTATATATATATATATTGAGGCTGGATATGTTACATGTGCAAAATGCAAAAAATAAGTCTGTTCTTTCAGTAGCCATAAACTGGTAATTCAAACTGACTTACACATAAATTTAGACCAGAATTGTGATCCTATTTGCTGAAGATATTCACTAAGAAATATGTCACTTTCACACGAGATATGAAGATAACTGTGACTCAGGAATTATTGAGGTGGTCACACAATTAATGAGACTCGTACTTCACTTAAGCCACAAACTGTGGGTGATTTAATGTTTTTACATAGTAATATTTCAAAGAAAATCAGTGGTCTTAAGGAAGGCATCTAATACCAAGACCCACAATTCAGAGCAGATAATAGCCCTGATGTGATTGGAAAAAATGTTGGGCTCAGCCCTGGCACAAATTAAGCACTGTTTGGTCAGATGGAGAGCACATTCACCCCCTCCTGTGCCCCTCACTCCTGCACTCCCCCCTTCACACTTGCATCTCCTCCTGGACCCATGTGGAGAAACTCAAGTCAGGAGACCTGCTGTCATCGTTCCTCTGTACCTCCCCTCCCCCATCACAGCCCTAGGGGAGCAAAAGTGAGCTGGGAGAGCTGGTCGCTAGTTGTTCTGTGGGGAAGGGAAGGTTACCAAACAACTGGTCGGCAGCTATGGGGGTTGGTTGGAATCAGCTCTATAGCATCCAGATGAGCAGGGGCCAGGCCCCAGGGCTGCCAGCCAGCCCCCTTAGCCATTGCCACCAGTCAGCAGTTTGGTGGCGTGGAGGCTGGCTGTCAAACAGCTGATGGTCAGCCAGCCCCCTTCCCCCATGGCTGTCAATCAACTGTTTGGCAACCATCCCCTAGGCAAGCCCTAGTCCCCCATCCCATCACCACCCAACAGGTAAGCCACCAGATAACTGATCCACAGTGGCCTGGAGGTTTGCCACCCAACATCTGATTGAGGGGCAGGGAAGAATGGCTGCTATCAACTGTCTGAGGTGCATGGGGGCTGGTGGCCATCAGCTGTTCAGCGGTCTAGGAAATAGCAAGAAATCAGCTACTAGGAGGCCAGCCACTGTTCTATCAGTCCAGGGACTGAGACAGCTGCCCTAGAAGAAATCATGGAGATTGTGGACCAGGACATCCTTATCCTTAGTGATTTACATGAGACATTTTGTAATGCAAAAGGCTTTTTTTTTCTGATGTCCATTGCATAAGACTGACCAATATTGGGATCATGCAAAGAGTGTCATACTGTCTTGTTTCCATGGGACACCGTCCAGGACAGGGGAAGAAGATAGCATTGGTCAGTTACTGTAAAATTGCAACATTTTCCCTAGGGCTGTGTCTACACTGGTAAATTAAGTCGACTTAAGCTTGGCTTAAGTCGACTTAATGGGCCCTGCGTCTACACTACACTTTGCTTAAGTCGACTTAAGCAGCTTGCTTAAGTCAACTTAATGAAAATTAAGTCGACTTTATTAAACCACCTTTCTACTCAACCTAAGGCTTAATTCGACTTTTAAAAGTCGAATTAAGCCAGTGTAGCCCTGGGGCTACCCCAGGACTACACCAATGCACTCCCTGCTGGGGGGGGGCACATGGGGAGCCTGGCATGACCCCCAAAGGGCAGGGCATGTGGGCACGGTGTGACACTGTCTGGATTTAGGGAAGCTTTATGATATTATTTTCTATGGATATCTCATAAATGCTATAATCCATAGGAACTATGTCATGTTTGGTATCAATAGAAAGGTAGTCATTTGCTGGGAATGATTATATAGTTTATGTCTAGGAATTCTATTTTGATTAGAAGTTAAGAATTTGATGTTATATCCATACTTTAACTTGTGTCATTCTGGAGAAACGTCTTAGACAGGAGGGTGTGAACAACCATTGTCTCCTTAATGTTTAGGAATTTTCCAGGTGATATGGTTCCAGGGAGTAAACTGATGAGCCATTGAGGATACAATGCCCTGCCGGGTCCCTGTCCCCCTTTGCCCCATTGTACACAGAGGGTGCTCCCCCACCACCACCGTGGACCTGCCCAAGGTCCCCGTAGCCCCACAAAGTCGACCTAGAGCAGCCAGTGTGGATGCTCTAGGTCGACTTTGTAAGTTCCCCTTTAAGTCAACTTTAATTTTAAGTGTAGACACACTAAGTCGACTTAAAAGTGCAAGTGTAGACATAGCCTAGGTGACCACGTGCAACATCAGTCACCTGAGGGTAATGCAGATGGAAAGGGAAATCTTTGCTGGAAGAGTTGGGGTAGAGGCCTGGCCCTTGTTTTGCTGTGCTATGTTCTGCTATTATGCCTGCTCCTTTAATAGCAGCATGGTGTGGTAAAGTCTCTATTGTGGAGGAAGAAATACGGCTGCCCTCTCCAGAGCTCTTCTGCAAAGAATTGCAGAGTACCATCATGAAAGTTTCCTAGAGATATCCATAGAGTCATCTCATAGCATTCCTGTACACACCTGTTTCATTTCTCTCCTCCTGTAGTGACCCTCTGCAGAAATTTACCTACACCTAAGAATGTCATTCCCTACAAACACAAACTCCTTTTTTCTTAAAAGTAGAAGCAGGACTGGGGATATAACCACAGCAATGAGATTTGATTAACCCACTCGCCAGTTGTACCTTCCCTAATTTTTGTCCTGTGACCGACTGGGCTGCTCTGGGGTGATGAACAGGTCCTGGCTGTCTGGGAGAAGAACCGGATCTTCTGCCCCCTATTATCTTCATTGTTCTCATCTTCTTCCACAGAGTCCTACTCATTCATCCTGGATTCCTCAGAGATATTGATGCTGCGGAGTGGCATAGAGGTGGGGGTCACCATTGAGAAATGCATGCAGCTCCTCACAAAAACAGCACGCTTTCAGCGAGACGCTAGAATGACTGTTCAGCTCCCTAGTCTGCTGATATGCTTTCCTCAGCTCTTTGATTTTTAACATGAGATTGCTGTGGTGGCCTTTCTCAACCATATTATCTAATATCTTCTCCTAGATATCATGATTTCTTTTGCTGGCTTGGAGCTGAGCAAGAACAGCTCTTCTTCTCATCAGCTGATGAAATCCAAGACCGATCACATCCATGCTGGGGTGCATTTGAAGCATTTGGTCACCATGGCTGCATCTACACTGGCAAATTAAGTCGACTTAAGCTTGGCTTAAATCGACTTAATTTGCTCTGCGTCTACACTACACATTGCTTAAGTCGACTTAAGCAACTTGCTTAAGTCGACTTAAGGAAAATAAAGTCGACTTAATAAAAATTAAGTCGACTTTATTAAACCTGCTTTTTACTCGACCTAAGGCTTAATTCAACTTTCTAAAGTCGAATTAAGCCAGTGTAGACATGGGGTAGCCCTAAGTTGACTTAGGGCTACCCCAGGACTACACCACTGCCCTCCCTGCCGGGGGGGGACACAGGGGAGCCTGGCATGCCCCCCAAAGGGCAGGGCAGAACCCTGTGTGTGATGCTGTCTGGATTTAGGGAAGCATTTATGATATGATTTTCAATGGATATCTCTTAAATGCTCTATAATCCATAGGAACTATATCATGTTTGGTATCAATAGAAAGGTAGTAATTTGCTGGGAATGATTATATAGTTTATGTCTAGGAATTCTATTTGGATTAGAAGTTAGAATACCCAATTCCTATCTATACTTTAACTTATGTTATTTTATTGAAATACCTGAGAGAGGTGGGTGGGTGCGTCAAAAGATTGTATCCTTAATGTTTAGGAATGTACCAGGGATAATGGTCCGATTTTCTCCCACGAAAGCTCATGCGATAAATAAATCTGTTAGTCTTTAAAAGTGCCACAGGACTCTGTTGTCTTTCTACAATAGACTAACATGGCTACCCCTTTGGAATTTGTATTCCTTATGTCCTTAATGGCTCATCAATGTAGTCCCTGGGACATTCCTAAACATTAAGGACACAATAGTTTGACACTCCCACCCACCTCTCTCAGGTATTTCAATAAAATAACATAAGATAAAGTACAGATAGAATACCCAATTATGCCCCCTAACTTCTAATCCAAATAGAATTCCTAGACATAAACTATATAATCATTCCCAGAAAATTACTACCTTTCTATTGATACCAAACATGACGTAGTTCCTATGGATTATAGAGCATTTAAGAGATATCCATTGAAAATAATATCATAAATGCTTCCCTAAATCCAGACAGCATCACACACAGGGCTCTGCCCTGCCAAGGTCCCTATCCCCCTTTGCCCCATTGCACAGAAGGGGTGCCCCCCCACCACCACCGTGGACCCGCCCAAGGTCCCCCTAGCCCCACAAAGTCGACCTAGAACATCCAGTGTGAACGCTCTAGGTTGACTTTGTAAATTCCCCTTTAAGTCGACTTTAATTTTAAGTGTAGACACACTAAGTCGACTTAACTAAGTTGACTTTAAGTCGACTTAGTTAAAGTCGACTTAAAAGTGCAAGTGTAGACATAGCCCATGAGCTGTTGAGCTATCAAATTCTTTCCACGCTGACCAAACAGGAAATGGGATTTAAAAATTTCCCAGAGCTTGAGTGGGGAGCTATGTCCTGCTTACATGGCCACGGAGCAACAGAGTGCTAATTTCCAGATTAGTCAAAACGTAGATTTATGGGATAGCTCCCAGAGGGCAATGACGTCAACTTACATTGTGCTCTGCCTATACTGACAGTAATTCAACCTCTAGAATTTGGCTTCAGTGATATGCCACTTGTGGGGGTGGTTTTATTAAGTGAAATTGCAGCATGATTTAGGTCAATGTGACTGATGTTACAGTCGATATGCATGCTTTAGTAGGTCAACGTAAACAGAGTTACGTCAAACTCCATTGTCATTGTAGACCAGACCTAAGTGAATTATAGTGACTCAAGGTATTTTTAAGCATAGTTTGCAGGAATGTGAAGTGAAACTGAGTAGTTCTCTCACCACCAGGAGAAAAAAACACTACAGCCCATAATTCAATTATAAGTTCTTTTCAGGAACTGTGTAATTACAGTATATTATTTAGTTTTGAAATATGTTAAAATAACTAAGGCTTTTATGAAACCTACAAAAATTGGTGCTACAAGACAAAACAAAAATAACTTATCCACTTGAGCACTTCAATTATCAATCTAAAATGCACTGCCTACGGTGTCTTATCGCTATAATTGCAAAGGAATTAATAAATACGAAATAATGAGTTAATACTGTAGGCATTTATCATTTGTACTAGAAATTCATATTCCCAAAAGCATTTTGTTTAGGTTATTTAGGTTTAGGTGCTTTCCTAAAACTATGACCACTGCATTCAGTAGAAGCTCAGTACCTCTAAAAAAGCAAACCACTTACTTAGGTATTTGGGAATCTAAGTAAGTGGCCCAAATATATGCCTAGATTTAGGTGCCCAAATTTGAAAGTGTTGGCTCACAAATTTTAGATTTTTCAGTACTTGCTTCAAAGGTCTGAACATTTTTTTCAGACAAGGGACAGCTTTTGAAAGTAGAATCATCATTTATTTTGGAATAGGGTGTATTTCTGGCCTCTCCATATTGTCAATGCTCTATTTTTTTTTTTATTTTTTTTTAAGATCGAGTAAAGGGACTAGTTGTACTTAACAGCTGAACAATTGAATTTAACAGCTTAATATTAAAAGTTGTCACAAGAGGCCAATGTTGGCATTAAGTACATTACAGATCTGTCTGCTGCTGAAAGATCAGCAAACATCAGTGCAGCAGTTACAGAACATGGCCAATATAAGCTAATATTTTGTGTACATATGGATATGCTCATTTCCCAATATGAATAATTTTGCTCTTTCCTTTATCTTTTGTGTTATGCATATTAGTTCCTCATAAATAAAGAGTTACCTCATTTAATAACCTGCATTTACTCGGTAGTTTATTTTTAGTGTCCTAATACTTTTCAGAAATATTTTCAGTTAGAAAGAGGCCATGAGGTTCATCTAAGTCTATCTATTTGTCTGAACTGTGTATCCTGTTCCAAATACTTTTATATTCATATAAAAAAAACTATAACAGCATCTACTATTGCCTGTAGCTGTCCAGTACTAGGCTTTAGGGCTATGTCTACACTTACTAAAATTAGTTCAAATGGCACTTGCTTAGTTCGAACTAGCGATTTGCATTGAATTCAATGGGCTGGTTAGTTCGAACTAAGCAATTTCTAGTTAAGTTTCAATGAAAGAAATTCCATTGTCTGTTTTATAGAAAGTCAGAATATATGATCTAATGGCCCTTCTGGGCTTCTAGTCCATGAAATTTATGAGTTATGTCAGTTCACACAAGTTGAAGATCTGGCTTAAACGTCTTTGTTTTACTTCCCATTGATATATATATATATATATATAAATATTGTTCACTTTATTTGTATATTTGTTTTTAACAATTCATGTTTCCATTATGGTATTTTGGGTTCTATATTGAAATTTTTGTGCACAAGTGTTCCAAAGATTTCTCTCAGATAACTCTTTCCAGTTTTATTGAAATCTAAATTAGGTGAATTTTAAGTTCTGCCAGGATTCATAAAGTAAAGAATCACACATCTCTGAAAGTCACAATCATACCACAGGACACTTCATTTCTACTACATCAAGTTGCTGCATAGGGTCTCTGCCTACAAGGACGGAACTTTATAATGATGTTCAAGATGTGTAATTTAAATACATACGTTTGGCCAAATATAGATCCATTTTAAGTAAACATCCTATTTACAATTTAGCACTGAAACCAGGTGACATTTTGTGCCTGTAAATGAGCTCTTGTGTTTCTCTTTGAAACTCAAGGTGCGTTAGGGTAACCAGAAATCCCAATTTTATAAAGAGAGTCCCAATCTCTGGAGCTTTTTCTTATATAAGTACCTGTTACCCCTCATCCCTGTCCCAATTTTTGACACTTGCTATCTGATCAAATCAAACTCATATTGCAGCCCAAGTTGATCAAATCTTGAACCTGCCAAATTTTGGACAGCTCCTACATGTGAGTGGATAGGGATGATGTAACTATTGAGGAGTAAGGATATCAACACTTTAATAGGTTTTCTGACTTCCAGTTCACTAAAATAAAACGGCTTCATTTAATTTTTCATTTTGTAATATAAATATTGCTGCAAGTCATATCAGCCTAAACCAAGAAGAGGGGCGAGGAATCATTATTTCTATGAAGTTCATACAGTAGAGTGATATCTAAAGAACTCTGTCAGATGTGGAGCAAAACTAGTTACACTCTCTGCAAGAAAGTGGAGGGATGGGGTGGAAATCTTGGTTTATTTCCTGCTGGTTTGAAACTGGCGGCTGGGATATCGTTGGATTTGCTCAACAAATAATTGACATGAAACAGCATGATGACTTCTGAAAATGTTTTTACACTGTTCACAACTGTAAGCACAATCTCTTCTCGACATGTAAGCCTTCATGCAGAACAAAGCTGCTGCGGCTGCTACCATTGTACAATTCAAACTCCGACGTGCCAGACTTGGCGTGAGCCTCTCTTTTATCAACATCAAAGCATTAGTGTTGTTTGGGATTACCATGAGCATTGCATATAAATACATGATGCTAACACTCTCTTAGCCTCAGCATTAGTGGTGGCACTGAGCCACAGAACTCTGATCCAGATCTGGATTTTTACTTGCCCTCATTCCGCCCTGCAGATTTCAGAGAGTGAGTCTGAATCCAGTGTTTGGCTTAGAACCTTTTAGAGCTGGAGACAAACATGATATTTGGAACTAGACCCCATGTACTATTCTAGTCTAACTTCTGTGACATGTAGTTTGTTCTGTTTCTCTCTCATCTTCTTCCCAGAATTTCTAGATTTTAAACCAATTTTTTACTCCATATGTGGAGGTGTTTGGATCTGGGGGGATTGGTTCAACTCACTAGAGAGATGGGTGTAATGTGTGAAATGTAGATCCAGATCTTTGTTTGGATTCTGAACCTTTTCTAAATGTTAGGAAAACTCTGAGTCAGATTTTTGCTAGAGACTATTCTCTGATCAGCATGTCAAAAATTAATCTCTTTTTAATATATTAGAGCTGCGTGGGGTGATCTTAAACAAATAATCCAGTCTTCCTATAAAAGACCATGCCCTCCTAAAATTTAATAACCCTTTTGAAAAGGTGGGGATAATATTCTTGTGCAGAAAGCATTGTACTGTAGTTAGTTAGAAAAAACAAGTTAGTGCCTAGATACCAGTGTTGTGTACCCTAGAAATATCAGAAAGAAAAAAGCAGCTACATATGTAATTTTTATGAGATACTTCAGTTCTCAGGTTCCCATATTTCCTCCCCATCTCATCTTCAAGGGTAATTGATCCAGCTCAATGTAGTTCCCACAAATTTCTCACTCATAATGATTTATGTCAGTTTCTCTGTCTAGACGTCATCTTTGCTGCAGCTCCTGTTCCAGTGAATTAACTCAAGTAAGGAGAAGAACTGTTCAAGTTCATCAAAGGGATAATAACTAGTAGCAGTGGGAATAAAGCGAGCAAAAGAAAATCTACACTGGATATTAGAAACTGTAGAAAGGTCTATTAGATCTATGACTGGTCTTCCATGGGCAGTGATAGAAATGCAGTAAGTAGAATCATTCAAAAAATGAGATGAGACAAAATATGCAATAAAATGTTGTAGGGAACAAATCCCCATTAGCTGAGTATTGACATGGTGATCTAAACCATTTTGCCCCCACCTCCCATTTTAATTGTGTGAGTCTGTATTGGCCACTAGCATTGGCATACCACTGCTGCATGATGAATTGCTTCTGACTTAATACTGCTGGATACTATTGTACTGTACATGTGCCAGCAGGGCTTCCAGGCATATTATATTATGGCAAATACATCAAACAATCTTGGATCCCGGAGTTTTCACAACTCTAGGCAGGGCTTCAACCATGAAACCCCATCAAAAGTCAGAGTCACATGGGCCCAGTGACAGTTCCATGAACTCATGTCAATGAATGACTCATTCAATCAATTAGGACAATTTTTTGGTTCTGCTTTGGTTTTTACAACTTTGTTATTATTTAGAATTGGACAAAGGATTAAGGAAGCCCTTAATTCGAACTAACTAAAGCCTAGGGTAGCCATGGCTTTAGTTAGTTTGAATTAAGCCTCCTTAATTCGAACTAACTTGCCAATGTAGACATAGTCTATGAGTTTTGCCCTTGACTTAGAAACAGTATTTAAACCTGTAACTATTGCTTGGAATATTTCCTATTTATAATTTGCTACTCTTATTGTGTCATTGGTTAATTAAGTCACATAGTAAAGTTTCTCCTCTGTCACTGGATGTGTCCAAAACCTCCATCAAACTTTCAGGTTAGTCACACCAACACTTTCAGCACAAACACTTGCATGAATACATAGTTGCAGAAAAATTCAAAATATTTTCTCTTTCTGTGAACTAAAGCATGTTCAATGTAAAGAATATTGAAAGAATCAAAGTTTGAATATTTGTCAGTATCTCTCGGCAATACTTACCCAGCTCTAGTTACAAAACCATACTTAGTTTTGGAAGTTTTGAGGATAATACGTTTATACGAGAAAATTATTGTTATTGTATAAATATATAATATTTATATGGGACCTTACAGCATCAAAGCGATTAAAAACATTCATCAATTAATAATAACTATAAAACTGAGGTGGTTGATTTCAATACCGCACAGTATTCCACTGTGGTCTATAAAGGCCGCCTAAACTGTTCTTTCAGTCACCAAATGACTAACTTTCCTTCCAGAATCTTCTCCTTGAAATACTAGATGTATCTGTCTGCTCCTAATAATTAAAGGTACCACAGGCTTCAAGCTCATTAGCTCTTTGTTACATGAACAACAATCTTTCTAGGACTTTTAGAAGCTTACTAAGTGGTGAAGGATAAGACATGTTGCCCTCATCTGCTCAGGTTGACAGCCAGCACTGAGATCATACTGTTTTCTAGGAGTTGTTATTTAGCAACATAGTATTTTGCTGGCTGATGACTGTCAATCTATCTGCTTTTCTGACCCTCATCAGCCTTATAGCTAATCATCTCAGCTGTATTTAGACAACAACCTCCCTCTCTCTTTCTTCAGTTTGTTAGAAAAATAATTATAGTAGTTTATAGCTCATTTATTTTTGTTTGCGTCTCTGTGTGTGAGTGAGTGACAGAGCAAGAGGCTGGGGCTATGTGTCAGTGTGAATAAATGACTTATTGTGAGAAGGCCAATTATTATTACTTATTATCAGTTTTTTAGTAACGACCTAAGATCCCAGTCAGGGTGCTCCATTGTGCAAACTAATGCACATAAAGACAGGTAGACACAGTCCCATACCCAAACAATTTGCAGTATGATTTTAAATAGGATCCAAAAACTGGTTTTAAAAAATAAAGAAGGGCAGGGATGGGCAGGAGAAGATAAGGGAGGCAAAAATAAAATCATATATATGTTAATCCAGACTTATTAATAACTTCTGGCTGCTTTGCCACCATCCCAGTGGTACAAGGAAATTATAAACCAAGGCAAACATCACAGTTAAATTGACTTTATGGTTGTTCTGAGCAGTGCAAGCAGCTGGAGAGCACATATGAGTTTGAAAGTTTTCAGCTTTTCCACAACAGTGCCCTAATTCAAACAGATTCATTAAAATATAAGCCACTAACACCCCTAAACCTTCTTGATGGCCAGGAACAATGCAAGGGAAAGTACTGCCATCTTTTAAATTGTGGGAAGTGTTCAGATACTTTGGTGATGTGAGCCATACAAGAAACTGAATTGATCAACTACCTTTATTTGTTCTGGCACAAAGAAAGACTTCATTTTGCTTTTTTGTTCCCTTCATAAGTGGTTATTCTTTTACATGCACATTTGGTTCAGATCTACTGTGTCTAGAATTTTAGCAATTTCTTGATAGTGTTCCCTTCCAGTATAACCAAGGTCATAATACACTTGTGACACAAATCACATTTCACTCATCCTGAGAAGAGTTATACTACAGATAACACTGAGATTTGAAGAGGTTAAAATGAGGAAAAGTTTTAAATAACCGGCATGTTTGACAGAAGTCATCTCACAGTTTGATTTTTAGTCAAATGATGTTGAAAGGATGCCTTAGTACAAAATATCAAACTACCAACCATACATTTTCCATGAAGTTGCACATGTACTACTGAAAATAAGAGAGGTGTCTTGAATATCTTAATGTAACTTGAGTTTATGATTTTTGTTTTAAATTGATCTTTCATAAAGGTTAGATCAGTGGTTCCCAACCTGTCTTCCAGGGCCCAAAAGTGGCCCATGGGTCCTTTCAATGTGGCCCGCCACTCCCTTCCCACTGGCTGCAGAAGGGAGCTGCTACCTAAGGACCCAGGCAGAGTTCATTGTCACATAGCTAAAAGAAAGGTGCAGGCTCCTTGCTGCAGGCAAGGGACAGGAGATCAGCTCTCCCCCCCCCCCTTTCTCCCCCCAGCTGTACTAGGGAGCATGGCAAAGCACTCTGCCTGGGTCCCTAGGCACCAGTGTCCTTACTGAAGCCAGAGGGAGGGGTTCACTGATCTTCATCTGGCTGCAGAAGGGAGCCACTGCCTAGGGACCCAGGGGGTGTGCATGGGACTACAGGATGCATGCGGTTTGGATGGGAGATCAGTAAGGAAGGAGGCAGCCTCCTCACTGAACTCCTCTTGTCTGACTGCAATGGGGGTACAGGGGACAGGCTGCTGGCAGAGACTAGTGGCCCTTCTGGGTTGTAACAATGGTATTGGCCCTTGAGCCAGAAAGGTTGGGAACCACTAGATTAGATGCTTTAAGTACTTAGGCACAAACTCACTTTTGCTTGAGCATTCCTGGTCTGTGTGGAAATGCTACAAAAGCAGTTTGAAAATACAGAAGACCAAAGGACAGTATTTGCCTCCAATAACTGAGTGCACTTTAGATAGTAGAATATGGATGTTTTGAAAGACACAAAATACAATCTTGACTTTTGAAATCATGCAGAACTCATACAAAGAATGACAAAGAAATATTTAGACAGCCTATGCCATGAGCTGTTCATTTCCTGTTACTGGGGAAGAGGCAGTAGCCAAAATTTTCCAGCCTCCTGGCCCTTATTATATCTCTGCTGATGTATTATTGTTTAGTACACTAAGTTCCTATTGACCAGAGAGTGAGTTAACATATTTGTTCCCCCTAAAGACTGAAGCAGTAACAGATGTTTTTAAATACACATTATGTTATTTTGAGATTGTTCTAGTATCTTGGGAGCAATCATGTAGGCTATACATATGTATCCATAAGGTAATGTAAACTTCTTTTGAGAATAAAAAAATGGCTGGCTCCAATCTGTAAATTGGCTCGTTTTACTGGTATTTTTATGTTTTAGATATATTTCTCTCAATGAAAGTTAGCTCTAAAGGAAGAAAGATTATTTAAAAAAAAATATATGTCTATTCTAGAGCGTTATTAAATTCTCTATATCTACTATGCAGTATAGTCTAACATCCTGCACAAGTCAGATACTTCTAAATAGACTTACAAACCATGCTATAGCCCAGTGGTTTTCAAACTTTCTTTCATGGGACCCAGTTGAAAAAAATAATTTATGCCCATGACCCAATAATTACATCTTTCAGCAATGCATTCCAGGCAGAGTGGACAGGAAAACACTCATGAACAATTCTACAGACCTTTACCAGATGTTAACATATGGGGAATGTTCAGACTTCAATGATAAGATTTCTTTATCAAATGGAGAACATCCATCACATTTTGCTATCGGGAAGCACCATAGAGGAAGTTCCAGTCCAAGTTCTCTAGCTCATTCATGATGCAGAGCTGAAGGACCTTTTCCCAAATATATGGATAGCTTTAAAGATTCTGATCATGCTGCTGGTCACAGTCATGAGTGGTAAGGGCAGCATCCAAAGATTAGGCTTATTAAGACATATCTTCAGTTGACAATGACCAATGAGACTGATATCAATTGTTATTTTATTGCTTGAAAATGCCATTGGTCAATCTTGTATCTCTCTGATGTTGTACTTCAGTTCCTGAGGGCAAAGGCAAGAAAACTGATTTTTTGAACTAAAGGACTAGGGTTAATATTCTAAAGCTTTCACCTACCGAAACACTATTCAATATTGGTCCACCCAGTGTTAGTGCACAATTCAATTTCTTGCTGTTAGTACATTTCAGTTATTCCTAAAATTTAAAAGCTTATATAAGCTGAGAGGATATGATTTTTTTTTTTATTTTTATATATGCCATGAATAAATACAGATTGACTGATACCAGCATATGACAGGTATAAATCAAGCATGAAAATTGTGCATCGAAGTTGAGAAATGGGCTACAAATGCAATAAAAATAAGGTATTCAAAAGTTTAACAAATGGAGGGGTGAGCACCAAAGACACTCCTCAAGGAGGTGCCATTTGGTCTAGGGCCAGCTCTTAACATTGAACCCGACATAAGAGGTGGAATTACAAGAATTTAAGTTTTGGTTCTTGGAGAAATTTATCAACATTACCTTCTTAGGCTGTAAGTGAACATGGGGTGGCAGAGGACATCTTCTGCCTAAAAAACTCGTGAAATATAAATCAAACTACAGCTTGTTCTCATCATACAATCCAGTTAATATCTGTTCCTTTTATTTCATTCTTTCTCTTATCTGTGTGTTTCATATATTAATGCTGAATATTTATTCACTACCTAACTTTAGAGGGCTGTGTGATAGCTGTGAAATTCCATTGTTTCAACTGGGAAAGTCCACAAATGTTTTTATTAAGACCAATGGATTCTGTTCTCTTTGGCAAGAAAAGCTAATTCTTGAAGCTGGTAAACAAGTATCTCTTTTTTAAAAAGGGTTATTTCTCCTTCCCCATCATCTCTCCACAAAAAGGGTTCCTAAAAAATAAATATTTAAAACAATCCTGAAAAAGAAAAAGTTAAACAGTATCAACTGTTTCAAAGATTAAATGAGAATTTACTAGTTTTGACTATCTGACTTAACATTTCAGTAAAGTCTGATCTTCCTTCCAAAAAACATTGTATATCTTATAAAGAATAGGAAGTAA
Organism: Pelusios castaneus; assembly: GCA_007922175.1. Taxonomy (NCBI): domain Eukaryota; kingdom Metazoa; phylum Chordata; order Testudines; family Pelomedusidae; genus Pelusios; species Pelusios castaneus. The sequence continues at coordinate 7,514,330 of ML685903.1, forward strand.
CCAAGACAAAGGTATGTACCAGAAATATTTTTTTTTCTGCAAAGAAAGAAGGACAGAATTGTAAAGCGAACAAAACATATACATTAGATGTTTAAAAATGCACATGTTGTGAAAGAGCTACTTCCTACTTGGGAAGGAGAAATAACTAAAGTTACACACTCAGCTTTTATATCTGTTGCAAGAATGACCTCAAAGAAATAGCTTGGGAGCAAAAGGTTAAAAGGAACCCACTGACCACATCTGTCAGAATCTGTTTTAACTTTTCAGATAGCAATATGCCGCATTTACACATTTACTTTTCAGTGCATCTGCAATTCCAGAAGGAGAGGAAGCAGCTATCAAGCACCTCATTATCTGTTTGTGGACACTGTGCTAAGTTAATAATCATTCTGTCCCAACTCTGGATAGGGTAAAAAAAAAAAAAAGCTGAATATACTACACAATACATAAATGCTTCTGTTAACATGAACCCTTTGGAAACAAACATATCTTTTGTATCAACATATTCAGTTCTAAGACACAGCACACAGAACTCTTTAAATTGGATTCTAAAGCCTGAACAAGTGTATGCAGACAGGCATTCAAACAAAAGGCACCACCATATAGAAAGAAAATGTTGAGTTTCCTTAGCATTACTAAATTCCTCCTGAGCACCTACAGTCATCAGCCATTTATTCTAATGCTATTTTAATGCCTATCACCATTTCTTACTTCATTCCTATTGTTTCTCCTGTGATTGCTTGCCTTACATCCTGCCCAGCTGCATAGCTCTTTCCAGTCCTCAGTTTGTTTGGGAAAAATTCAGACATCTGTATTCCTAGAAAATGAAAATAGTCTATTCAATATTCAATACTAATGCTTTTTTAAACTTCAAAATGTGTTTTTGTTTTAATTCCAAGGGCACAGATTATCTACCATCCTAAAGGAAAATACATTTTATTAGGTACTTGAATAGACTTGCATTAATAGAGCAAAACTCTGAAGTAGATCACTAAGTATTGTGAAATATTAAAAAATGTTAACAGCTATTACATGCCCTCACAACTGCAATTTCAAGTAAAGTTAAACTATTTTGACTGAACTTCCATGTAACTCTGCTCCTCCAGGGCATCAAGGGCCTGATATTTATAACTCTTGAGAACAAGCCCAACAGAAGTCAATGGGATGAGCAGGTGTTAAACACTTGTAGATGTCAGACCCCAGGTCTGCTCTTTCCTCCATTAAAAGTCAATGGCAATATTCAATTATAATTCATTGAAATGTCTAGAACCATGTGCTGATTGTTTAAGTTCTGTCCATCTTCCCTTACTGAATTGGAGCAGATTCCTGAGAATATAATCCAAATTGCAACAGTGACTCCAGGACAAAAAATGCCCCCAAAGCCTTCTCATTTGTGCTTTGCATTTTGCTACGTCCTTATGGCAACCAAGATAGATTTCATGATTCTAAGGAAAGGAAGGATTGAGAGCTGCAGAATAAGGATAATGGACTTCAAACAGCAGACTTTAACAAGCTCAGAGAACTAGTAGGTAATTGTAGGGAATTTATGTTCTTATATTAACTGAGGAGCCGGCCACTGGCTAAGAAATCAAAATCAAACCTATTATTGCAAAGTGAGACACTAGGGGTGCATCTACACTGGCAAATTAGGTCGACTTAAGGACGCTTAAATCGACCTAAACAAAGCCGCGTTCACACTGGGCTTTTCTTAGTCAACTTAACCATTTCCTTAAGTCGATTTAAGGAAAACTTAAGTCGACTTAATAACACCTCCTTTTAGGTAGACTTAAGCCTTAAGTCGACTCCTTAAGTCGACTTAAGGCCAATGTGGATGGGGATTACCGCTAAATCGACTTTATTAAGTCTACTTAAAGCCAATATAACGGCTATCTCTGCTGTTAAGTAGACTTAACAAAGTCGACTTAAAATGTAGCCAATTTGTTAAATCAACTTAACAAGGTCAACTTAACTTTGTAAGTGTAGACATAGCCTAAGGTGTAAACAACTTTGCTGGAAAGCACTACATTCTGCTAACAAAGGTAAGTTAAGTGGAAACAATTCACTGTTAACTGAAAGCAGTTTACTATGATGGTCCTACCAGAAAACCATTAAGGTTGCTCTGGTAAATAGGATGACATAGGCAAGGTATTTGGTAATCAAATAACTCTTAATCAACAAACATGGGGGACTAATTATATGCTAAATATATTATATTAAGTATAATCTATTATGTAACCCGTATATTAAGAATAGTGAAACCATGTAGGAATTTGGCATAATGTAACCTGTTATATTACGCATACACCTGTTGCATTATGTATATTGTACTTTGCATGTTAGAAAGGTACATATATCTTGTGAACCCTGTATTCTGGGCTTAATTATATGGGTCCAGGCACCAATGTGGCTACTTCCCACTAAGTTGGATGTATAAGGGAAACAAGTATTTTGAATAAAGGCACCATCTACCCATTTTTCTCCTGAGCGGACCTGATCCTTCTTTTCTTCTAACAGTAATGTCCCAAGAGAAGAAAATATAAGGGAAGAGAGATGGCATTCAGGAGAGATGGCAATTTCTTAAAGAGACAGTATTCAATGCACAAAAGCAAGCTGTCTCAAAATGAAGGAAAGATAGGAAGTATAGCAAGAGGCTTACCCAAGAGCTCTTTAATGACCTGATAATTAAAAAGAAATTCTACAAGAAGTAAGGAGTTAGAATGATGTGGGAGTTAGAAAGTGTGCAGATGAGCCCATTCATGCTCCCCTAGTAAAGGTGTTCATACTGTGAGACACATCCTTGATAAAGTACTAAATCATGTAGCTTTCTCCCCACCCCCCACCCCGCACCCATAGGTTAATATCCTAGCTTGTTTTATTTATATATTCATTTTTTCGCAATGTAAAACTTGCCTAGTGACACTTGACAAGTCAACGCAATATATCTCCAAACAAGAGTTGGAGTCAAGCATTCCTATCAGGGACAAACAAAAGACCCTTTTCCCCTCCTCTCTTTACCTCTCAAGCAGATAAGCAGCTGACTTTCCATAGACAAATTGCTAATGAAGAGTACAAAAAAGTAACACAAGCATGTAGGGACAAAATCAGAAAGGCTATGGCACAAAGTGTGTTACACCTAGCAAGTGTTACATCTAAAAAGCAGTGTCCTATAAATACATCGGCTGCATCTACACTGGTAAATTAAGTCGACTTAAGCTTGGCTTAAGTCGACTTAATGTGCCCTGCATCTACACTACACTTTGCTTAAGTCCTTAAGCAACTTGCTTAAATCGACTTAAGGAAAATAAAGTCGACTTAATGAAAATTAAGTCGACTTTATTAAACCACCTTTCTAATCGACCTAAGGCTTAATTTGATTTTCTAAAGTTGAATTAAGCCAGTGTAGCCCTGGGGTAGCCCTAAGTCGACTTAGGGCTACCCCAGGACTACACCAATGCCCTCCCTGCCGGGGGGGGGCACAGGGGGAGCCTGGTATGACCCCCAAAGGGCAGGGCATGTGGGCACAGTGTGACACTGTCTGGATTTAGGGAAGCATTTATGATATTATTTTCT